>CM032456.1:51033673-51288673 GCA_019049505.1 Pachyrhynchus sulphureomaculatus
TAGTTAGAGAAATAGGTTAAGAAAATTTAGCGATACAGTATAGGCTTTTACCTAAAAGATAAGATTCGTATTCTAAGTAGAATGTCAATTTTGCAAACAAAAATACCCTCAGCACCTTGTCTAAATATTATAATATCCATAATGAATTTATTATTTGTAGAACGGATTGTCAATATGCAAGTACAGTTACCATGTTTAATTGATTATTTAGTGTATATTTGCATTAAGTTGGCATTAAATTTTGAAGATAATTTAAGGGTATTTCCTTATAATGCTTTTAAGGACATAACATGTTATTTTATGTACATAACTAGTAATATGCATCTAATGGGTGTATGTACGTATAAGATTAAATTATGCTAATTAATTTTAGTTACCATTTTAAAAATAAATTAATGCATCAAAAATTCATGACCCTAATTAGCTATTTTTTTAAAAATTAAATGTCTTGGTTAATCGTTTTTTGGGAAAACAAAACAAAACCTTGTTTACGGTTATTTCAGGTCTCAGTAATAAAACACAACCTTTGAAATCTTTTAATTGCTTCAAATGTAAAGAAAATGTGTGGACGGAATTTTAATACCAAGCAAATCGAATACTTAAGGAAGTAATATTAGTATTCGTGTAAAAATCATCCTCTGAGTTGACTGCATTTCTTCACGTTTAAGCGCTCTTAAATCACGAAAAACACAGTTTTTAAACTTCCGTCGTCCTGATATATCGGTTCCAAATTTGGCACATGCATGAAATAGGAAAGGAATTTGTAGTGTTCGAACGATATTGCTTTTTCCTTCTTCTTCTCTGCCTATCCGGTCCGGATATTGGCTATCATCATAGCGATGCAGACTTTATTGGCTGCTGTTCTGAAAATCTCTATAGAATTGTCTCCAAACCTTTTTCTTAGGTTAGCCAACCAAGAAATTCTTCTTCTGCCTGGACTTCTCTTACGGTCAACCTGACCCTGGATACTTAGTTGTAGTAATCGATATTTTGCGGGGTTTCTCATTATATGTCTCATATATTCGAGCTACCTCTGTTTGATAGTACAGAGGAGCTCTGGCTGACAACCCATTCTGCGGATGGCTTCTTCGTTAGTGACATGGTCGAGCCATGACATTCG
Source organism: Pachyrhynchus sulphureomaculatus (assembly GCA_019049505.1). Taxonomy (NCBI): domain Eukaryota; kingdom Metazoa; phylum Arthropoda; class Insecta; order Coleoptera; family Curculionidae; genus Pachyrhynchus; species Pachyrhynchus sulphureomaculatus. Next base: position 51,034,794 of record CM032456.1, read on the forward strand.
GAGTATGCGTCTATACCACCACATTTCTAATGCCTGGATCCTTTTTCCATTCTAGCTGTTAGTCTAAACTTCCTCACCGTACAGGAGATTTCAAAATACATACGACTCTAAGGCCGTACACATTTTTTGTAATTTTAAAAGTATTTTAAGAATTTTACTAGTTCTTGGCTGGGATACTGAACATACTGAACATGTTTTATGCATGTAATGAAAGACTGATTTTGTCAACTTCCACTTTATTTTGCTTTATAAAAACTATATGAGGCGTTTCGCTGTCACTGTAGCTTCGTCTAATACAAAATGATATCTAAACTGAAATGGAAAAAAGACAAGAATCACAATGTAACCAGTTAAATTGTGGTTCTTGTCGTAAAAGTTATATAGGTCAGACAGATCGTTTTTCCGAAGTTCGGATTTCAGAGCACAAAAGAAGTTATTTAAAAAAAACCGGTCAAGTGCAAGTTGAACTTGCACAATTAGTGTTCCGTACGTTGATTGTTTTTAAAATAAAAAATCTTGTTAGGGTGGTATAAAATGATCAGTGACTTCACAAAACACACACCAAATGAGTTTTCAACAAAGTTTGTTTCCAATCTTTACTGAAAACTGGTGACCTTGAAATTTTGGTTTTTTTATATACCAGATAAATTATTAAAGGTAATGATAATTTTCGTTCAATCTATACCTTCTGGAGAATATTCCAGGATTTTTTCAAAATTTTTTGATCAGTACTTTTCGAGATAAGGTAGGGGACAGCGATTTTTCACGATTTTTTAAAAGTAATACGAAGAAAAGTGTGCGCAAGTATTACATTATATATATATATATATATATATATATATATATATATATATATATATATACATATATATATATATATATATATATATATATATATATATATATATATATATATATATATATATATATATTTTACTCGTGTTTTCACAAGCTTTCATTTGACACCACCCTCGATGACCTATTAAAAAAAATTTTTTTTCACTTCCGATTTCACCCCTCAAAACGAATCCCTTAAGTCAAAATTTATGTTACGGTGATATAAAATGATCAGTGACTTCACAAAACACACCCCAAATAAGTTTTAACAAAGTTTATTTCCAAACTTTACTGAAAATTGATGACCTTGAAATTTCTGTTTTTTTTTATATACCAGATAAATTATTACAGGTAATGCACTCGTAATAATTTTCGTTCAATCTACACCCCGTGGAGAATATTCGAGAATTTAAAAATAATACAAAGAAAAGTGCGCGCTAGTATTACATTATATATATTTTTTACTCGTGTTTTCACAAGCTTTCATTTGACACCACACTCGATTACCTAGTAAAAAAATTTTTTTTTCACTTCCGATTTCACCCCCCAAAACTAACCCCTTAAGTCAAAATTTAACTTTCAAAACTACATGGCTCTGATGAGGCCATCAATTCCTATATTACTACCAAATTTCAACTTTCTATGACAAGTAGTTTCGGAGAAAATCGGGTGTGACAGACGGACAGACAGACGGACAGACACCGAAGTGATCTTATAAGTGTTCCGTACGGAACACTAAAAAATTGATTCAGCTTACAGTAATCATTTAACAGAATCCATCATCTTTTTAACGAAAAATTAAAAATTTTACATATACAAAACAAAAGAGTCTAATTAAACCTGCTAGAAAATTTAGAAATAAATATAATTAAAAATTCCGATATCATCTTAAGTGACTAGAGAGATACCTACCTACACCATGGTAACTCACCTTTGCTTAATTTATACAACAATTAAAGCTCAGAATGGATCTCCCATCAATATGCATTAGTACGTAATAATAATTTTTATTACCTATTTACCTTAGGGTATTTATTAAAATGTAACAACATTCAATTTAGATATCATTTTTTATATCAGACGAAGCTACAGTGATAGCCAAACGTGTCATACAGTTTTTGTAAAACAAAATAAAGTGGAAATTGACAAAATCAATCTTTCATTACATTTGTTATGAATTTCCATCAAGTAACAACCACAGCAATTCAATGTTTTAAGCAAATTCCTTTATTGTCAAACACAGAAGTGGTTAAAGTGGGTTAGGGAGGAAGTTGGAGGGGTTGCCTCGTACGTCTTGTATTATACGATTATATTCTTTTTAGAGTTCTTGGAACCGAGAAATCGGAAAATTGTGTTTGTTGTTCAAAATTTATAATTTTATCATAAATAATATATAGAAGTACATGTTCAGTTTTAGTTGCAAAAAGCCATAATAGCCCTTCTTCGGTTCGACTTTTAATAGTTCAACAACAAGTTGCTGTAATGGTCTTTCTTCGGTTTAACTTTCATTGTGATTAATATCTCACCATAATCATTTAAAATTCCAAAATCAACTGTGCACAACATTTTAACGACTGGTAAAGAGTTTCCTTGAAGCGAGAGCTACAGGTGATGAAACGCGATAATTTCGGATATTCTGAGATGATTTTAAGGCGGTTATGAACATTAGAACAAAATAAACAAATAAATATTTTAGAGAAATAAACTGACGCTATATTGAAAGATATTTCGCCAGCTCTTAGGCACAAGTAACTATTGTTCGTAAGATGTCATGTCATATCGGACAATTTTATCTGACGCTGGGTTGGTTTAACTTCTTAGCAGAACATCTTCTTTTTTATACCGATCTGGTATTTACATAATCAACTGTCACTTGCAATTCAATACCTTGCGATACCTAGAAGAGGTGCTTAGAATGAATGACCACGAGGAAGAAGTTATTCGAAAATACTTAATTTTAACCAAACAATAATTATTTTTAACAAAACAATCAGTTTTTTGTTTAAGGAGGAAGTAGATAATTCATAATTGCTCACCCTTCATGACCACTTTATTCAAGAGTAAGTACACTACTCAGTTAGTCAAGAGTAAGTATGAAACTGAAATCAGTCGAGTATTTGAGAATGTTCCAAAAATTTTGGTATAGGAAATGTAGATAATTTCAAAAATAAGAGTAAATTAGAATTTGGTATATTTATTATATATATATATATATATATATAATATATATATATATATATATATATATATATATATATATATATGTATATGTATATATATATATATATATATATATATACATATATATTATATATATATATATATATATATATATATATATATATATATATATATATATATATATATACACGAGGCTGGTTTGAAAAGTCCGTGCGAAAATAAAAACTACTTATGTGTTTGGGGTAAACCTTTTTTATTTTTCGACATAGTCTCCTTTTAGGCTTATACAGTTCGTCCAACGATGTTCTAGTTTGTTGATCCCTTCCGAATAATAGGATTTGTCCAAGTCTGCAAAATATCCATTAGTGTCCGCAATCACCTTCTCGTTTGAATAAAATCTTTGTCTCGCCAGCCATTTCTTCAAATTGGGGAACAAATAGTAGTCCGAGGGAGCCAAGTCTGGAGAATAGGGGGGATGCGAAACGAGTTGGAATCCTATTTCCATTAATTTTACGACCACAACTGCTGAGGTGTGTGCTGGTGCGTTGTCGTGATGGAAAAGGACTTTCTAGTGGGCCAATCGCGGGGCGTTTTTCTTGCAGCTCGGTTTTCAAACGGTCCAATAACGATAAATAATATTCACCTGTAATAGTTTTACCCTTTTCCAGATAGTCGATGAGGATTATCCTTTCTGAATCCCAAAAGACAGTCGCCATAACCTTTCCGGCCGAAGGAACGGTCTTCGCCTTTTTTGGTGCAGATTCCCCTTGGTAACCCATTGTTTAGATTGTTGTTTGGTCTCAGGAGTATAGCAATGTATCCATGTTTCATCCACAGTGACGAAACGACGCTTAAAGTCCTCCGGATTCTTTTGGAACAGCTGCAAACCATCCTTGCAACACTTCACACGATTCCGTTTTTGGTCAAGCGTGAGCAATCGCGGCACCCATCTTGCGGATAGCTTTCTCATGTCCAAATGTTTATGCAAAATATTATGTACCCGTTCAGTCGAGATGCCCACAGCACTAGCAATCTCACGCACCTTAACTCTTCTGTCATCCATCACCATATATCATGGATTTGATCAATGATTTCTGGAGTCCACAGGCCGTCCAGAACGTTCAGCGTCACTTGTGCCCATATGGCCAGTCCGAAAATTTTGAAACCACTTATTAAACTGTTCTAATCGAAGGTGCAGAGTCACCATAATGTTTATCAAGCTTCTCTTTAGTCTCCTGAGGCGTTTTGCCTTTCATAAAGTAATGTTTAATCACCACACGAAATTCTTTTTCGCCCATTTCTTGAAAATCACTCGACTTCCTTGATTCACACGAATGCCAAACACGAAGAAATAGACCAATATGGCTGAAACTTGGTGTGCGTTCATTCAAGAGATGCTACTAACTAAACATGACCTCGATACGCGCTCGGACTTTGCACGGACTTTTCAAACCAGCCTCGTATATATATATATATTATATATATATATATATATATTTTATATATATATATATATATATATAATTAGGTCGGTTAATAAGTTTTGACTGCGGAAACGAAACAAGATGAATTAATGAATCGAACTATATTTATTCTTCACTATAATTTCCCTTAAACTCAATATATTTTTTCCAGCGATTTTCTAATTCATTTACCCCATCTCTGAAGTGGTTTTTTGGACCTTCAAAATACCCCACTACGGATGCTATCACCTCATCCTTTGTTGAAAAACGTTTTCCATGCAGAAATCTTTTGAAAATTGGCAACAGATAGAAGTCAGACGGAGCCAGATCGGGGGAATAGGGTGGATGTTCCAACAATTCACAATTTAATCCGACCAGTTTTGCCGTGACCAAAGCACTTCTGTGAGCAGGTACATTATCATCATGAAAGATGATTTTTTCTTATCATCCTGCTGGCCCAGTTTTACCAGTTTAAAGGTAATCAATTAACAAAATCCTAGAAAACTGATGCCATAAATTTTTTGGCTGACGTTAACAATAAAATGTTTTGAACTGTCAGTTCAATCTGGATCTCCAAAAGTTAAAACAAGCGATGTTAAAAAGCTAGATGTTTTATTGGAAATTACAGAAAATCCCCATACAGCCACTCGTCAGCTTTGCCTATACCACAACATAAATAAAGGTACCTTAAGTCGTATACTGAATCAAGAAAAATTGCATTCATACAAGCCCATTCCATTGCAAGAATTATGTGAAGATGACTACGATAGACGCGTTGAATTTTGCGAGGTCATGATGGAACGTGTAGTAATAGTGTTGTTTTTTTCTGACGAGGCAACATTTTGTCTTAACAGGTATAACTGCCGGTACTGGTCTACTGAGAATCCCCGCTGGATAATCGACAGGCATTCTGAACTCAAAGACCACAAAAGATAAACATGTGGGCAGGGATTTGTGGACGTCATATCATTGGTCCCTTTTTTATCGATGGAATTCTTACAGGACAAGGGTATTTACAATTACTCCAAGAGCAAGTTATTCCAACTTGTGCTGGTCTTTTTCCCGATGAAAATAATTTGGATACCTCAACAGGAATCTGTGGTATCAACAGGACGGAGCACCTCCTCACTATGAAATCACTGTTCGTAGATATTTGGATGCAATTTTTCCTAATCGATGGATAAGCAGAAGAGGTGCTGTAGAATGGCCTGCAAGGAGACCCGACCATACGACACTCGGTTTTTTTACGGAGTCATTTGAAAACCAAAGTGTATCGAAGTCGACCTGAAACTGTAGAAAATTTATAACAAAGAATTCAATATGAAGTAGCACATATCACCCGGATTCTCTGCAAAACTCTGTTCAGGCTGTTTATGATAGATTGGGTCATTGCCTCGCTGTTAACAGTAGACATTTTGAGCAATTGTTACCTTAAAAATAAACTTAGAGTATTTATTAATAGTTTTTGGTCTTTCTTTATTTTAGATTTCAAATGACAATAATTCCAAAACAGTTTACTTTAGACATATGGTATGTTCCATACATATGGGGCACTTTGTATATACAGTAATACCCCGCTTAGCGCGACCCCGTTACGCGCGGTTTCACTATAACGCGAATTTCAAATTTCGCGCTCATGTAGTCATTAACTTCTCTATGGTCGCGGGGGGATCCCCGCTTTCTCTGAATATTCTCTTTGAAGAATTGGGAATTCCCTGTCCTTCGACTTTGTTCTATGGGGATTTCCTCGTTCGTTTCGTGTGTTCATTTGTTCCGTAATGTTAGTTCGGTCGGCTGGCAGTTTTGTTTTAATATTTATTGGAGATACATACATACATAATTTAACCCTACGTTAAAAATGCCGCCTGTAAAGAAAAAAGAGCGTAAAAGCGTCACTTTGGAATTGAAGATGAAAGTGTTAAGAAGAATGGAAAATGGAGGCAAAGCAACAATTGTTGGGAGAGATTTTGGACTCTCAGAATCGACTGTGAGAACGATTTATAAAAATCGGGGAAAAAATTAAAATCTCCAGCGAAGGTTCAACACCTATAAGTGCAACAAAACTTTCTCGTTCGAGATCATCTATCTTAGAAAGAATGGAGAAATTACTGTCAGTCTGGATCGAAGATTTGAATAAGAAGAACACACCACTAAGTCAAGATCTCATATGCACAAAAGCAAAATCTTTGTATGAGATGCTGAAAAACAAAAGAAGGAGAAGGGAGTGCCACTCCGACTTTTGCTGCCAGCAGAGGCTGGTTCCATCGGTTCAAGCAGCGTTCTAATCTTCACAATATCCACATAACAGGCGAGGCGGCCAGCGCGGACATTCAAGCTGCAGCTGAGTTTCCAGACAAGTTTCAAGACTTCGTTAGACGAGAGAAAATTCCTGCTTGTCTCATCTTCAATGTTGATGAGACCGCACTTTACTGGAAAAAAATGCCATCTCGAACATTCATTTCTAAGGAAGAACGTCAAGCCAGTGGTTTCAAAGCTGCGAAAGATCGACTAACACTTCTGCTGGGTGGTAATGCCACTGGTGATTTCAAACTGAAACCTTTACTAGTGTACCATTCAGAAACACCCCGTGCAATGCGAGGCACAGACAAGACAAGTCTACCAGTTGTGTGGCGATCAAACAGAAAGGCGTGGGTTACACGGGAAATTTTTCAAGAATGGTATTCTAATAGTTTTTGCCCATCAGTCAAATCATACTGTGACAGAAATGGGCTTGAACCTAAAGTTATATTACTCTTAGACAATGCCCCAGGACATCCAACCTCACTTGATACGCCCAGAGACTTAAAAGTGTACGTAAAGTTCCTTCCACCAAACACTACGTCAATATTACAACCTATGGACCAGGGAGCAATAGCAAACTTCAAAGCTTATTACCATCGCCGCACTTTTAGCCAACTAATTCATGAAACTGACGGGGAAGGAAGACAGTCTATGCGAGAGTGGTGGAAGTCATACAACATTATGAAGTCTATTCACAACATAGAAGAGGCTTGGAAGGAAGTTAAAATGAGTTGTATGAATGGGGTGTGGCGTAATCTTTGGCCAGATGTAGTGGAAGCACCTAGAAGAATTGTCCAGATGCAGAGACAAGTGCTTGAAGACATTGCTGCAATGATTGAGGGGTCTGAACTTGAAGATGTCACGGTAGAAGATCTCGTAGAACTTGTAGCAACGCACGACGATCCTATTAGCAATGAAGATCTGATCGAGTTACAGAATAATCCTATCTACGATGAGGAAGAACAAGTAGAAGAGAAAGTTTTATCTTCAGGGGAAATACAAAATGCACTTTCAAAAATTTATTCAGGTTTGGACATATTGCAGAGTATAGACAATAATGATGACCGTGTCTTGACCGTGTGTCAAACAATTAAAAACAGTGTTGGGTGTTATGAACGTATTTTACAAGAACGTAAACAAAACGTTACCCAAAAGACAATAGATGTATTTTTCCGTAAAAAATAAGAGTATGTATTGCATAAAGTGTTCTTAGAATTAAAGTGATTGATTAAAATGATTTGTATTTTTTTGTATTAAATTTTGACTATGTTTAATCATAAACCTCGATATACGCGAATTTCAGTTAACGCGATTTTTTTCGGAACGTATCCCTCGCGTAAAGCGGGGTATTACTGTATATATATATATATATATATATATATATATATATATATATATATATATATATATGTATATATATATATATATATATATATATATATATATATATATACATATAATATATATATAATATATATATATATATATATATATATATATATATATATATATATATATATATATATATATATATACACTAGCCGTGCCCGCGGCTCCGCTCGCGTAGACTTGATTTACCTTTATCGTCACTGCTTATTCGTTATATTTATATTATTATATAGCTTGAGGGGCCTTAGAGGCCCATTGCTTGGTTTACACACTTGTCTCCACTTCTTTTTGTCTCCTGTTAGCTTTTCCCAGTGCGGGATTCCATCAACTCCAGATCTTGCTTTACTGCCTGAATTCATGTAGACAGAGGTCTACCCTTGCCTCTTCTTCCAACCACTCCTCTTATTAGGGCTTGCTTTGCCTGTCTTTTTTCCTTCATCCTTGCCACGTGTCCCAACAATCTTAATCGCTGGCTTCTTATGATTTGGCTTATAATTGGTTTCGTATATAGGCATTTTAATTCGTAATTTGTTCTTCTCGAGAGTCCCTCTTCTTTCGTTCCTTCATAGATTCTTCTCAAAGCTTTCCTGTCCCACACCTCTAACGTCTCCTTTTCTCTTGCATTCAGTTTCCACGTTTCACATCCATATGTCACCGTGAGTCTGACAACTGTCGCATATATGTTTTTCTCTTACTTTTCTTGATATATTCTTTGATTTCAATATTGGATTCATTGCCCCCAAACATATCTGTCCTTTCGCTATTCTTTCTTGTATCTCCGTCCTTTCTTGTCCACTCTCTGTTATTGTTACTCCCAGATAATTAAATTTGTCTACTTTTTCAAACATATATCTTTTCCCTAAGTTGTTTATTATATCTAAACTTTTGTTGTTTTTATTATCCTTCTTCTTTGTATTTCCATGTATTTTGTGTTTTCTTCATTTATCTTTAGTCCTCTCATCCTTCCCCTTTCATCTATCCTACTTATGGCTTTTTTGAGGTTCTCTTTTCCTCTTGCAATCACTGCTACAATCATCCGCATAGGCCAAGCATTGGCAAGTTTGTTGGTATATCGGTCCATTTGTTTTTATTTCTGACTCCCGGATAATCTTCTCTAGTACCAAATTAAATAGACATGTCGACACTGGATCCCCTGTCTTAATCCTCTCTTCATCTTAAACTTGTCTGATTCTTTGCCCTCTATTTTCTGTGTCATTCAGGGTCATTCTCATCATGCGAAACAATTTACTTGGAATTTTTAGTTCTTCCATTATCTTGTAGAGTCTTTCTCTATTTACAGAGTCATATGCTTCTCTAAAATCCACAAAGACCAAGTGTAGTGCCAAATTTTGTTCTAAGGTATTGGATTTGCTTAATCGAAAATAACTGGTCTGTAACCGAAATATTTTTCCTCAATCCACACTGGTACTCTCCCAGAATAGACTTGACTTTCCCTTCTAGTCTGTTTTTTGATAGTCACCACTACTATCTTGTACACAACATCCAGTAACGCTATTGGTATATAATTAGCACGTACAGTTTTTTTTCTCCTTTTTTGTATATTGGACAAATGAGCGACTCTCTCCAGCTCACTGGCACCTTTTCTGTTTCCCATATTTCTTACACCAACCGGCATATTTCATTTTCCAGATCTACTTCTCCAGCTTTTATCATTTCTACTGTTATACAATTTCCCCCCAGAGCCTTATTTTTTTTTGGGTTCTGAGTATTTCTCTTATTTTTTCCCTCCTGCCCTTCAGTTAATTTTGCTCCCTATTTCTCGTTCAACTCCTCATTTTTATCTCCATTTAATATTTATTTAAAGTATTCCGCCCATATATTCCGTTTTTCTGCTAAGCTTTCTGCTAAACTTCCATCTTTTTTCCTACATATTAACATTTTGTTCTGTTTACCTTTGTATTTTATAAAAAAAAAAACATGTAAATCGGATAAGTGGTTCTTGAGTGCTAAGCGCACTAATGGCCAGACAGGCAGACAGAGAGACGTTACGTTTATATATATTATAGATTTTTTTTTTGATATATATTAAATTAAGAATTAAAAAAAAAAGCACGTAAATCGGATGAGTGGTTCTCGAATGATAAGCACACTAACGGACATACAGATAGACAGACGGAGAGACGTTGCGTTTTATATATGTTATATAGATTATTATTATTATTGTATAACCTGGCCAGAGAACATATGTATGAATTAAAAAAAAACACGTAAATCGGGTAAGTGGTTCTCGAGTGATAAGTGCACTAACGGACAGACAGACAGACAGACAAACAGACAGAGATACGATGTATTTTATATATATTATAGATGTAATAAAATATATATCTATAACCTGGTCATAGAACATATGTATGAATTTAAAAGATCACGTAAATCGGATAAGTGGTTCTCGAGGGATAAGCGCATTAACGGACAGACAGACAGACAAAGAGACGTTGCATTTTATATATATTATAGGTATAGATTATTATTATTATTATATAACCTGGCCAAGAATATATGTATGGATTTAAAAAAAACACGTAAATCGGATAAATGGTTCTTTCGTGATAAACGCACTAATGGACAGGCAGACAGACAGAGAGACGTTGCATTATATATTTTATAGATTATAGATTATAGATATTCTCTGCTACATAATATTGTTCCAGATTTAATGGTTTAAGCTGTGTATTGCAAGGGAACTCGCTAGCGGCAGACTTTTTTCCGACTTCATTCACTATTATCATCACTGCTCATTCCTTATGCTACCTATCGTAATAAAATATAGCCTATAACCTGGCCAGAGAACATATGTATGTTTAAAAAAAAGTACCTAAAATGGATAAGTGGTTCTCCAGTGACAAGCGCACTAACGGACAGACAGACAGACAGACAGAGAGACGTTGCATTTATATATATATATATATATATATATATATATATATATATATATATATATATATATATATATATATATATATATATATATATATATATATATATATATATATATATATATATATATATATATATATATATATTATATATATATATATATATATATCACTTTCCCTTTAAATGAAGTTAGAATTAAAAATAAAAGAAATCATATTAAGATAATTATTAGGATCAATAGTTATGACGAAACCTTAATGAATAACTTGATAAGAAGACATAAGTTTTAGTTAAATATTGTTAATTCCATTCGGACACGTGAGCAAAATAAGTCGAAATATGTTTCAATTCCATATAATCCGAAATAAAGTAGCTATTTATCAAGATATACTATAGGTCATCAGAAAACTTGAAAAAATGTTGAAGTCAGAAGAAAAAATCCTGGAACATGAAAAATAATTAAAATTTACCAGAGAAGTTGTAATGAATCGGACAAGAAGTGCATTGAGCAAATTAGAAATATATTCAAACAGCATTAAAAAAATATTTATCTTATTAGAGATGATTAGAAAAACCATGCATTGCAGAACATGCAATTGAATACAATCATATAGTATCATTAGGTAATTTAAAGTTAATTGAAAAAGTATCTGATAAGAGATTATTAGACGCAAAGAAAGTATTTAAAATATGAAATATTTAAATAGTCTAAATAGTTCTATAATCGTCCGTACTGATTACTTGAGGGGAATTAAATCGTCCGCTGTGATTATTTGGTTTTTCTTTAGTACAAGTAGTTTAGCTTTTGATTTGAAGTTGAGTTAATCATCACCATTGAACACTTGCCGTTGGAAAGATATATTTTCGAAGAAGGGATGCAATTTTTCATGACCCAGAAATCTACCTACAAAGCTCAGTTAGGTCGTCAGTGTTAAAACAAAAGCTTAGAAAAGAAAACCGTATGATAATATTTCTTGATTTATTTTTTATTTAACAGACACTAAGTGCCAAATTCTGCGAGGTTTAGGCGCTTCTTTGTTGCTTACTAGAGAATCCCTCGGTTATATTAAATTTAGCCTTCTCTCTCATTCTGATATCAAAAAAATAAACTGAAATTCTTTTAAATGATTTTAGTTTTTGTTAAAACTGAGCTTTTCTCTACCCTCATTTGCATTATTTCAGAAGTCCTAAAGTTTATTAAACTCGCATCAAATGTACGAATCTAGGTTATTTTTTATGATTACCCGAAATCATCTACACTGTTATAGAAAGTCAAGCAAATAATGAAGCTTGTAAAAAATTAGGCATTCTATTGTTGTAGGCAGATACAGGTGTAAATTGTTGTAAAGGTGGGTCGGTGCAAAAAAAGAAATATGAACTCAGTGGCGCGGAAACATACATTGGTAAATTAAAATGTAGTTTCTAGTGTTATATTTACTTTATTCTGGATTAGTTTTGCACGGAACTGGGTGAACGTAAAGATATTCTACTTAAGAGAAAAAGATTTCTTTCGGTAGAAAAATTACGATATATTAGGTCCTCTCAAACTTCTAAATTGACTATATTGAAAAACATTCTCGTTTATTGTTCTGCTAGTAAATGAAGTTACCAGAAGACACAAATGAGGTTATTCAAAAAATGATAAGCTAAAAACTCATGTGGATGTGACGAATTAGCGCCATATCTATTTCTGATATACTTTCCTTTGACAGAAATTCAACGGGCTATATATATACTAGCCGGGCCCGCGGCTCCGCTCGCGTAAACTTGAGCCACTACTATCGTCACTGCTTATTCCTTATTTTACCCAAAGTAATAAAATATCTCCCATTATTTCTCCTTATCTCCCAATATTTCTCCTTATCTCCCATTTATCTCTACATAATTTCCATTATCTAGGCTTATCTCTGCTCATCTCTCATTATTCTCCTTATCTCCCATTATTTCTCCCTATCTTCCATTATTTATACTAATCTCCCATAACTCACCTGATCTCCCATTATCGAGGCTTATCTCGACTTATCTCCCATTGTTTCTCCTTATCTCTCATTATCTCACCTTATCTCCCATTATCTAGGCTTATATCGAATTATATAGAAATATGTATAAATTTATAAAAACACGTAAATCGGATAAGTGGTTCTCGAGTGATAAGCGCACTAACGGACAGACAGGCAGACAGAGTGACGTTGCATTTTGTATATATTATATTCTTTGCTACATGATATTGTTCCATATTTAATGCATTAGGCAGTGTATTGCAAGAGAACGCGTTAGCGGCAAAGTTTTCTCCGACTTGATTCACTATTATCGTCACTGGTTATTCCTTATGTCACCTAACGTAATAAAATATATCCTATAACCTGGCCAGAGAACATATGTATGTTTAAAAAAAAAGCACGTAAATCGGATAAGTGGTTCTCCAGTGATAAGCGCATAAACGGACAAACAGACAGAGAGACGTTGCATTTTAGGTACGTTAGAGATATCTTTTGCTACATGATATTGTTCCATATTTAGTGGTTTAGGCAGTGTATTGCAAGAGAACGCGCTAGCGGCAAACTTTTTTTCCTATTTGATTCACTATTATCGTCACTGCTTATTCCTCATGTTACCTAACGTAATAAAATATAGTCTATAACCTGGCCAGAGAACATATGTATGTCTTAAAAAAAAAGCCCGTAAATCAGATAAGTGGTTCTCCAGTGATAAGCGTACTAACGGAGGGACAGACAGACAGACGGACAGAGAGTCGTTGCCTTTTAAATATATTATAGATATAGATTATTATTATTATTATATAACCTGGCCAAAGAATATGAATTTAAAAAAAGACACGTAAATTGGATAAGTGGTTCTCGCGTGATAAACGCACTAATGGACAGACAGACAGACAGAGAGACATTGCATTTTATATATATTATAGATTATAGATATTCTCTGCTACATAATATCGTTCCATATTTAATGGTTTAGATTGTGTATTGCAAGAGAACGCGCTAGCGGCAAACTTTTTTCCGACTTCATTCACTATTATCGTCACTGCTCATTCCTTGTGGCACCTATCGTTATAAAAATATAGCCTATAACCTGGCCAGAGAACATATGTATGTTTTTAAAAAAAAGTACGTAAATCGGATAAGTGGTTCTCCAGTAATAAGCGCACTAACGGACAGACAGACAGACAGAGAGACGTCACTTTTTTTCGATAATTTACAGCATCAGGTTTCTTGATGAGTTTCATGTCTCCAATAAAACAAAAACCTTGGATAAAATGTAATAATTATAGAGGTTGTTCAGACGGAGAGACCAAAAAGAGGAAGCGGTAGTCCATCGATGACCAACGGATCCCGCACTAACCTTAGGGAAAATGGTTTTCTGTGTATTTTGGAAACTTTCCGAAAATGTAATTTACGCGATGTTTAACAAACTATCTTGCGGCCCCAACTTTAATGTATGAGCCGTTTTCATTCTAGGAAGTTTTATAAGTGAAATAAAAATTGCCATTTCGTTCCTTGTGCTATCCAGAGTTAACGACGCGGATGTGTGTGTGTGTGTGTGTGTGTGTGTGTGTATGTAAGAGTACGCTATTAATCATCATCGATATCCATTAAATTCAATCAATTGTGTTGTGGTGGTGTTTCTCCGGCATCTAATACATGGTTCAAAAGTGCATCTGATGGATACCTTATATTTTTTTTATACCTGGAATATCCCAAAAACCACAATCCAATCGCCACATGTACGCATGATTCAAATATTCTAGTGTCGGATTGACGAATGCAATAATAACCCATTATGTCTTCATCATCGTCAATATTCATGTTCTTAATTTCATTTTTTTCAATTTTTATTTCACTTGTAAGACTTCCTAGAGTGTAAACGGCTCATAGGTTAGAGTTGGGGCAATGAGATATTGTTCATCATCATGTTGGTCCAAATCCATCGAAAGCCATTTTCCATAAGATTAGCTCGGGGTCCTTTGAGCTTTGTATACGATTATAACCTGGAAGTAATGAGTTATTGATTATAAATGGACTGACTATCCTTTTACGAGGGTCGCCTTTTAAATTTTTACAAACGACCACTAGATGGCGCTACTGAGATATGACAATACCATTGTTGTAATATTTCACATTTTTTACTGTTAAAACAGTGGCAGCTCAGAAATTGGCCGAGTAGTTTGTTCACACTGAGAGTTTTAAAAAAAAACAGTTTTGTTAATAAATGGAAATTTCACATAAAGGTTTTCGTTTGATAATTTTTTACGATTCTAGTAAAGGTCTAACTCAACAACAATGCTTTGAATCGCGTCGTTCACCTTTGGGAATGAATCACCATCAAAAACGACTGTTTACAATTAGTTTGCAGACTCTCGTCATGTTCATGCTTCCGTCAGCGATGAATTTCCTTAAGGTCGGCCATGATTGAAGAGGATCGGCATGTGAGTTAAGTTACCGTGAGACAGAGGCATCTTTAAGCATATGGAAGACTGCAGTACATTCGATTTTGCATGAACATTTACCTATGAAAAAGATCTTTTCCCGATGGATTCCGCATAATTTGACCGAAACTCAAAAACAGGCTCGTGGCAATTTGTGTAAGGAAATGTTAAAAAAATTCGACCGAGGACATGCAAAATCCATATCGTAACAGGATACGAAACTTGGATATATTCATACGAACCGAAAACTAAGCAATAATCAGTTGTCCCAAGATGAACCGAATCCAACAAAAGTGGCTCGTTCGCGTAGACCTTTCAAGGAAATGATCGCTTGTTTTTTTGGTTATAGCAGACATGTTGCAACCACTGCGCGTTAGAGAATCGAAGAACAGCTAATGCTAAATGATATACAACAACTTTGTTTGCCAACTAAATCATTCTTCATCATGACAATGCCCGCTCTCACACAGCAAGTCAACAATTGATTATTTGATGGATAAAAATATCGAATTAATATTCCATTGCCCGTATTCACCTGATTTATCGCCTAATGACTTCTTTTTGTTCCATAACCATGTTTTTGAGGTACCAACTTCAGAGTGGAAAAAATGTTTCGAGAATTGTTTCGAACACTTGCAAAAGTGTACAAATCTTGAATATGTTGAGAAACAATAAAACTATTTGTACCAACAATTTTTTTTTTCTTTCATTGTATTTGTAAAAACTTAAAAGGTAGCCTTCGTATTTAGTTTATTTGAAGAGTCAGTAGCATTAGGAAAATTTTTTTAAGGAGTTAAAACAGAAATCATCGCTTATGCTGTTTTTGACATATGAAGTTGGAAGAAGTTTTGTAAAAAACAAAAGTAAATAACAAAACATATTCGGCGATATTCTAATTTTTTTATTCCCTCAGAAAAAAAAATGTTTCGAGCAGTGCATAATAAGCGTTTACAGAGGTTCATTCGACGAAAATTTGTTCCCCCAAGCAAATTTTTATAGTTAGGAAAGAAAAAAGTCACTTGGAGCAAGATTTGAAGAATAAAATATGGGAAACTATTACGAAGTCCAACTAGCGCTCTGTTGCCATTGTAATGGCCGATGGGTGAGCAGAAGCATTGTCTTGGTGAAGGAGCATTTATTTTGAGCGCTAATCTTGGTTGCTTCTGCTTCAGCTCACTTTGTAAACGGACCATAAAGTTGCCTAATAAAACCCAGTTACTGTTTTACCATATAGTCAATCATGATACTCTGTCAGTTTGCCATCACGTTTCCAGCCGATAAAACTGTTTTTGCTTTTTCCGGTGCACTTTCGTCCTCATCTACCAACTGCTGCCTTTTCAGATTACTATGATTTTTAAATGTCCTTTCTCGTGAGTTTTTGGTCTGAAGTCAACAAACGCTGCCCCATCGCGCGCTCAGCTTTTACATTTTTAGAACTTCAAGCAGGATATTATGTACACCTTCAGATGAGATGCCTATCATCTCAGCAATCTCACGAAACCATGAATTTTATCGACAATATCTTTAGAAGAAATCACAATAGGGCGTCCCGAACGTAAAGCATCTGCAGTGCTCGTCCAGCCAAGTTTAAATTCATTTAGCCCGTAACAAATGGTCTTGAATGATGGTGCAAAGACCCCATGAACTTGTTTCAGTTCAGGTTCTATCTGGGCAGCAGTCAACTTTATCTATTTCTACAAAACTTGTAGGACCGATCACTTACGATAGTTGCCAATAAACAACTGACACTTTATATTTCTTAAACTGAACATCCTGGATGTTATTGTGTAGTTGGATACAAGACACCGATATATATATATATATATATATATATATATATATATATATATATATATATATATATATATATACGAGGCTGGTTTGAAAAGTCCGTGCAAAGTCCGAGAGATGGCACCACCGGCGCGTATCGAGGTCATCTTTAGTTAGTAGCATCTCTTGAATGAACGCACACCAAGTTTCAGCCGTATTGGTCTATTTCTTTGTGTTTGGCATTCGTGTGAATCAAGGAAGTCGAGTGATTTTCATTACTTTATGAAAGGCAAAACGCCTCAGGAGACTAAAGAGAAGCTTGATAAACATTATGGTGACTCTGCACCTTCGACTAGAACAGTTTATAAGTGGTTTCAAAATTTTCGGACTGGCCATATGGGCACAAGTGACGCTGAACGTTCTGGACGGCCTGTGGAGGTTACGACTCCAGAAATCATTGATCAAATCCATGATATGGTGATGGATGACAGAAGAGTTAAGGTGCGTGAGATTGCTAGTTCTGTGGGCATCTCGACTGAACGGGTACATAATATTTTGCATAAACATTTGGACATGAGAAAGCTATCCGCAAGATGGGTGCCGCGATTGCTCACGCTTGACCGAAAACGGAATCGTGTGAAGTGTTGCAAGGATGGTTTGCAGCTGTTCCAGAAGAATCCGGAGGACTTTAAGCGTCGTTTCGTCACTGTGGATGAAACATGGATACATTACTATACTCCTGAGACCAAACAACAATCTAAACAATGGGTTACCAAGGGGGAATCTGCACCAAAAAAGGCGAAGACCGTTCCTTCGGCCGGAAAGGTTATGGCGACTGTCTTTTGGGATTCGCAAGGGATAATCCTTATCGACTATCTGGAAAAGGGTTTAAAACTATTACAGGTGAATATTATTCATCGTTATTGGACCGTTTGAAAACCGAGCTGCAAGAAAAACGCCCGCGATTGGCCCACAAGAAAGTCCTTTTCCATCACGACCACGCACCAGCACACACCTCAACAGTTGTGGTCGCAAAATTAATGGAAATAGGATTCCAACTCGTTTCACATCCCTCCTATTCTCCAGACTTGGCTCCATCGGACTACTATTTGTTCCCCAATTTGAAGAAATGGCTGGCGGGACAAAGATTTTATTCAAACGAGGAGGTGATTGCAGCCACTAATGGATATTTTGCAGACTTGGACAAATCCTTTTATTCGGAAGGGATCAACAAACTAGAACATCGTTGGACGAAGTGTATAAGCCTAAAAGGAGACTATGTCGAAAACTAAAAAAGGTTTACCCCAAACACATAAGTAGTTTTTATTTTTGCACGGACTTTTCAAACCAGCCTCGTATATATATATATATATATATATATATATATATATATATATATATATATATATATATATATATATATATATATACATATATTTGAAAGCAAAATTTAAATCATTATAACACACAACATTCAAAACAAAACAATTCAAAAATTTCGTAAAATATAGAAAAATAGTACCATCAACAAAAATTTGATCTAAAAATCTTTACTAAATTGTAAAATACGTATGAAAATAAGGGTTAATCCACACAATAAAAACATATACATTGTACTGCAACTCATGAACCAACTAAAGATGTTTACCGTGTCAATTTTTTTTTCTTCTTTCTTTAGTTAGTTCGTAAGTTGCAGTAGAATCTATATGTTTTTTCAGTTTGTATTGGATTAACCCTTATTTTCGTACATATTTTACAATTTAGTAAAGATTTTTAGATCATCCTTTGCTGATGGTACTATTTTTCTATATTTTATGAAATTTTTGAAATGTTTTGTTTTGAATGTTGTCTGTTATAATGATTAATTTTTTTTTCAAAGAAGACATATTATATATATATATATATATATATATATATATATATATATATATATATATATATATATATATATATATATATATATCACTCAAGCGGAACTAATGGTATAGGTGAGGCCATCAGTTCTGGTCAAGTAACCAGTAGAGAGGACTATAAGAAATAGGTCCTCCGTCTTTATTTGCAACTACTTTTACCTTTTATACTCTCTATATTTTCATATGTGTTCGAAAATCTCTTCTCAGATACATTTTTAAATAATCTTAGATTATCGTAGGTTACAGTATGATCAGCTTCAAAGGCATGTTTGGTAATGCTAGACTTTTCTGTTCTACTGTATTTTAAATGTGCTTTGAATCGTATTTTAATTGACCTTTTAGTTTGCCCAACATACTTTTTGTCACATTCATTACAACTAATTTCATAAATTCCAATTTCTCACAATTAGAAATCTTGTCTTTGGGATTGTTAGGTTGAGAGTTTTACCAGTAGTAAGTTAAAACTAAGAATCAAAATGTTTTTTGCGGAATGAAAAACAGGATATATTTGAAATATTATTTAAAAATGGTTTTAATCAAAGTCAAGCACAACATGAATATAGAAGCGTTGATAAAAGTTACAGAAAAATCTTCATATACATTTCCAAAAATATGTTAACGACGCTTTAACTGAAAGAACGTTTGAACAAAAGAAATAGAAGTGAACCAAGAAGAGAAAACTACGATGCTGAAGAATTGGAAATTCTCTTGCATTTTCAAAGTTCATTACTAGGTGCCAAGGTAGTGTGCGGTCTACTTACTATAAATACAGTTCTAAGCAAAGCAATAAAATAATAGGGCAAGTTTAGTTATTAATGACAATGACAAGTTGCTAATACGTATATTTCAAAAGAAGCCATGCTTTTGCGAGACTTTTATATTAATATCACTTTTAACGAAGATGCGGCCGTGACTTTCTTGCAAACGCTTAATCTGTTTCTGCAGACTGACGAAAATAATATCTGTGATAGGTGTGGTGCGGAAATACAAAGAAAAAGGAAAACGCGATCAGAGAGGAGCATTTCGTCCAATCTTACGTTGTCTAGAAAAGGCTGCCAAACAGCAAAATCGTTTAGAAGCGGACATGAATTCTTCCATTAAACTGATTTGAACGGCAAGTTACACTGTAATTTAAGCTTATGTCATATTTTGGATTTGGTGTTTATGTTCGTTCACGACATTCCGAGTACAACAGGTGAAAAACTGACGGTCTTCACATGCGATAAGTAATAAATATAACATATGCCGAGAAGTGTGCTCCTCAATTGTGTCAGTCAATCGCAGACGAAAATTAATCGGCATCAACGACGATCCTAAACAAATTGATGAAGCGCAATTCGCGGGTCGCCGAAAATATAACGGGGAAGGCTCTTGCAAGGTGATCAACAATCCGAATCTGGAGATAGCGATGCACCAGTGCAAAACAATCGAAACCATGGTAGACGAATAGATGGACCGTAGGTTTTTGGTTTGAAAAGAAAACGAGACGTACCATTTTTATTATGGAAAGGAAAAATGAAAACACATTAATGCCAATTATAGTAAGAGAGGTTCAATTTCAATCTGTTATTCATTCAGATGAGTGGCCAGCGTATAGGAATCTTGGCAGGCGAGGCTTCGACCATCAAACCGAATATCACCAGCAAAACTATGTTGATCCGCTCACAGGAGCTCATACATTGAGCGGTCATGGCCAGATGCCTAAATTTACATCTTCAAGAAAATTATACCATTTATCCTGGAACATATTAAGCAAGAATGAAGACGGCCAATTTGTCAGCTTTTTAAAGGATATTACCTCTGTTTATAGACATTAGTTGTAAATATATTCTCAATAAAATCATTATTAACAACAAATTGCAATATACAATAATAGCAATTATTATTGTATAGCAATGTTACAGCAGGGTAGACCTCAAGTTTTTTGGTAGACCGCACCCTACAGCGGTACCCATTACTATTATGAAAATTAACCGAAAATACAATGAAAGTGAGTGACACAAAGGTGATATGACACTTCTTAAAATAATATTACATGGATTTTCAGATAATTTAGTTGGGTGACGGTGGGGTCGAAAAGCCTATGGAGAAAGAACTAAAACCTCACTTCCAGAGAGCATAATTGTATAAATGTATACATAGTTAAGAATGTTCATTTTTCAATTTATTGAATATTACTACGGTTATCGACACCACTGGCTCGCAATAGATAATCTTGTTGGTCATATATTATTATAAACTATTATGAGTACGATCTATTACTAACTGTTCATTAATTAATGTTTGTTTACCTATCAATAAAAGTTATATTGGTATATCGGCGATCTAGCCTAGAAAATACGGTCAAGGACGCGATTGTCTTACTTAGGAATTTTTGGCCGTAGTGGACATCCAGTTCAGGTAATAATTACTGAAAAATCGGCCATTTAATTGAAAATTTCTTACATATTCGGACATTTAAATGTCATTATTCATAAATTAAGTGCTTTACGTAAAAAAGTTATTTTGGTAATATTAATTACTTAAGATATTTTTCAACTACTTTTGTTACGGTAAATTTAGTAGTTTCATGAGACCTGTTTGTGGTTTTCTCTGCTTATTTAGAGTATGTAATTTTAATCACTGTTTGGTTTGATGGTTTGTAGGCCAAGCTGCGAGGTCCAGAAGGTTAAAAAGCATAAAAGAACACATTCCTATGATACATATAACACATTTCTGATAATATTCTTGAAAATATTATGTTAAAGATACAAACTAATAATTTATGGTAAGTGAACTTTTAGTTTTAAATCAGTCATATACAATAAGAAGATGAGGAAATGAAGGTTTAAAAGCAAACTAATTTCAAATTTAGAAAACTGATGTTTCATTTAAGAAATTTCTTTCCGAAGAAGAAAATATTATTGGTTCGTCTTATCTTTAATCCAAAATAAAAAGTAAGAAAAAAAATTGTATCCGTAACTATCTGGTTAGGACCAACAATTTTCACACTCTGAGACCAAACTATACTTTTTCGAAGGTTTTTGGTGCACTGAATCCAAATTCGGCGGCAGAATTGCTCCATCACATCAGGTTTTCGAGATATCCTACTCTAGAATTGCAAAAAATACGGTTTTTCGCAATATTCGGAATTATATTACACTGCGAATTAATTTGTTCTCGACGAAACTTGTTGCGGCGTCTAAAAGTACCACTCTTTTCCTTCAAAAGACATTTTGAATTTTTGAGATATTTTATATCTTTTCGGAGAAATCATGCGTTAAAATTAAATGGCTTGGCGTTTTGGTTACAACCATACCAAAAAAAAATTGATCCGGCAGGCAAGAGTAGTGTAATTATATGATTTTTGGGACGCTGAATCCGAATTCGTTATCGGTTTAACCCCATCGAGTCATGATTGGTCCCTAATCTTAAGAAATTCAAAATGGCGGATCCGATATGACGACTCGGAATTCTGAAGAGTCTAAATTACTATAAAACTCGATATTTCTTATATTTTTTCTTTTAAGCAAAGTAACTTTGACAAGTTTCTTTGTATGAATGATAGTATATTACCGTTCTCAGCCGAAAACCCAGAGTCACGAAACGAGGACGTGGCGATGCTGACTCCATTTTTCTTTTTTTTATGATTTTTTTTCTATGAATTTTTTCTTACTCTTTAGAACTAATTCGAATGAAATTACTACTCTCGGCTGCCAGATCAATTTTCTTTTGGTATGGTTCTAACGAAAACGCCAAATTAATTGATTTCAACGGACGCACAGAAGAAAAATGTCCGGAGGGGCTGGCCAAAATATAAAGGTATTATTCGATTTCGACAAAACTCGGTATGTCTGGGTTTTCGGGACCGCTGATCACGAATATGAAGTTCAAATTTCAAAAAACAAAATGGCGAACTATTTTTGGAAAAATGTGAATTAGTTTTATGAAACTCTGTATATTTTTGTTTTTGAGATAGTTGATTACGAATATAAATTTCAAGTTTCAAAAACAAAATTAGGGCTCCAAAATGGCGAATCGTCCCAATCCATTAAAAGACGCCGTAAGGTGTGGGTTCCGTTTCATACTTATTTCTTAACGGCACACAAATGTTGAGCCAATCATCAAACTTTGCGAAGAATTGCATTTGAATAGTGTAGACTTTTTACAATCTATTTCGGAATTCTGTTTTGATAGTCGTGTTTTTTCAAATTTTCTGGCAAAATATATGAATGTGAAGTTTTTTTGTCACTTCCGCTTCAATAGAAA
Source organism: Pachyrhynchus sulphureomaculatus (assembly GCA_019049505.1). Lineage (NCBI taxonomy): Eukaryota > Metazoa > Arthropoda > Insecta > Coleoptera > Curculionidae > Pachyrhynchus > Pachyrhynchus sulphureomaculatus. Next base: position 51,058,238 of record CM032456.1, read on the forward strand.
CAATAATTACATTTATGTTATCATCAAATTGATTTTTGATAGGTAGCAAAATGTCTTTTCTTGTAAAAAAAATTGCATTTTCTGTAAAAATAAAAAAATGCATACATTTTAGTTGAATATTTTTCATTCATTAACTGTTGTAAATAGTTAAATAAAATTGGAAAAATAAATTTTTAAAGTATTTTTTCCATTTCTTTCTGCCGCATTTTTAAACAATTTTTACAACATTGCAACAACTTCCAAAATTTTTAAACAATTTGCTAAATTATGCCACAATTTCCCGAATTTAAATTATTTTTCCAATTTAGTAACATTTAATTGAAATTTTCAAGTTTTTTTCAATTTTAGCAACAATTTCCCGAAGTTGTAAACAATTTGCTATGTTGTAACATTTTTCCGAATTGTTTAATTGACTTTACCATTTTGCAACAATTTACAGAATTTTTAAAGTATTTTTCCCATTTTGCAACATTTATCCGATTTTGTTAACTATTTTTCACATTTTGCAACAATTTCCCAAATTTTAAAACAATTGGTTGAATTTTTTAACATTATTCTGAATTGAGAATTTTAAGATTATCGGTCCATGGCGTCCACGCACACCTTCGCACAAAAAATAACACAAATGCCAAACTTGCGCATCTAGCACTACATTTTTTAATATTTTGGTAAGAAATGTCTAATAAACAACCTCAAACTCATTTCATGTAGAGTTCAACTTATTGCTTGTTCTTTAAAGATTTTCGGGAATATTTTCTTAGAAAACTCGATAGTTGAACAGTTAATTACTTACTTAACATTAAGTAAATATGAAATTCCAGAAACACAGTGAAATTGTACTCATCCTCAGGGATAGAATTCATTGTACACAATTAAAATCCGTTCATTTTTGTACTTTCTGTGATGGTTTAAACTTGATGACGTCTGACGTGCTTCACGAGATATGCTGTATGGTACTCGACGCTTCGAAATGAAATTGAAGTTATGAAACAGGTGCAAGAGGAAGATGCTCCTGAGTGGTCGTAAATCATGGTAGACAAATTGGTAGAAGTACTTAAACAGGTAAAAATCCCTAAATAGAACCTTTTGTTTCTTACATTATGACCAGCTTCTCGGGTTGTGGGACGATTTCTCCGAGAAGAAATAAAATATCTGAAAAATTTAAAATGCATTCTGAAGGGGAAGAGTAGTACTTTCAGATGCAGCAACGAGTTTTGTGAAGAAAAATTAATTCGCGGTGTAATATAATCCCGAATATAGCGAAAAACCGTGTTTTTTGAATTTGTAGGTTAGGATATCTCGAAAACCTGATATGGTAGAGCAATTCTGAGGTTGGATTTGGATTGAGCGCACCAAAAACCTTTGGGAAAGTATACTCTGATCTCAGAGTCTGGATTTGCGTCCAATTTTGTCTGCCTGTATTATCAACAAAATTATCGGTAAACAAATTATGTTCAATTGATCATTTGATGACATTTTATGATAGTTACACTTCGTTTCATTAAAACCCATTCCACATATATTAAATTTATATTGGGAATAAACTACAATGACGTTAGGTCCTCGTTCAATTTCAATTCGACCTAAAATTTTAGTTTGAAAACCAAATTCCACACGCTAATATCCCTAGAAAATTTAAAAGAAGAAATATTTAGTAAATGTATTTGGGCAGTCACGTAAAACAAAATGAATCGTAACCATATGTTGACCCAATGAACTCTCTCATCTGTTGCATCTTTCTATTTCATTTCGTATCCGTAACAGTTTAGTAACAATTCATTAATCATAATTTCAACGTGTAACACATATTAACGGTTTTACTGTGGGAATTACTATACGAACAGTTCAGCTTATCTCGAGGCATATCTATTATTATTGTAATACATTAATTTTGATATTAATCGTGAATTTAGTTTTCGTTTAGACAAAAATATTTAGCTATTAGTAACGTTCTCAGATAGCAGTCATGTTTAAGCTTCATACAGCTTGTAATTTTATGCTTGTTAGAAGTGGTACCACTGTTTGTGCTTCATTTTATGAGAACGCTAAACTGTACTCGCGACCTCGACTTTCATAATAAAGGGTGTTTCGGTAAGAGGTATCATTTTACATTGCGCGCTATTTTTCATATTTCAAATTTGCTGCTGTCATTTTTTGACATTTGAGTAGTAAAAAACTATACAGTTAACGAAAATGGAACGATATACAGTTAAACAATGTACTGAAATTGTAAAAATTCCGTACAAAAATGGTAATAATTTCATAGAGAGAGTTCGCAAGGTTCGTACTGTTTTCGGTCGAAATCAAACACCTTTCCGTGAATTGTGAATTTAATAGGTAAATTTGAACGTCTCAGTCAAGTTTCGGATATAAAGAACCCAACCCATGCTAGCCCAGTAAGATCAACTGAAAATATTGCTGCTGTAGCTGAAAGTGTTGCGGAAGACCCGCGGATGTCAATTCGAAGATGTTCACCTTAATTGGGCGTATCCACAGCCATCCTGCACCGTATTTTGGACAAAAATGTTGGTCTAAAGGCTTACAAAGTCCAGTTGATGCAAGAACTAAAACTGGCAAACCGTGGACAACGCTGTACATTTGTTAACTGTGTGTTGGAAATGCAAGAAAATGACCCCAATTTTGCAAGAAAATCATTCTGAGTGACGAGGCTCTTGTCATCTGTCTGGCTACTTAAATAAGCATCTGGGGCTGTAAAAATCCAAGAGAAATGGCTGAACAACCTCTTCATCCACAACGAGTGACAGTTTTTTGTGGTTTTTGGGCTGGCCATGTCACTGGACCGTATTTTTTCGAAAATGAAGCGGGCGCGACCGTTTCTGTGACTGGTGTGAGTTACTGTCAGATGCTGATTGACTTTTTTTTTTTCGGCCTGAAGTGGATGTTTTAGATGCGTATGACCTTTATTTTCAACAGGTTGCCATATAAGTGGCGAGATAGTCGGATTATTACGCGAGAAGCTTCCTGAAATGGTGATTTCAACTGGCCACTCAGGTCATGCGATTTAACACCCTTAGACTTTATTCTTTGTGGTTATGTTAAAGGTAAAGTCTATTTCAACGCTCCAGTAACGACTGAAGTGTTTAAAGGCAATATTAGAGCAGAAATTCGCGAAATTGAGCCACAATTGTCCGAAAATGGGATGGAAAATTTCCTCAAAAGAATGATTGCCTGTAAGAAGAGTCGAGGCGGCCATTTGGCAGATATTGTATTCCATCATTAATCGCACAGCTTGTACTCTGGATTTAAATAAAAATATCACGGAAATTTAAAAAAAATTTCATTTTTCCAATAATTTAAAATGATTGTTGAAACACCCTTTCCCCATACCCACTTCTATATTATATATATATATATATATATATATATATATATATATATATATATATATATATATATATGTATATATATATATATATATATATATATATATATATATATATATATATATATATATATATATCCCACTGTGCCAAACACTGGGCAATAAAGGACTTTCTGTAGACCCACTAACATATAGTCTCCTTCTTGAGGTGTCATATCGGATACTGACGTAGGCAATCCTCTCGCCATACAGTTTTAATGCCGGTTCCGAACGGCCAAAGTAGGAGGGCTTTACTAGGCATGGATGGTGGTTTGCCAATGCCTTCCCAAGAGAGGCAAGTTTTTTTTTTAATTTACTGTTTCCCGAGCCGATATTCGAACTCCGGCGTAGAAGGCAGACCTTATCCACTACGCTATGGCTGCCTCAACATATACAGTTACAGGCAGAAAATTTTCGACATATGGAATTTTTCTGAATTATTAAATTTGGGAGAAGGGTCAATTTATTGGTAGATTTTGCATTTTGCAACCCAAAAAATAATTTCCAGTACCGATTGTCGCTTTGCGAGAAATTTGAAAGTCTAAAAGTCACTCTGTTAAAATATAGAAAACCTTTATTAGGACAAAGATTAAACAAGAACCGTATTTTGTCAATTTTTGACATAAAAATATGATTGCAAGGAGTTTTTTTCCCTGAATTTGAAATACGTAGGTTAGATTGATAGAAGAATTTTAACATTTATTTATTAATTCCAAACCATGTTTTACCTTTTTCCCAACCAATAATTAAAAAATGATAATTTTCATAAAACCGCAACTGTGGCACTCACCCTATAGTTTGAAGTTTTTTGTTTTTTAAGGACACTCTAGCGTCATAATTTTATTGCAAAAAAAAAAGGAAAAGGAAACTAGTGAATTAATATTAACGAAAGGTGACAAAGACATTGGCTATTCAGTACACAAAAAATAAATAAATTCTTCACTTCACAAACTAAATAAACAGAAACCATAAATCTAAAAAAATGATCTACTTAGCATTTTGTCCTTTATATTTTGCAATAAATTATGATGCTACAGTATCCTTTAAGAAAAAAACCAAAACCGCAAACTGCAAATAATAGGGTAAAAATATTCGGTAATAGTCCATGCGACAGTTACTGTTTTACGGAAATGAGAATTTTTGAATTATTAATTGTAAACCAAGTAAAGTATACCTTGAAGTTAAAAGATAAATATCTAAGCGTTACACCAATCTAACAAATATATTTCGAATTCAAAAAATAAAAATTTCCTTGTGATCATATTTTTATTGGTCAAAAACTGACAAATATAATTTCAAAGCCTTTTATCTCATAATATTTTCGATATTTTAATAAACAGAGTGACTTTTGGACTTTTAACTTTAGAAAATTCACATGTTCCGCCAAACGACAAATGACAATTGGCACTGCAAAATCATATTTTTGGTTTCAAGTAATGCAGAATCCACCTATAAACTAAACTTTTCTTCTAAATTTAATAATAAAGAAAAATCTCTTATGTCGCACACTTTTTGCCTGCCACTGTATAAAAACACTTGTAACAACCTCATGCGAAATAATCAATTACACAGCGACCTCAGTGTGCCAACCATAAAGGCACACAGGAGGCAAACAAATGAAATTTTTGGCCAAGGTGTCCCAGCATCACAATTTAATCATCAGGGACGCCTTCCGAACCCTCCCCCATGTCCACAACCAATTCCCGAGATACTCAGATCATTTCCCGGACGAAGACGATGGCCTTCCTAAACCCACCATGACAGAAGAATGTACAACTACGTTAAGTTAGCATAGGCCCTAGATTAAGTTAGGATAAGTCATAATCATGTTAAAAAATACATCTTCTAGGTTAAGTTTAGATTAGGAACACTGTTGTAATACTTAGATTAAGTTAGAATACTTTCTCACCATGTTAGAACAACGTTCATTTAATAGAAGTAAGAGGCTATGCCTTTCTTGTAAGTCAATAAAGAAAATGAAAATGAAAACTTGCAACAAGACGAAATATATATGAGGGCACGTAATTTTGGCGAGGTTTAAGATAGGGAGATACCATATCCCCAAGTATCGAAACATATTTATGAAAAATTGAGTTAGGAAGAACGACCTATAAAAATTTGTGGGTTGTACTTAAACCGATTAAAGGGTGACACTGACATAGTCTTAATTACTATACTTATATATTACTATAACAAGACGAAAATTATGACAAATGCAAATGAAGATGCTTGAATAACAATGAGACAAAATAAAACACCAATGGATGAAGTTTATGAATACCGCTATCGGAAACTTCTAAGTGGCAAAATTAAAATAAGTTCTAGGAAAATTCATACACCCGCCCAATTAAAATGTGTTGTGATATCTTCTTTATTATAATTTAATGACTTAATTTGATCTGGTTTGATGCCGTGGGAAGATTTTATTAGATGACATTGAATAACATTTTCGACAGTACTATGTCTTTCACATTATAATTATTAAAAAATAAATAAAAATTTAGGATACGACATACTTTTGATCTAATACGTAATGAATTTAAATACAATTTTGGTTTGTTGGGTTTGAGATCGTGGCTCGTATTCTGTAACGAAAATAAGGAAGAAGAGAAACATATAAAGGAACGTCTTCTCGAAATTTCGTATTCCATTAGATATTCCTTTTCATATTGTTACATTTCGGCTATGTATATTAGGAATATTTTCTAACGGATTGTCGAAAAATTGAGCCTTTTAAAGTCAAAATTGAGACAATTGATTTTTATATTTTGAAAGAAGTTTATTAAACCAAATATGTGCCATTTTATTAGATGACCTTCTGCCATTTTCCTGGTAAGATCATAATCCTGTCACTGTAGAACTTTTGTGGTTTCTGGGCAAAAAATTGTGACACGTGATTTGCACAGGCCTCTTTTCAAACTAACTTAACACCATTCAGAAAATTCTGCACAGGCCGAAAGAATGGTAGTCTGAAGGTGCAAGTTCCGGGCTATATTGTGGATGCATTAAAATTTGTAAGCCTAGCTCTCTCAATTTTTGCAGGGCCCTTAAAGATGTATCACCTTCCTTGGCATCAATTCGGGCTTTACCATCGGAACTTTACCCTTTTTCGACCAGGATCTTTTTCACGCATTATTATCATATGTGATCTACTTTTCATCGCCCGTAATCAACTGCTTCAGAAAATCTATTTCGTTATGTTTCTGTAGACATTCACAGATTGAAATTTGATCGAACAAAGTTTTTAGTTTCAAATCATGTGACACCTAAATATCAACGGAGATGTCATGATATCCGTCAACATTATCCAGGTGTATGTTTATTAGTATTTCACGGAACTTATAATAAGACAACACGGTAGCGCTAAGGCCATTATTGCATTACTGCATTAACTACTACCTGAATACACACATAATACCCAGCCGCTGGCCGAAATTGAACCGGCGATCATTTTACTAAGCATTTACTAAGCATTACAGAGAATATAGCTATCGCTACAGAAAGATAAACACGTAGAACAAAACGAAGACGGCTGGCTACCGCCGGATCGTTGAAGTGTGCCCCGTCAAGTTTCTTAGACATTCCGCTCGTATTTTTTATTATTGTTGTTACATGTAATATATAATACAACTTATACTTGTAGGGCATCTTTGAGAAACTCTACAAGGCACATTTTAACTTTCCGGCAGTAATCATCCGGTTTCGCTTTACGCGCACCTGTTTGTCTTTGTATTAGCATGCTCTTAGCCCCCTGTGCCACCGAAACCGGATGGTGGAAGGATAGTGCATGCAAATTATAATTATTGTTCTGTCGACCCTGTTTCCTAAATGTTTGTCTATTTATGGATTATCTGAAAATTAATCCTGTAGTTGGTTTAGGTTACTCACTTAGAGCGCAGTTGAAGCGAACTTGTTGGCTGAACTCTTTGCTTCACATTCTACTGTCGATTTCCATGGAAAAACACCACCTACTATTCCCATAGTGCAGTCAAGGATGCTCGATATTGTCTTTAGGCCGCGTATCATAAAACGTATTTTGATGAAGCTAGACACCAAAAAGGCTTCTGGCACTGACGGAATACCTGTCATAGTTCTCAAAAACTGTGCTAGGGAACTAACACCAGTTTTCTGTAGACTTTTCAACCTATCCTACAGAAAGGGAATATTTCCTTCCTGCTAGAAATGTGCCACAGTTCAGCCGATAACTAAAAAAGGCAAGAAGACCTTGCCAAATAACTACCGACCAATCGCACTGCTTTCAATAACATCGAAAGTCATGGAAAAGGCTATCAATCAGCATCTTCTCTAAAAATATCTTGAAGGATTCAATATTATTAGCGATCACCAATATGGCTTTCGTAAAAAATAGATCAACAGGAGATCTTCTGACTTATGTAACACATGTTTGGAACAACGCAAATGAACACTTTGGAGAATCTCGAGCGGTTGCTCTTGACATATCCAAGGCATTTCACCGTGTTTGGCACGATGGGCTGCTGTCTAAGCTATGTTCTTATGGTATGACTGAAAAGTTCTGTTTGTGGCTCTCATGTTTCCTCAGAGAGCGTTCTTTACGAGTGGCAGTCGACGGATTTCTTTCTAACACCTTCACTATCAACGCTAGTGTACCCCAAGTCTCCATACTGTCTCCTACTCTCTTTCTCATTTATATTAATGATCTGCTGGAAAAGACCGAGAATCCAATCTACAGCTTTACAGATGACAGTACTCTTATTTCTTCATTCACTTTGAACTCTCGGATATCGGCTACTCAGACGAATATCCGCAGAGAGCAAGAAGTCATTCATCTTAACAAAGACCTGGAAGAAATTTTATCTTGAGGTGACAGTAACCAAATGGAATTTAACGGCAGTTTTTTCTAAAAAAGTTAACGCTGCTGAACCCGACATAGTTATGTCGGGGCACTCTATTCCGCTAACATCGTCACTCAATTTGTTGGGCGTTAATTTGGGAGCAAATATGTCCTGGCATGAACATGTTGCAGGCATAGCAAGGAGAGCTTCTCAAAAGTTGGGAATATTATTTCGAACCAGAAAGCTTTACACTCCACAACAACCGTTAATTCTTTACAAAGCTCAAATTCGACCAACTATGGAATACTGCTCCCATGTTTGAGGCTCCGATCCCAAACATACATTGCATTTGTTGGATTCTATTCAGAGAAGAGCTGTTCGTCTGATTGGAGACCCGGAACTGACAGGCGGCCTTGATTCGCTGGAACATCGGAGAACGGTTGGCGATTTGAGCCTATTCTACAAGTATTTTCATGGAAAGTGTGCGAAGGATGTGGCCCGCTTAATTCCCCCCAGAGCGGTGCATGTTAGAAGTACACGTCACGCTAATACTTCACATCCGTATGAGGTTCAGCTTGTTACTCCTCGTACAATGCTTTTCAAGCAGTCATTTATATGGAGAACATCATCCCTTTGGAATAATTTGCCCAGGACTGTATTTCCCACCGAGTACAATTTATAGCGATTCAAGAACAACGTTAATCGCTTTCTCCGCACACGTGTCGCTCCTGTAGAGCTTTATGGGCTTCCCTATAGCACGCGTGCTAGACCCATAAAAAAAAAGATAAATGAGAATTTAGATTTATCATAAGAATTTCCTTCTATCTAACAATCTTTGCTTAAATTTTAAATGGAGATAAGATCTGACGAAATTAATGTGTGTGTTTTTTTCTCTCCGACATCTAAGCCTTCTTCTTTATCCCTCCCTTTTTTTTTTTATCAATGCCAATTATCAAAAAATCTAATTTGAACCATCATAAATTACGCATAAGCCCCAGAGAAAATACCCACATTCATTAAAACATAAGTTCAGAAGATTTTTCTATGCAACATTAGACTCGGTTCATTTAAAGGGTCCGCCTGAGCGGCATTTTTTGAAATTGAACTTGCAACCTGACACTTCAAAGGATGATTTTTAAGAATTTCAGGGTTGTTGAACCTACATATAATTTGTCAAGTGACATGTAGGAATATATCATTCACATATAGCGAAAGAGATTAAGTCTGCAAAACTTGGGCTTATACAGCTGTCTCGAAACTAGCATGTTATATTTCTAGATCGTATTTTATGGTTGTTGTAACCTCATTTCAAAATACTTTCCGAGTCAGGTTTAATATAAAATTTATATAATATATATTTAATTTTTATATCTAAATTTGTTTGTCAAGTAAGAACGTGACCGCATATATTCTTTAAAAAATGTGTTTCGAAAAATTTTTTGCCATCAATGTATTCTTTGGTGTGCAATTACCTTAGTAAGTTATCCAATCGCCTCCTGCATCAATAATCATCTGACATCTTCGAGGCATGCTGTCGATGAGATTTTCTGCTTACTCTGCAAATTTTGAATCTCGGAAGGCAGCTGAGTCAAAGTCCTCAGGGTGGTTCCTCTGAGCTCTCTCTTTATAAGAGACCAAACGTTTTTAATAGGGTTGGCGTCCGGCGATTGTGAGGGTTACTTTAGTATCTTCTCGTAGGCCCTAGCGAGCCGCTTGGCGACGTGATTTTCACCCAACAAAGGTTTTTTCAACGTGCTTCGGAATTTAACATTATGAGTACGAAGATGTCGAATGGTCTCATGGGACACATTCAAACCCGATTTTCTTAATTTTGCCGCTCCTTGACGCAGTGTCAATTTTGGGTCCTGTGAAAACAAAGACACGATTCGTTTCTCGACTTTCGGAATGACTTTGCCTACCGAGCCACGTTTTGACAAGTAGTCAAAATTTTTCGTCTCGCTAAAATGACTTATCCACTTCTTCACAAACGACACCTACTTTTAATATATTTAGCGACTGCAGAATGTGTAATTTTAGGCCCCTTTGGATGGGAACAAAGAAAGACTGCCTCGAACCGACGCGCAAACAAGTGACTCATTTTAGATTTTACGTGATTTCGACGAAAGTTCGGAATTGACTGATACTTTTACTAAAATGCGTCGTAGACAAAGGTTTCCTCTACCGATTTTTTGTTGAATTGCTAGAATCACGTCTACCAAAAAAGAATTATCGCGGACACGTTCTTACTTGATAGACTATATGTCTACTGGTCAGTCTATCTGTTACAGAGATACCTCTTGAATGAAAAAAAATATCAATTTCGAATTTGGTACCACATGTGTGAGTATACTTCAGTAGAAAAAAAGTTTTTGAACCATTTCGGTTCAGCAAACGGGTATGAAGGGTATGAAAATGATGGAGATTAATAAATTTTCAAACTTTTTAAATGGTGTATTAAGTATTTTACCTGCTCTGTTAAACTAATTTTATTCATATTTATTGATAGTCAAACATATAGGGCTAAAGAAAGGGATTTTGGAGTTAAGGTATCGAAAAGTCATGGTATTTTTCATTACTAACCCTCTTCTAACAGAAATACTATGTAGGGAAGGCCTTGATGTGAGAGTGACTTTAACAAAAGTCGCATTATTTGAGTTTTTCTTGGTTCTGATTTGGAAAAGACCTACGTAAAAGTATTACATGACGCCAACACTCTAAGTAATTAGAACTCTCATTAAAATAAATGCTTTGAGGAGTTGTTGATACATTCCAACAGATAACAAGAAAGCGTCGCCGTTTGCTGTTTGCACTGTAGTAGAGCGGGGAGTTGTTAACAGATTTTTATGGTCAGGGGCTGTAAAATTTCGTAAAATTCATACAGGGATGAAGATAACTGTCTTAGCGAGAGAAGAGTGTACGATGACAGATGCGTTTAAAAACTGGTATTGTTTAATCTGAGAACAGTAACATTCCGAATGTACCAGTACGCCGTTACTAATGAAAAAGTAGGACACGCTGATGCCATGATCTGTGAAAATTGGCATATTTCTTTAAAAGTTTTTACCAAAGAACTGAGTAACGGATCTTTTGATACCATCAGAGGACTTCTATTTAAAGGCGTTCTTATCCTGCACGGATCTACTGATACCAACAGAGGACTTCTGTTTAAGGGGGGTTCTTATCCTTCACGACAACGCACATTCTCGCACTGCTATTGCATCAAAATTTAAGCGTGACAGTTTTCTAATACATGTAAAGGACCTGAAGGATCTAAGAGGGAATGAGAGGAGACCGCACCCAGTACGTTATGCTATATGTCCTTTTTAAGATTGTTAGAGACAAGGAATCTAAAAAATGTTACCAGAAATAGAATATGAAGCAAACCAACATATAATTAATAAAAAAAAGATTAATAGCATTATTTGGCTTTTCCTTGTTATTGGTTAGGACAAAAAGTTAATTTTAACTATAAATATTTTTAAATCCTTATATAGGATATTTAAAAGTTTGGGCAGGGGGGTCAAATGAAATATAATTTAGATTACACAGCCACCCAAAAAAAGTTCATTATCATGAATCAAAATATGGATCTAGTGTATTTTTCGAAGCTAAATTCGAATCCGCAGTTAAAAAAAAGATTTATAGTATCATTTTATTTTTGGCCAAATTATCCCTTGAAATGGGATGGGAAAAACTATAATAATAATGTATTGACTCTTAATGAAGCGTGAAAAATGGTAGATATTTATATTAATTAAACCAAAATCTTCCCTTATAGCGGGTGAACGGTACCCCTAAAACCCAAATAATGCAAGTGAGTTCAAATAACAAATACAAAGGACAAATTCTTGTAGCTCTTAGGACAAAATATCTGAATCTGGTGTGACAACCAGATATTACTCTTAAAGGTTTGCTGCTCTAGCATCTGCGAAAAAAAAATACAGGCTTTCGTAGTCTCAGGTAGGATGGAAAAATACAGCTTGTATTTTTTTTTTCTCAGATGCTAGAACTGCTAAGATCCATCAATCCTCAGTTCCCCTCCTAGGGATAACTTTCGTCCTTATTAAAAAGATGATCTAGTTTTCTTGAATGTTTAGCACAATTAAATAAAAGTACTTGATCCTTTCCGAATTTCAATAACGTCTATGTGCATCATTAGAGCGTAGGGTTAGTTTCTACCACCCTTTAAGGGTAGTTTTATAGCCCTGTATCGGTTCAAGGGAATCTACTCCATATATGTTCACCTTGCCTAAAACTACAAAAGCTTGAACTTTTTTCGTCATTATTGAAACTTGATACCTCTGTAGGTGGGGATGGTTTTTACCTTTTAAGAGTAATATCTGGTTGTCACACCAGATTCAGACATTTTTATCCCAAGAGCTATAAGAATTTGTCCTTTGTACATGTTATTTAAACTCACATGCGTTATTTGAGTTTTGGGGGTACTTTTCACTCCCCGTAAGGGTGGATTTTGGTTTAATTAATCGAAATAGCTTGTTGTGGCTTGAATGCATATTCTTTTCTCTCGACTATAAAATATCTACCATTTTTCACACTTCATTAAGAGTCATTACATTATTACTATACTTTTATCCCATTTCAAGGGATGATTTTGGTCAAAAAAAAAATGACACGATAAACCTTTTTTTTTAACTACTATTCGAATTTAGCTTCGAAAAATACACTAAATCCATGTATGTTTGTTCGTAAAAATGAACTTTTTTTGTGTTGCTGTGTTATCAATATCTTTGGTTACAAGTTAATTTTAGTGCGTTTGAAGTTAAGGAATTTGAAATATATGTATATATATATATATATATATATATATATATATATATATATATATATATATATATATATATTTATATTCTAAATAGTGTCAAGTTTAAGATCTTGTAAAACTTAGAACGGGTAGTTAACGTTTTAATGTTTACCTCATCAAGAAAATTTTTTCATTCTCTTTAGACATTGTTTCTGGCAGAGTATTTCTTATGCCAGGGCCGCACCTGCGTGTATCGCCACGAAGCTTCGTGCTATGACACGATACTCGCAGATGTGACCGGCCATTATCGGCTATCGTCGCGAACATTCGGGCTGCGTGTGCGTTATCGCGCGGTAGGTGGTATATCAAAGGGTTTTAGTGCGCTAACATATCGCGCTGCGTGGTCAGACTAGCGTTGTTCATTTCGGCGGTTGTTTTCGATTTGTTCAGACGTGTGCGGGTGGCTCAAGTTAATAAATAAATATGGAGTGGAGCGATGAAATGGTGTTAGAATTTTTACATCATTATGAAACTGAGCCCATCATATGGGATCCAAAAAATGTAAATCACAAAAAAAAAAACATTTGGTGGCCGATGCATGCGCGTCGTTTGAAAAGCAATTTAAGTTACGAAAACTCAACGAGTATCGAAGAATTCAAGAAGAAGAGGGATTCTTTGATGGCGTATTACAGAATTCATCTCAATAAAATTAAAAGTAGTAAAAAATCTGGAATGGGAACCGAAGAATCGTACAAAACTAATTGGTTCGCATTTTCTGCAATGAACAGTTTTCTGGCGCCTATTTATGAGTGCTCTGCTACAATAAATACTGAGGTAGGTAACGCCTATTCTTTTAAATGTAGTGTATTTATAATTTAATAGGTTATGATAGTTCTCTAGATGGATAGATATTTTTAGTATTTGCTAGATAGTTTTGTTTTATTTCGTGATTTTTTTTAAATAGTTATTTGAACAACAAACAAATGCCCAATTAATTATCACTTATTATTTTTATTAGTTTTTTTTTTTCAAATTTTAATCAGCCAATTAATTTAATTATTGAATTTACTAACATTGGATTTTATTTTATAATTTCAGGAACCAATCGAAAAAGCTGGTATTGCTGATGAATCTTCTAGTAGCACCGAAAGAAACCAAACTGTGGACACTACGTCGATTAAGAAGAGACGGCAACAGTGCATGCCAGACCTACTACATGCAAAAAAACAAATGGATGAGGCCTACACAATAATTAAAGAAAGAGCAGCTTTAAACAAACCCGAGAAGGTGCACAAATGCGACTTATATGCACAGCTTTTATCTGAAAAATTTAGAAAAATAGATGAAGAACGAAGAATAATTTTAATGCACAATATTGATAATTTAGTTTTTCAGGAAATAATGTCCGCCAAAGCCCAAGAACGAGCGGCATCGGTAGCCTCGTCTTATAGTTCGTCGTTACAATCAAACCACGATATGGTTTTAAGTTCGCCAAAATCACCATTCGCAATTCATCCATTATCACCAAACCCACATACCATACAATCGAGACAGTCAGTAGCCTTATCTGACCATGAAATGGTATTTTTACAGTCCCAACAACCATCCTCTCAACCAGTTCATCCATCAGCACAAATCCAATCTTTGCCAAGTAACTTAATTTCAGTGCACTCACAACAGCCATTGTCTATGTCACAACATAACCAAAAGAAGATAAATATTGTATCGCATAAAATTATACATCCTGGTAAAGATATATTAGCTGAAGCTTATTATAATATAATTGATGATAACATTAATTCAGAGCAAGAGTCGATTCAGAGCAAGAATTAAGTGAATACAAAAATGTGCACTACTTTTAATAAATAATAAAACATTGTTAGAACATAATTATTTTTATTTGTCAATACCTTTTAATATTTACAAATTACAATGTACTGTAATATTCAGCAAACTTATCTCTTATTTGTAATGGAGTTAAGGAGGATCTTCTTGCAACCGGACCCAGATCAACAAGTGCCCCATTAGAACTTCGTTCCTCATCTCTCCAGGACCCACGTATTATTTCTCCATTTTCAAATCTGTCTGTATAACCATGAGGATTGTATATTAATCTGGAGGTTTTACTTTTTCGTAAGAAATTGTGAAGCAAAACAGATGTCATCACCACTTTCGATGCTTTTGCTGGTTCCAGACAAATAGGTTTTCGAAGTACATGAAAAATAGCTGACATCACACCAAAAGCATTTTCTACTACAATGCGTGCCTTGGACAGATTGCGATTAAATATTCTTTTAGGACTGCCTTCTGGGTGGTCACCAGGATATGGCTTCATAATATTCATAGTCAAGGGAAACGCATTATCAGCTACAAATACGTACGGCATATCTTGTTGTGGTCTACCAGGAAGTGGAGATGGCGAAGGAATATCAAGATCACATTCTTGAATTTTCTTATTCAGGAGACATTCTCTAAAGACTCCACCGTCGCTTATTCTTCCTTGACAACCGATGTCAGCAAATAAAAAGCAGAAATCTTTGTCAACTAGAGCCATTAGAACAATACTAAATGTATGTTTGTAGTTGAAATATGTAGTGCCACTGAAATTTGGTGATGTAATTTGCACATGTTTGCCGTCTATTGCCCCAATACAATGAGGAAAAATGTCCTTGAATTCATGTTCCACAGCCAGCCAATTTTCTTGATTCGAAGGTAGTTGCACCACCCATTTAAGATTCGCATTCAGCGCTTCACACACATCTGCTACGATTTCTGATATTTGCTAGTGTGATACCTTAAACAGGTAGTGAAGACCTCGAAAAATATCCCCGATAGCCAGAAACCGAAGAGTTATTGCTAATCGTAATTTGGCCGGAATTGATTTTCTAAATTTTGTATCCTTTTTTGCAATAAATGGGCCAATTTCATTAAGCAAATATTCAAAATCAATTTCCGACATGCGAAAAAAGTTAAAGAATTGTCCAGCATTATCAGCCCGTAATTCAGAAAATTGTCTGTCAATTGACGATCTGAAAAGATGAAAATGAAATAATTATCATTATCTGCATGGTACATGTAGGCAAAGATGGTGAGCTAACAAAGAGTCAAAAGTACTTACTGTGTTCGATTTCTGAGTATTGTTGTCATCTACCATCTTCTCTGTTTAGGTTTCTTTTTTAGACTTTAATAAATGCATTATGTAATTGTTAGCACACATGTAAAAGTAAAGAAATTCGTCGTCCATAGTTAAACGCCTGGAAATGATATCGGCCATCTTGGATTATTGCACGATAGTTCACGTAAAATACCGAAGCCGCTAATATGACCACAGCTTTATCGCGATAACTTTTTAGTGTACAAAACGTACGAAGCTTCGGCACGCATTGCTTCGCGACGATAGGCGCAGATGCGGCTCTAGCATTCAAGTGTTCCTCATGCAGTTATGGTATACGATCTATTTACATTATGACGTTATATCAATAATGAAACTATAACAACAGTTAAATATTTTTTTTAGCGGAAATGTAGTGATTATTGGCTTTAAACATAAAACTATTTATATATTATTTCTTTGGTGAATAATTATTTTGGAAACATTAAACATCCAATGTAGTTGTTTTTGCAGCTTCAAGTGCATTTCTAAGTTGAAACCTTTTTCAATTTCTTGTAATATAAAATATTTGATTTTAAAGTATAGTCGACTCTGCTATTAGTTAAAGCGTTAAGGACCGCCCATATCTCTACTGAATCAAAAGTTTATATATATATATATATATATATATATATATATATATATATATATATATATATATATATGTGTGTGTATACTCAATATCCCCCCAAAGCTGTTCACGTTGACTCTAAAAAATGTGATCAATGTGGGAAAATAAAGGAATACTAATGGACAGTGAACACTTAAGGTTCACAGATGATGTCACTCTGATTGCGAACACAAAAGAAGAATTACAAGAAATACTCATGGAATTAAATAACAATCCTCAAGAAATAGGTCTAAAGATAAATTTCACCAAAACCAAATATTTGAACAACGAAACTAAAGATAACAGCCAGGTGTTATTATTAGAAGGTGAAATAATGGAAAAGATACAAACATTCATATATTTAGGACAAAAAAATCGAAATATCGAAAAATAATTTAAAGGCTGACCAGGAAAGAAGAGTCTTGTCAGCTTGATCGGCATTCGGAAGATTACAATCCACACACACATCTAAATTGGGCATCCCAAATACAATAAAAGCCAGAGTGTTAATGTACTGCCGTAATTAACATATGGCACTGAACGTGGACTTTAAATAAAAGTATAATATATAAACTCCAGGTAACCCAAAAAGCAATGGGAAGGAGAATGCAATATATTAGACTCCAAGATTATATTCCTAATATAGAGAGACGAAGAAGATCAAAAGTGGCAGATGTAACACAACGAATATGTACCTGAAGCTGGAATTGGCGGAGTATGTCGCAAGGATGAGTAACGATAGATGGGCCCGCAGTATGTTTGAATGGAGGCCTAGAAAACATAAAAGATGCAGAGGTAGAAAGAAATAATATATAAATAGTTTTATGTTTAAAGCTAATAATCACTACATTTCCGCTAAAAAAAAAATTATTTAACTGTTGTTATAGTTTCATTATTGATATAACGTCACAATGTAAATAGATCGTATACCATAACTGCAACGTATAAGGAACATTTTAAGAAATACTTTGCCAGAAACAATGTCTAAACAGAATGAAAAAAATTTCTTGAGAGGTAATCATTAAAACGTTAACTATCTGTTCTAAGGTTTACAAGATCTTAAACTTGACACTATTTAGAATATAAATATATATATATATATATATATATATATATATATATATATATATATATATATATATATATATATATATATATATATGGTGGTAGAAACTAACCCTACGCTCTAATAATGCACATAGACGTTATTGAAATTCGGAAAGGATCAAGTACTTTTATCTCATTGTGTTAAACATTCAAGAAAACTAGATCATCTTTCTAATAAGAACGAAAGTTATCCCTAGGAGGGGGAACTGAGGATTGATGGATCTTAGAAGTTCTAGCATGTGAGGAAAAAAAATACAAGCTGTATTTTTCCATCCTACCTGAGACTACGAAAGCCTGTATTTTTTTTTCTCAGATGCTAGAGCAGCAAACCTTTAAGAGTAATATCTGGTTGTCACACCAGATTCAGATATTTTGTCCTATGAGCTACAAGAATTTGTCCTTTGTACTTGTTATTTGAACTCACTTGCATTATTTGGGTTTTAGGGGTACTGTTCACCTGCTATAAGGGGAGATTTTGGTTTAATTAATATAAATATCTACCATTTTTCAGATTATTATTATTGTTTTTCCCATCCCATTTCAAGGGATAATTTGGCCAAAAACAAAATGATACTATAAACCGTTTTTTTAACTGCGGATTCGAATTTAGGGTCGAAAAATACACTAGATCCATATTTTGATTCATGGTAATGAACTTTTTTTTGGGTGGCTGTGTAATCCGAATTATATTTCATTTGACCACCCGCACAAATTTTTAAATATCCTATATGAGGGTTTAAAAATATTTATAGTTAAAATTAACTTTTTATCCTAACCAATAACAAGGAAAAGCCAAATTATGCCATTAATCTTTTTTTTTATTAATTATATGTTGGTTTCCTTCATATTCTATTTCTGGTAACAGTTTTAGATTCCTTGTCTCTAGCAATCTTAAAAAGGACATATAGCATAACGTACTGGGAGCGATCTCCTCTCATTCCCTCTTAGATCCTTCAGGTCCTTTACATGTATCAGAAAACTGTCACGTTTAAAATTTTGATGCCATAGCGGTGCGAGAATGTGCGTTGTCGTGAAGGATAAGAACCCTCTTTAAACAGAAGTCCTCTGATGGTATCAAAAGATCCGTTACTCAGTTCTTTGGTAAAAACTTTTAAAGCAATATGCCAATTTTCACAGATCATGGCATCAGCGTGTCCTACTTTTTCATTAGTAACGGCGTACTGGTATATATATATATATATATATATATATATATATATATATATATATATATATATATACACACATATATATATATATATATATATATATATATATATATATATATATATATATATATATATATATATATATATATATATATATATATATATATATATATATATATATATATATATATATATATATATATATATATATATATATATATATATATATATATATATATATATATATATATATTGTATATATATATATATATATATATATATATATATATATATATATATATATATATATATATATATATATATATATATATATATATATATATATATATATATATATATATATATATATATACTATATATATATATATATTAGGGATGTAAGTTAGTATTTTACATATTAAAAAGATGTTTATTAAAACAGCATTCTCTATGAGAATGAAGTTTAAATTATTCACTAACCGTAATTAACCACGTGTTAATGCAGGTGTTATAATGATGTACAGGAAAAATTGAATTTTTCATTAGGATATTCTACATGAAAAGGAGATTTATAGTAATAACTGAATAAATTGGAATTCTAACTGCTTTATTTGCATAATATAGGACTTTTAGGTAAAATTAATAACCTCAAATAACTCATGAGTCATTTCTTCGGTGCACTCGAAGCTCTTCTCATGATGATATTTTCCTGCAGACCGGGTGCAACAGTGATTTAAGTTTTAAACGAAAGATTACTAAAATTCGAATATCACATTGGGTTATAACCATGGATACCAGTTTATAAAGCTCTTACCATGCACCGTGCTTTCCCTAGTAATCTTAGATAATACGTCGGAAACTAATTCAAATTTATCGTGGTCTATACTCTATTTATTTGAAAGTGATAGCAATAAATCATCTAGAATTATGCAATTTTTCATCAAGCCTCAGAGTTTTATCTCCGTTTTACCTGTAATGCAACAGTTTAACAACTTGGAATACTATCTGGCATCGGTCTAATATTCGCAATCTCTTATGCTTGAATACACTAGGAAAACGATCCTTTTTTTGTTATTTAGGGCTAAATAGTCTAAAATAGTTCTGGTTAGTGGTGGTGCGCCTAATATGTATTTTCATGGAAGGTGTTCGAAGGATGTAGCCCGCTTAATTCCTCCCAAAGCGGTGCATGTTAGAAATACACGTCGCGCTGGTGCTTCGCATCCGTATGAGGTTCAGCTTGTTACTCCGCGTACGACGCTTTTCAAGCAATCTTTTTTATGGAGAACGTCATCCCTTTGGAATAATTTGCCCAGCGCTGTGTTTCCCACCGAGTACAATTTACAGCGATTCAAGAACAACGTGAATCGCTTTTTCCGCACTCGTGCCGCTCCTGGAGCGCTTTAGGGACTTCCCTGCAGCACGTGTGCTAGACCAATAAAAAAAAAAAAAAAAAAAATTTGCGAATAGTATGAATGCAACAGTTTTATAACGTTTAAACATGTATTAGAAAAAAATAACATTTTATAACAAAACATTATTAATTAAAAAATATACAAATGAAATTAAACAACAAAACTACCATTGTCCGACTCATTTGAATTTACATGTACATATAAATAAAGGTTCAACCATAGCATCCAATGCCATGTCTACAGTCCACATTTTATCTTCCACCCTCAATGCGTGCTCGACGCATTTTCGCCAATTTTTTGTGGAAACATTAGATATGGCATTTTGAAAAAGATTTTGTGTGTCTGCTAATTTATAGGTCATCTTGTTCCTGGCGACTTCACCTTTAACCTATGCCCTTATAAGCTCTATCAGATTGAGCTCGGAATGATATGGTCGCAGGCGATAGACAGTAATATTACGATTTTTTACCATTTCGTCGATGACGAAACTTGTGTACTTCTCTTTATTTCTGAGAACTTCAAGCTTTACAAATTCTAATAATTTTCTCTTAATGTTGTATTTTGGAAATGAAATGTTTTTCTCGGTCATCAAATACTGGATGTCTTTTTTCAGTCAACCCAAGGTTGGAACTCGTTCTAATTTTTTAGAATGATAGCTTGCGCTAATCATTACGATAACAGAACTGTCTATCATCTGCGAAAACCAATCTTCAAATACATCGGAATTCATATCTTCGTGATAATTTCCTGTTTTCTTGAATACAAATGTTAATAATTAACTTATGTCCCTTACCAGATGGCGGTTTAGGATCAGTAGAGAGACCTTCTTTGAATGCCAAGCGAGTATTTTTGATATTCCCATCTTGCCAAAATTTCTTGACTGTGCATCCTTCGTTTATCAACGTGTCATCTAAGTAATATTTCCTTTTTGCTTCAATGCGAGCTTTTCTAACTTCCCTTAAAAAGGCTCTTCTTCAGTGTACAATTTCTCCACTTTCTCTCAATAAAGATTTTCTTTCATACTTTTTCCAATAAAAATGTATACCTTTTAAAAGAATCCATACTTTTAGTCTACTCATTTTCGGTATTTCTGAGTAGCTCGTAACCTGCAGGTTCATATCGAAAGTTGAAATTCTTTTTTCCATAAGAAAGTCATAACAATACGCCTTACTGCTTGTTTTGTGTTGTCTATCAGCTGAACTTCTTTTCTACCTGGTCTCTTTTTTGGAGAGTCCATACTCTCTTTTTCTTCTCTTAAAATTCTGTGGCTTTACCAACTCCGGTGGTTAAGGAATATTTTGTTACATAATCGTCCATACTTAAATCACAATTTTGATCGTTTTTAAAGTAGTCAAATACACTTTGAACTATATGCTTTTCATTATGGGTTAGTTGCCCGAACTTTTGGCGTTTCGCTGAAGAAGACATTTTGTTAATACACTAACTTACTTGTCACTAACTGGCTTGACAGTTGGGCATATTGCTCTAAATATGTATTTATAGTAGGGGCATCAAGAAGGTATGATTTAATCGGCAATAGAACTTCGTTACAACAGAGCATTGTTACCTGTAAAATATCTGGCACGCCTCTATTATTATAGAACCGCCGCACAATGGGGCGAATGCGTTATTTTTCGGTCATTTGCTTATAACTTCCACATTTGTTATTGGAATGACTTCAAACTTAACATACATAATGTACGATTAATATATGTTCAGTATATGAAATAAAAATCATACTATATACAGTTATCGCGTGCGCGATAAAGCGTAAAGATGATTATTTCAAAATACTAGACAACAAATTGAAAAATTTTTCGATTACATGAGTGCGAATAGTCATATTCAATGTATTTTTGCCTGCTGAACACGAATTCGTTGTCTAAATTTGGCTACCGCGTCGTAATTTTGAGAAAAAATGACGGAAATTTGCAAAAAAAAAACGACGGTTTCAAGGATTTTCATGACATAACACTGGCACAAATATTTTTCTCATAAATTTCGTTAATACTACGCGTAAGTATCAACATTTAGCTTTAAAATGCCTTTTGTTTCGTTTTGGTACATTTTTTTTATTTTCGAGGTATAGCTAAAATTAGAAACACTGGTTGCACTTACGCAGCAATAATATCATTGTCCCGTGTTATGATTGCCCTACGCATGCGACATGTAACGGAACATTAACCCATCAAAATACACTCATGAAGCGAATAATATTTCGAATATCAATTATCGGCTCTTAGAGTTACCCAGGATCAACGACGTGGACGTGACAGATATTTGATCCCTCGAGGTGCTTGATTTTTGTGAGTCCCCTTACCTCTCACATTTGTACTTCTTGTTTTAATCATCGTAATCTGTATCATCATCACTGAAATGTAATAGATGTTTTACATCTTAGGACAATTCTTACTTCTTACGTTCCATCAATTTTCGCCAATTAGATATTATCGGATCTGCAGCAATTATCAAATTATTAAAAATATCTTCATTATTATATATTCGAGACATTCTTCGCGAATGGCTTTCTCTATATTTTCTGAAATATTTGTGATTTGCTTCCTGAGCATCTTCAGATAATTGCCCTATTGGCACGATAGCATTTGTTATAATATCGCTGCCATGAATCTAACTTGTGGTTTGACACTGGCATGTAGTACCATGGGTATAATCATACAAATATTTCGGCAGTTCTAAAAGCGTATGATTCGAACTCAATCACGTTAATTTTTTTACCACTAGCGATTGCTTGCAATAGAACTCCAAATCTGGGTATCAAGTTTTCGTCTATACCTGTAATGGCAGCTGATAACTGTGGATTGGCAAAAATTTCCTGGCAGTGTTGCCATCATTAGATGGACCCTTCCCTTGTTTTACAAAGTCTACCAAAAAACCTGTTCTCGATCTGAAAGCAGTCTGTATCTCGCGTTTTCTTTGCTCCACTTCTCGTTTATGATTTTCGTTCCTTACTGCCCAACATTTGATATTAATTTTATACGATATGTGTAATAAGCATTCGAAACATCGAATCCAGCAATGTAAGGAAGAAAGTCCGAACGAATAATATTGATCTTTCACCATCTTTTTTTTTCCCTGAACTTAAATCCGCGTTGCCGAAAAGAGGCAACAAGAGTTTAATTGCCCTTTTTTTAGAAGTGTATACTTCATAAGAAATGAGGAGTATATCGTCATTTTTTCATTTCATTGGAATATTGCCCGAGAGAATGGCTGAGTGGAGAACGTTAGATCAAGTCGGGGGAGCTTTAATGTCCATTTTTTTACCAAAGAGGGACGAAGGGAGATAAAAATAGGACATCTCCGGAAACTAGAGACTTTGCCCTATCAGACGGTGAAAGCGCCATCTCATTCCACCTCATTCCAAAAACTTTATACATCTTTGAATATTGAAGTAAGAATAATTTTTTGTGTCGAATATGTCAAATGTTTATTAATATATTGTAGCACTCTAATGACATTACACTAAGATTAATTTATTGTTTGAAACCTAATAAACAAGTTCTATGAAGCGTTTAACTCATATTCGTAGTTATGTTGTCCATAGAATTTAGAATGTAATTTCTCGAATTACAGAAATTCCAACATTGACGCAAATGTCACACTTTAATGGATAATTTTAAGGAAGGCAGAAGGAATAAATTAGTTAAAAACATATTTTTGTATGGTTTTATGATATATATTAAAGGAAAAAATCGTCAATATTCGAAAAATACATCTTTAATTTTTTCATCCAATATCCGATTTTTTACGCCGTCGCCCCAATGTGCGCCGGTCAGTTCACTGGCATTTTTGTTACTCAGTTTCAAATAAATAGAGTATAACTCCAAAAATTATGATTCTTTATCTAGACAAAGCTGTTGAAGATAATATTCTGTGTAAAAAAACTAGTTATATTCTTTAAAAGAACGACCCAAACATACTTAGTATATGTTATACATTTCAGGAAAAATTAAAATAAATTTTCTCTCCCACAATAATTTTTCCTACTATTGTGAATAAACTACTGAATAATTCGCAATAAACGACTACCATTTTTTTTTATTCTTGGAAATTCAACACAACTATTATCGTGTAGTGATATAATTTATCCTAAGTAATTATGTCTCCGCTTACAGAGAACCATTATTACAGGAGCGATGTGATATTAAAATGCATGAGGACAGGAACGTGTATGAATTGCTATTTAGATGAGCAGTTTTCAGAACCATGGGTACCACTTACAGATTTTAACATAATATATTTTCATAGATTAGAGTAAAAAATCCGTAAAGCGATTTACCTGGTATTTCTATTGCAAACACGCAGTTCTAAAATAATTACTGAATTAGACTTTCCCATAATCAAGAAAAATGTTAGATACTTTATGGTATTATTCAGAAAAAGACTAAGGAGAAAAGCTTCAGAGGTACTTACAAAAGAAACCTATAGCTAACATCTACATATTATCTTTGATAAAATTGGTAATAATAAAAAGATAACCGCAGTTTATTATTCCTAGATCACAAGACTCCAGAAGAAGTCGTAGACCTAGTATATACAATACAAGCAATTAAACACGTATCTCACTCTTTTAACCCTTTAAATCAGGGGTGCTCAAACTTGAACTGCTGGCGATCTACCTCAATATTGTTAGACTACGATCGATCGACTCTGAGAGGCTGCAAGTAAGTGTGATGCAAGATTGTCGTCTAGGTAGGGTGTATCGTGGCATAGATATTAGTTTTCCGCACAATATGCATTTTTTTAGTCAAGGTAAGTGTAGGTCTGCTCTAAAATGTCAATGAAAAAACTCATAATTATTCAAAATTACGAGTTTATTAGTTCTTACAAAACAAACGAGTTCTAGGGTCTAAACTTAACTAAAGAGTGACTTTGGATGTTGAAGCGTGGCACTGCATGTCCTCAGCATACTTTTCATAAGATGGTACGTAATTACCGAGTGCTAATTGCAAGCATGATGACATATGTTCGTCAGTTAGTCGAATGCGATATTTTGACTTAATTATCTTCATTTCAGAAAATGCAGACTCGCACAAGTAAGTTGACCCAAACATTGCCGTCAGTTGAAGGGCGATTTGCCTTAGATTCGGATATTTATCTTCAGATAAAAAACACCAGAATTTTGTATCAGATGCTGTGGCTTTGAGATGTATATCTGATATAATCTGCACTAACTCATTTTCAACAGAAGATGAGTCCATGTTAAACTGACTTGCTATTT
Source organism: Pachyrhynchus sulphureomaculatus (assembly GCA_019049505.1). NCBI lineage: Eukaryota > Metazoa > Arthropoda > Insecta > Coleoptera > Curculionidae > Pachyrhynchus > Pachyrhynchus sulphureomaculatus. The sequence goes on from CM032456.1 coordinate 51,083,884, forward strand.
CAGTAGCTAATTTCTCAATGTTTTTACATGAAAAAGGATAACTCATAAATGATGCGATATTTGCCAATTTACTGAAATCATAAAAACGTATTTCGAATTGGCCCAAAATATTTGATAATTCTGCCTCATAAATATCATAATTCAACTGAGGAATCCTTGCTTTCAAAGACGGAAAATTTTTCAGATCCTTTCTTTTCAGTTGATCTATCATAAGTTGCAATTTACTTTCGAATGCGTTTATTGCGCTAATCATCTCAGTTTTTCCTTTACCTTGAAACTCCAAATTAATGGTGTTTAAATGCATTGTGATGTCTGTCAAAAATGCCAAATCAGTCAACCACCTGACGTCCGTGTGAAGAACTAAATCAGTGTGTTCAGCTGACTCACTATCTTCCAACTGCAATTTAAAGAGCCGTCGTTGCAAGCTACGTGCACGGATAGAATTCACAATTTTTATTGCAATGCCCATAATCTCCTCCATGTTTAGAACTTTTGAACACAAAACTTGTTGATGTATAATGCAATGGAAGGAGAAAAATGAAGGGAAATCATCATTAGCTCGACACAATGCCACAAAACCGTTTTCGTTTCCAGTCATTGCTGGTGCTCCATCGGTTGTAATGCACACTAGTTTATATATTGGTAGCTTGTAGTTTGTTACAAAATTGAAGAAAACGTCATATATCTTCGCCACGGGTCTTTCCTTTCAGAGGAATCATTGTCAAAAACTCCTCCTTAGCCGACATGTCATTGAATACCATTCGAATAAAAATACACAGCTGGGCAGTGTCTGTCATAGCGGTGGATTCGTCGAACTGTAGGGAAAAGTATGTACATTCCATGATATCATGTTTTAGTTTATCTGCCATGTCCTGACTCATGACTTCAACACGCCTTGTGACAGTCGGACGAGATAACTGAATTTCTCTAATAGCAGACATAATCTCTGTTTTATTTTTAAAATCTCCAAATAAAGTCTCACCCGCTTCAATAAATGCTTCCTTCACAACCAATCCATCATCAAATGGTTTCTTGTGTTTCGCCAATATATGAGATATTTTAAATGACGCGATCGTTGCAGCTTTTGATTATTTGGCTGGTCTTGTGAACATGGTTCTTTTTTCAAACAAGTTATATCACTTACTTTTTGTTTTCTTAATTCACTCTGTGAATTAATCCTTTTCATAGTTTTTATGAACCGTTTTATGATGCCTCTCTAAGTCCTCACGCTTAGGTATTGCAACTGACGCACGGCAAATGAGACAAATGCTCTTATCCTTTACGATACAAAAGAAAAATTCTTCCTCCCAATTGTTATTAAAATGATAAGTTTTACTTTTCTTCGCCGCACTCATTCTGGACTATTTATTAATAAACTTTGTATCGATGTATCGCCTTCAAGTTATAACTCAGACTGACTCCTATTCCTGCAGGCGCAACATTTATATCGACGCGAACGAAGTCTCGAATATTCCCGTCAAACACGCCGCCCGAAGTTTCTAGAAAAATCCGCGGGAATTAAAAACGCGGCTTTTCTTTGACAAGTACCGCGCATTCCTTTGAAAAAGCCGCCTTTTGCCGCTAGCAGGGGGTTATTACGATAAAAGAAAGTGATGAGGGGGTTATTCTGGCCTAATTGTGGATCGAATAAATTTTAGTAGTTTATTCATTACATTTTGTTTGAGTTACCTAAAACAAAATCTGTGAATAGTTCTATATCGGAATTTTTTTCTCGAGATCGACTCAAAAAGCACTCGCGATCGACTTCTCGATCGCGACCGACCGTTTGAGCACCCCTGCTTTAAATGATCGACTGTGAATAGTTGCCTCCCCCACCTTTTTACTCTCTACCTCATAAGTGATATCGTTCAATAACTATAGTTATCTTTTATGCATAAAGTATCAAATTTTAATTGAAATCTTACTTTGTTCTAGAGTTAACGTGCCAACAGACAGATCGGCGGAAATTAAAAACTATGTTTCGACTTTCGAGACCCAGAATTCTAAAGAAATCGGAAGGTGATATTTTCAAGAATACCCTATGCACTAACTAGGCCAATACTCCCCTGTGTCCTTTGTCCTCCCATTTTGCTTTAAGTATTTTGGACTCGAGAAATAGGTCTAAAAATAAACTTCACGAAAACCAAATATCTGAACAACGAAATTCAAGATAACAGCTAGAAACTATTAATAGAAGGTGAAAGAATAGGAAAGGTACAAACATTCATATATTTAGGATAAAAAATCGAAATATCAAAAAGTAATTTTAAGGCTGACTTGGATAGAAGAGTCTCGTTAGTTTGGTTTGCGGTCAGTTGGGTACGATCTATATTTAAATACGACATCCCAAATAAAATAAAAGCCATTGTTCGTTCAATATGCACTCCCGGTATTAACATATGGCAATGAAACGTGGGCTTTAATTAAAAGTATAGTATATAAACTTCAGGTAATCCAAAGAGCAATGGAGAGGAGAATGCTAAATATTAGACTCTAAGACCGTATTCCTAACATCGAGATACGAGGAAGATCAAAAGTGACAGATATAATACAACGAATATGTACATTAAGTTGGAATTGGCGGGGGACATATCGCAAGAATGAACGATAACAGATGGACACGCCATATGGTTGAATAGAGGCCTAGTGGACATAAAAGATGAAGAGGTAAACCACAGACAAGATGGAAGGACGACATAAAAAAATTAGCGGAACACGATTGTACGCAAAAAGCAAACCACAGAGCTCATTGGAGACAACTTGCGGAGGCTTACATCCGACTATGGATGGAGTAAGTTAATGATGATGATGATTTTGGACTTTCGCATTGTTTAAATTTTTGCCTTGAAGAAGCAAGAATTTTTTCGATCTAAAAAAATTATTTATCTTGTATGTTCTATGCTAGACTAATACGACATAAAAAATGCTGGTCCAAGCTACATATTTAAATTATTTTAAAAAATTCATCAAAGTAAACGGTTTTTAGCAAGCACGTGTGTTTTTTATTATGTCTACTAAATTTGGGGAATTGGAGCGTTTTAGTTAACTCATTCTATCCTTGTTTTTAACACCCAGTCATTTAGATTACCTGTTCTGCATGTCTGTAAAGTTATCACGTGATTCTCTCTATCCGTGAGGTTCTTTCCTGCTCTTCTGCTCACTATTTTCCTTACTGTTCTGTTGTTTTTGAATTTCGGGTCGTAGCTGTATATGTACGTCAGTAGAGGTCTCAATGTATTGCTATATTGCAGGATTATTAAAAATAAATTTAAAGACTTTTTTCACCTTCATTTTGCACATTCACACCAAGAAAGTCATAATGGCATTTCTAGAATTAGAAATTCTATAAAACTGATAAATGATGTAAAGTTTGTGTTATTTGTCAAAAGGGCGATGGGCGTTTATTTCTGTTTTAACTCCGTAAAAAAGTCGTAAAGTAAATGTGACAACTATTGTATTTAACATGTTTGCCTAACTTTTCAAATACGTCAGTTAGAGGGTTGGTTTATTTATAACACAGCCCCACAAAAAAAAAGTGGGGTATACTTTTGATGAGATATATCAGATCCGTAGTATTTTTGCCCGTTGATCACGAATCTGACGTCAGAATATCGCCATCACATCTCAATTTTTTTCTAACCTCAAAAAGTAGGTAAAAATTAAGAAAAAATATACTCCTAAAAAATTGATTCAAGCTTTTTCATGAATCCAAAGATGTATTAATATGTATTCGGACACGCTAAGCTAATATTCATCGGTTGGATTAAGCCATGGTTGAATCGCATACAGTTCTGTTTTCTTTCTAACCTCAATAAATCAGACAGATATAGTGCTTCTCGAATGCAAAAACGAATTCAAATTAAAATTCAACCGATTCTTACCAAATTTGGTACACGGGGGTTTTTTGGGTTGCTGATCATGAATCTGAGGTCGGATTTGCAAAATTCAAAATGGCGGATCCAAGATGGCGGACAAAATTTTTGAAAACCAACCGATTCCTACCAAATTTGGTATACGTTTGGGGAATCCTCAAACCTGATACTCTTAAACCCTAAACCCTGAAACCTTAGACTCCCACACCCTGTAACCTCAAAAATAGACCTCAATGACCCTGTAACTTTAAAAATGAGACCCAATAAACTCAAAACCAGGACTTTTAAACCATATACTCTCAAATAGTAGACCCTTAAGCCCTAGAATTGCGAAGGTTAGACCCGCGCCTAACTTTCCTTTTTTTGGCTGTATCTTGTTCTTTTTTCCGCGAATGACCTATTCAAAGGTTTTCTGCCCAAACGCTTTTGAGGACTTGTTTCTCTTTTTAGCGACCAGCAATAGTCCGCTAGCATATGGTCATCCCATCGTCCTTGATACCGATTTTCTATGATTTTCAGATCTTGGTGAAAACGTCCCCCTTGCTCCTCACTGTAGTCACCAAGATTATCTGGGAAATCATCGATGTGGGAGTCCAGGAAATGTAATTTTAGATTCATTGAGCAACCTAATATTTGAAAATTTTTTACCATTTTCTCGACTATTTCTTTGTACTTAGGACTTTTATTATTTCCCAAAAAGTTTGTTGCGACTTCTTTAAAACTAAGCCAAGCAGCTTTTTCAACTTTATTCATTTTAGTAACAAATAATGAATCTTGAAACAATTTTCTTATTTGTGGCCCGTCAAATACGCCTGCCTTAATTTTAGCTTCAGAAAATTTCGGAAATTTTTTATGTAAATATTTGAAACATGGGCCGTTTGTATCTAATGCTCTCGTGAATTGCTTCATAAGTCCAAGTTTAATGTGAAGCGGGGGAATAAGAACTTTTCCTGGATCTACCAATGGTGGAAACAATACATTATTTTCACCAGGAGTGAACGATTCTCTTGTTGGCCAAATTTTTTTCTTATAATGACGTTCCCTGTCTCTGCTATTCCACAGACATTTATAACACTGATAAAGTGTAAACCCTGACTGTTGGCCAAGCAAAATTGTTACAATTTTCAGATCTCCACAAATTTTCCAGTTATGATCAGCATATTTTATTTTTATCAAAAGCTGCTTAATTTTTTCATATTGCTCTTCCATAACTGTATAATGAGCAATCGGAATGGGAGCGTAAACGTTGGTATTATGCAGCAAAACTGCCTTAATGCTCCGTTTAGAAGAATCAATGAACAGTCTCCATTCTTCAGGATCGTATGAGTTATTTTGAAATTCATCCATTAGACCTTTTACATCGGTACAATATGAAAGTGACAATTCCTCGTCCATTGTGAAATATTTTCGAAATTCTTCATCTCTGTTTCTGTAATAAGAAATCGTAGCTTCTGGCTTAAGTAAATGTCTTTTCTTTAAAAAGGAAGCAAGATGCTCTGAACCATCTTTGGATAAGCATAAATCTCTGACTAGATCACTAAGTTCTGACTGTGATACGAGTATTGGTTCTGGTTTACGGTTGTATGGTAGAAATTCTTTATCTGTGTCACTAGTATATTATAGGTTGTCACTTGAACATTCATTAGTAACAGTGTTTGAATCTTTTTCGACAGTCTCAATGTTTTCGGCATGAACTGATAAGGTGAAATCATTTGTTTCCATAACATCAGCATCAAGTGGTTCAGGAGGCGGAATTAGTTTAGTTGGTCTTGTTACTGTCGAAACATCGTTATAAGTAATAGTGCTTTTTATTTTTTCGGTTATGCCTAGATACAACATTCATACAAAAAGTAGCAATCATTTTCACTGTATGGTCTATTCCATATTGCTGGTCTGGAATATTTAATCGCCTTCTTATTGATGTACAACATTATTTTGCAAGAACTGCAAATGATGTGGGGAACCCAATCTGTATCCTGGTGCTGTATTTCAATGTTAAAACAATCCTTATATAAGGTTTTAATCTTATCCGTTATCGGTGACCCCATTTTACTCAATACGTGTTGACAGCAAATATAACAAAATGAATCACTGTTTTTATCGCACTTATGAAAATTCCTTGTACCGTGAGACCGTTTTCTTGTAGCATTATACTCTACATGAGCCAAGTCACCCACACATGAAGAGCTACGGTCGCTGGATGACGACGGCTGCGGGCCCGCTTTCCCACCCTGACCAATCGCCGATACTGGGTTTTCGAGTCCCTGCATCGTAATTCTCTTTCTTCTACCTGCCATGACGGCATCTAAGCCGTTATCCAGGGACTCGGCCGGCTAGTGGAGTAACACCGTTGCCCACCGTCACCACGTGGAGGTGCCCTGGATGCAGGTAGAAGAATAAAAATCGACCGATGAATTTTCTCGGCGTTCAAAATGGCGCGAAAACATCTGCCATCTTGACTTTTGCAAATCCAACCTCAGATTCGTGATCAGCGACCCAAAAAATCTCCGTGTACCAAATTTGGTAAGGATCGGTTGAATTTTAATTTGAATTCGTTTTTGCATTCGAGAAGCACTATATCTGTCTGATTTATTGATGTTAGAAAGAAAACAGAACTGTATGGCTCAATCCAACCGATGAATATTAGCTTAGCGTATCCGAATACATATTAATACATCTTTGGATTCATGAAAAAGCTTGAATCAATTTTTTAGGAGTATATTTTTCTTAATTTTTACTAATTTTTACCTATTTTTTGAGGTTAGAAAAAAATTGAGATGTGATGGCGATATTCTGGCGTCAGATTCGTGATCAGCGGGCAAAAATACTACGGATCTGATATATCGCATCAAAAGTATACCCCACTTTTTTTTTTGTGGGGCTGTGTAATCAATAACACTGTATATCGTTTAAGTGTATCTGAAGATCATCTTCGCTCTCTGCTATTAGTAAGGCGTAAACGGGCTAGCAAAGAATTTTGATTTTTTTAGTCCTCATTCTAAAATTCCCCAATTTACTAACTTTTATTTATTTTATTTGTTAATTATACTTTGCTTAATTTTATATGTTTACGTATTATATTTTGTGTAATAGCTATTAGTTAAAAATTGCTTTCATTTCTTTAATACAGCGAAAATTTCCGTTGCTAATTATATTTTCTTTTATAAGCAGATTAAGAGTAGATATTATTTTCTACTTTTTATAACTTTCATGAGGTCGTTTATTTTATTTTTTTAATTTTTGAACTCGAAAAACGACCGTTTTTGGCTGGAAAAAGCAGGTCCAGCCTCGTCTTCCGGTATTGGTGGCATCTGCCTTTTGCAAGTTCCCTCTTATTTTATCAAGAACAAACTAAATTTATTGATTTTATATGGTTAAATTGAGTTCAGGATCGACGCCTGCCCTTTGGGACGTTCGACTTGATTCAAGTGATTAAACGATAGTGAATTTTTGGATTTAGCATTTTGAGCCCTATCTGGGAATTCCAGGGCACGGGAGTCGCAAAACCAACGTCAAAGACTTTTATTTGACTTGCACAACAGGATGAACAACTAGGCAGACGGTTAGTCGACAGGTCAAAATTTCGGGTCGGCCTATTGGTCCACGGATATTACAGTTTCGTCCGTAATCCCTTTTTGCATAAATTAAGACATACATTTTCGTCTGGCGTCTTAAATTTCAAATATATACTTTCGTCCGAGGGTAACGGAGGTAAACAGATGGATGATCTTGACCGTAATTTGAAAAAAAAAAAACCCATGCAATAAAAATAATTATGAAATATTTAGGCTTATAGGGGTGGTTTAACCATAACTCATTATTCCATGAGGTGAGTTCAGCTTAGGTTTAACCTATTTTTTAAATAAATGTAGAGAGTTTAACTTGCTCTTTCAACCGGTAGTAGTAAAAAGAGTGGGTGGTACCTTGAGTCCCTAATGTCACCTAGATCTAAAAGTTCTTCTGTGATTCCCCACTGTCGAATCGGGGTCATAGTCCTAGTCCGGCATTTTCTGCCAAGAGACATAAGCTACTCACCCTGACCTCTTGTAGATCTTTGGGTTCACAAAATAGTTGACCCCAGTATCTATATCTTTTAACAATTAGTGCAGGACATTCGCACAAAATGTGAATACTGTCCTCGCTTTCTCCTTCGCACAGCCGACATGCTTTACGCTCAGCCAGTTTGAGGTTATATAAATGGGCTTGTAGTGCCACATGTCACGTAAGGAGTCCTATACTCAGGCGTAGTCTTTGTGTTGACATCGACAAGAGTTCCTTTGTTCTGCCTGTCGTAGTTTGTTTCATAAGGAGTGTGGCTTGACGACACCCCGTTCCTGCAGTCCAAGGGAGTTCATGTTCTTTGTCCAACCATCCCCTGATTTTGTTTTTACCGAAAGCCAATGGAACTCCTACAACCTGTTCAGGTGGGTCCTCTTTTGGCGAGTTCGTCCGCTATTTCATTTCCAGATATGCCTTGGTGGCCTGGTACCCATATTAGGGTAACCTCGTTGTTACCTCCTAACGTGTTTAGTTCTTGCATCCATTCCCTGATCAGCTGTCCGTGGTAGATTTGGCAAGAGCTTTACTGTTGCAGCAGATTAAAATTTTCGTATTATTTATCCCTTTCGAGATTTGTATTTTCACACATCTGAGGATGGCTTACATCTCAGCTTGGAAAACCGTAGCCATATTGCCCATAGGTATACTTTCCCTGTGGTTTAATTTATGGCAAAAGATTTCCGCCCCAAAGCGGCGATTAGCACCCGAACCGTCAGTATACCAAATGTCGGTATTTGGCCTGTTCAGGAGCTTTTGCGTGTCCTTCCTCTCAGGGATATGGACAGAAAAAGACTTAATCACTTGTTTTGTTTTCGTGATTCTATCTTGTTTTAAGATGAATGGGCGTTCCTGGAGGAATTTCAGACCTGAGTGTCCTCGGTCCCCATTCCTCCATTCGCCTTGGCATTTCTGTACGCTGCTAATCTCGCCGTGTAGATGATGAACTGATTCAGTGGTGGAACACAGAGTGCTACTTCTAGCGCCTCTGTTGGTGTCGCTAGCCCCCACTGCCTCCCTAAGGTAGTTCCCCTATAGGCTGCGCAATAGGTTCTTTGACTTCACCGTGCCCACTCTGGGCCACCAAATCACTGCCGAGTACGTTAATCTAGGCAATAGCACCGCAACCGGTGAAAGTCGTGATAGATTTTGAAACATCATTCCACAAGGCCGTTAGAAACTGTAAAACTTAATAATAAACAAATTTCTATGCTGCAATATGTAATATTAAATTCACATTATTATAGTTTTTAAGAATATTAATTATATGCAATTATATTTGTTCTAATAAACTTTTCGTATGTACTCGTATTTTATTATTTAGGTATATTTTAAACCAGGTAAATCGGATGAAAATGTATATTGTCGAAAATTAGTAGCGGACGAAACTGTATATATTCAGGTAAAGAGTTTCTTCACATTTGACCATTAATTAATGCGGGTGGACGAAATTGTATGTGCCCTTGGTCTATTAGGGTGTTAATTAAAGTATTTATTTTATAATTGCGTGTTTGCGACGGAAATACAGGGTAAATGATCAGAAAACGTTACAGGCAAAAAACTTTTGAGTCGTATATCATCCTCTGAAAATTAAATATCTTCAATAATTGTTGTTAAATAATATTCCAATAAAATCTTCATTTTCACCGGTTAAACTTCGCTTTTGTTATTATTTCTTTTGTTATTGCGGTTTCTCGCGGTCGTTGCAGAAATACAAAAACCTTTTTATTTTCTTATGTTTTATAACCGATAAAGGTAAAAAAAAGTACAATGACAGTAGATTTTAAAAGAACTTTACCGTTTCCGTAGTCTTATGGTAACCGATAGTGCTCTGCTAAATATTTTTCCGAGAAATTGTTGTACCGCTAAGATGTTTCAGAGTAAACGGTCCCTTAAACCAATTACAATTTGGTGACCTACTTTGATCACTTAAAATTAAAAATAACCGGTCAAGTGCAAGTTGGACTTGCGCAATTAGTGTTCCGTACGTTGATTGTTTTTGAAATAAAAATTTTTGTTACGGAGGTATAAAATGATTAATGACTTCACAAAACACATCCCAAATGAGTTTTCAGCACAGTTTTTTTCCGATCTTTACTGAAGACTGATGACCTTGAAATTTTTGTTTTTTTTTTTATTTACCAGATAAATTATTAAAGAAAATACACTCGTGATAATTTTCGTTCAATCTGCACCTTGTAGAAAATATTCCAGAATTTTTTCAAAATTTCTTGATCAGTACTTTTTAGCATTTTTTTAAAAATAATACGCGCAAATAATACATTGTATATATTTTTCAACTCGTGTTTTTACAGTCTTTCATTTGACATTCCACTCGATATTCTGGTAAAAAAAAATTTTCACCTCTTTGACCTCCTAAAACCAACCCCTTAAGTCAAAATTTAAGTGTTAAAATTACACGACTCTGATGAGGCCATCAGTTCTTATATTAATGCCAAATGTCAACTTTCTGCGGCAAATAGTTTCGGAGATAATCGGGTATGACAGACAGACAGACGGACTGACACCGAAATGATCTTATAAGTATTCCGTCAGGAACACCAATAAAATAACCGGCCAACTGCAAGTCGGATTTGCTCAATTAGTGTTCGGTACGTGGATTGCTTTCAAAATAAAAAAAATTGTTACGGAGGTAATAAATGATCAATGACTTTATTAAACATATCCCAAATGAGTTTTCAACAAATTATGTTTCCGATCTTTGTTGAAAACGGATGACCTTGAATTTTTTTTTTATTTATTTATATTAGTAGTCATAATAATATCCATTCAATCTACACCCTGTAGTCAATATTCTAGAATTTTTTTCAAAATTTTTTGATCAGATCTTTTTGAAATAAGAGGAACAACGATTTTTAGCAATTTTTTAAAAATAATACATAGAAAAGTGTGCGCAAGTATAACATTATAAATATTTTTGAGCTCATGTTTTCACAAGCTTTCATTTGACACCCTACTCGATGACCTGGTAAATTTTTTTTTACCTCCGATTTGACCCCCCAAAACTTACCCCTCAAGTCAAAATTTAACTTTGAAAACTACACGGTTCTGATGAGGTCATCAATTTCTATATTACAGCCAAATTTCAACTTTCTATGTCAAATAGTTTCGGAGTAAATCGGGTGTGACAGACGGATAGACAAACAGACACTGAAGTGATCTTATAACTGTTCCGTACGGAACACTAATGGCTATACTCACGTATTAAGGGTTTCTCGTACCTATTAATCATAAAAGCGTTTCCAGATGTTAGGACTAAAATGTTTTATTTAATATAACAAAAAAAAAATAAAATAAAACAATTTAAATGATATGGACACATGCAAAGAATGTCAGAGGATCGATTCCCGAAACAGATTTTAAATGGGACCCCACGAGGTAGGAGAAGCAGAGGACGACGACGACGACGCTAGAGAGAAGGAAGAGAAAGGGAAATCAGAGAAAATGCATTAGATGAACATCTCTGGATGGGCAGAGAGGTATGGAGAATACGCATACTAAGACGTCGAAGATCGTTATGACACGATTTATATATATATATATATATATATATATATATATATATATATATATATATATATATACATATATATATATATATATATATATATATATATATATATATATATATATATATATATATATATATACGAGGCTGGTTTGAAAAGTCCGTGCAAAGTCCGAGAGATGGCACCACCGGCGCGTATCGAGGTCATGTTTAGTTAGTAGCATCTCTTGAATGAACGCACACCAAGTTTCAGCCAAATTGGTCTATTTCTTTGTGTTTGGCACTCGTGTGAATCAAGGAAGTCGAGTGATTTTCAAGAAATGGACGAAAAAGAATTTCGTGTGGTGATTAAACATTACTTTATGAAAGGCAAAACGCCTCAGGAGACTAAAGAGAAGCTTGATAAACATTATGGTGACTCTGCACCTTCGATTAGAACAGTTTGTAAGTGGTTTCAAAATTTTCGGACTGGCCATATGGGCACAAGTGACGCTGAACGTTCTGGACGGCCTGTGGATGTTACGACTCCAGAAATCATTGATCAAATCCATGATATGGTGATGGATGACAGAAGAGTTAAGGTGCGTGAGATTGCTAGTGCTGTGGGCATCTCGACTGAACGGGTATATAATATTTTGCATAAACATTTGGACATGAGAAAGCTATCCGCAAGATGGGTGCCGCGATTGCTCACGCTTGACCAAAAACGGAATCGTGTGAATTGTTGCAAGGATGGTTTGCAGCTGTTCCAGAAGAATCCGGAGGACTTTAAGCGTCGTTTCGTCACTGTGGATGAAACATGGATACATTACTATAGTCCTGAGACCAAACAACAATCTAAACAATGGGTTACCAAGGGGGAATCTGCACCAAAAAAGGCGAAGACCGTTTCTTCGGCCGGAAAGGTTATCGCGACTGTCTTTTGGGATTCGCAAGCGATAATCCTCATCGACTATCTGGAAAAGGATAAAACTATTACAGGTGAATATTATTCAACGTTATTGGACCGTTTGAAAACCGAGCTGCAAGAAAAACGCCCGCGATTGGCCACAAGAAAGTCCTTTTCCATCACGACAACGCACCAGCACACACCTCAGCAGTTGTGGTCGCAAAATTAATGGAAATAGGATTCCAACTCGTTTCGCATCCCCCCCCCTATTCTCCAGACTTGGCTCCCTCGGACTACTATTTGTTCCCCAATTTGAAGAAATGGCTGGCGGGACAAAGATTTTATTCAAACGAGGAGGTGATTGCAGACACTAATGGATATTTTGCAGACTTGGACAAATCCTACTATTCGGAAGGGATCAACAAACTAGAACATCGTTGGACGAAGTGTATAAGCCTAAAAGGAGACTATGTCGAAAAATAAAAAAGGTTTACCCCAAACACATTAGTAGTTTTTATTTTTGCACGGACTTTTCAAACCAGCCTCCTATATATATGAGCATAATATAAATGTACCAATGTACTAAAAAGAACATTATTACAACAAATAACAATCCTTAATGAATAAATGGAAATTCAGAATTTTAGCTTTAGCTTGTTGTCAAATATTGAATTATAATTGTTTAAGTATATAATTTTACTGCTTTATTGCCGAACGGTCCCAAATGAATAGAAATGGTATACCTGTGTAATGGATATAAAAAAGGAAATAAGTCATTGAATTTCAAAATGTGGTAAATCCTGAAACGGCAATCGTGTCGAAATGGAATAAAAAGTGATAAGTTAAAAAACGATATTCATATTTAATATTTATAATCTTATATCATATTGTTTAAGTAACGAATAAAACAATCAATAAACAACTTACAGACTGGCTTGGAGCTTTGTTTCTTAGAATTATGCTCTCCATTTTCTTTAGTTCTATGTATGATATACTAGTTATTAAGTAACTATTTTCAATTGAAAAATAAATCTATTGTAAAAATTTAAAAACGAGATATGTGCAACAATAAATTATTATTGATTAGCTGAGCTATTTGGTGTAATTACAGTAAATTCTAGTGTTTTTTTTTTATATTCTATGTTCCGACAGCACGCGAGTTTTTAGTGTTCCGTACGGAACACTTATAGGTGACTTCGGTGTGTCTTCGGTGTCCGTCTGTCACACCCGATGTTCTCCGAAACTATTTGTCATAGAAAGTTGAAATTTGCTAATAATATAGGAATTGATGGCCTCATCAGAGCCGTGTAGTTTTGAAAGTTAAATTTTGGGGGTGAAATCGGAAATGAAAAAACAATTTTTTTTTACTAGGTCATCGACTGTGGTGTCAAATGAACGCTTGTGAAAACACAAGTAAAAATATATATATAATGTAATACTTGCGCACACTTTTCTTGTATTATTTTGAAAAACTTCTGGAATATTTTCCACCGCATGTAGATTGAACGAAAATTATCACGAGTGCATTACCTTTAATAATTCATCTGGTCTATAAAAAAAAACAAAAATTTCAAAGTCATCAGTTTTCAGTAAAGATTGGAAACAAACTTTGTTGAAAACTCATTTGGTGTGCGTTTTGTGAAGTCACTGATCATTTTATACCTCCCTAACATTTTTTTTTTATTTTAAAACAATCAACGTACGGAACACTAATTGCGCAAGTTCAACTTGCATTTGACCGGTTATATTACCTTGAATTATTCGATCCAGAAAGGGTTGTTTATGTACAATTCATGAGCTTAATACTATACTAGTTTCACATTTAGTAAGATATTAGCTGTTTTACTCAACCATTCAAGTGCGGGAGTTGCGATTTTTGACTTTGTAAGCATTGTTACCCTTCATAGGAAACAAGTAACAGGAACAAATGAATATAGAAAAAGGTCTGCTTAGCCTAAGGCCACAACAGAACGTGAAAATCAGTTCCTCATAGTGATGTTTAAGCGAAATCAAAGCTTAACTACTCCTAAAATTACCGCTGCTTGATGTAATACACCAATTGAATGACCGTCACTGTTAAGGGGCCATTAACGGTCCTGCAGGTCCAAGGGGATGTAGTTGTATGGAGAGCGAAACTTATAATGAGACATCGGCAAAACAGACCTCAATAAACTAAAGCACATAGAAACTAGACAATAGGCTAATAGAATAAAGTTCTTTGAAATGATGATTAAAATATTCCAATTTTCCAACTAACGAAGGGGCTTAAAAAGTTACATTGTACGAACTATTAAGCATGGAGCTGGTTTCGTTATAGTTTGGGGATGTTTTTGTCAGAGTAAGTCAGGCAGTTTGGGGAAAATAGACGGGAACTGAAATAAAAGATACTTGAAAATCTTGTAAAATAACTATCCTAAACACGTTTGAAAACTATGCCAGTATATCGAGAAAAAGTAATGGATGTAATGCAATGACAATCTCAATGCTCCGAACTTTCTCCCATCAAACTAGTATGAGTTAGATCGAGGGTTAAAAATTATTTTCTGCTAAGCTTTGCTGCGTAGTGGAAATACCTAGAAAATGGAGAAGTAGAATTAATAAATGGGATGCCGAACATTTGATAGGTAGTAATTAAAAATCAACGTGGTAATTTTGACGACAGTAAGATTCTACTCAGTATATATCATCGCTACACCAAACACTTTATTTTTGCGACCAACGCGTGGTTCGGTAAACATGTCAGCTTCATTAGGAGCAATGACTGAGTCAATCATCGCTCCTGATGAAGTTAACATGGTTCGCGAAACTCGCGTCGAGCGCAAAAATAAAGTGTTTTGTGTAGTGGTGATATATACTGAGTAATGTCATTGTGCTAAAGATTCCACATTCACAAGATAGACATTAAAATTTTTTGTAAACACGTTTTAATTGGTATATTTATGGCTGGTTTTGTAGACAACTTTCCATTGTAAAAGTAGGCTTTTATTTGATGATAGTAATAACCTTTTTTCATTTCAGTTAAATTTAGTTTATTTAAATCATATATTAAAAACAATTAGTTTAATTAAAAATTCGTTAGTGCTTGCCAATCGAAATGAATATCTAGGTGGGATTAGGAAAGTCAAAGTAAGCTGAGGGTCGCGATCTTCCAAGAGCATTGGTACTTGGAGTGGTTGATCTATCACTTGTTTTATTTGAAGCGACCATTTTGTTGGCGAAAGCCCTCCTTTTACTCTGGACCTCTCTCGTCATTATAAGCCGGTCTACAGTATCAACAGGTTTTTGGCTACATATCCAAAATATTGAAAAATTCTTTTTAGACGCAGTTATGATAATTTTACGGTTATATTTAGTTTTTATAATATAGATTGATTGGTTCTTCTAGCAGTCTAGGAAATTCTCAGCATACCCCCTATAACATCACGATTCAAAGGAGTCAGTGGATTTACGTTTCTTTGCTCTAAGCTCTATAAAAATATGGGAACGATTAAAGTCTGGACGAGATTAAATTTGGTTCTTTTGGTTACATACGGACTATTCCATCTCTTAGTAAGCCTCGTCATAGCATTTTTTGCTAGGAATATTCTTCCCTTTATTTCATTTTCACATCCTCCCGCACTACTTATGGTTGAACCTAGATATACAAAGATTACACAGCCCCACAAAAAAAAGTGGGGTATACTTTTGATGCGATATATCAGATCCGTAGTATTTTTGCCCGCTGATCACGAATCTGACGTCAGAATATTGCCATCACATCTCAATTTTTTTCTAACCTCAAAAAATAGGTAAAAATTAGTAAAAATTAAGAAAAATATACTCCTAAAAAATTGATTCAAGCTTTTTCATGAATCCAAAGATGTATTAATATGTATTCGGACACGCTAAGCTAATATTCATCGGTTGGATTGAGCCATACGGTTCTGTTTTCTTTCTAACCTCAATAAATCAGACAGATATAGTGCTTCTCGAATGCAAAAACGAATTCAAATTAAAATTCAACCGATTCTTACCAAATTTGGTACACGGGGGTTTTATGGGTTGCTGATCATGAATCTGAGGTCGGATTTGCAAAATTCAAAATGGCGGATCCAAGATGGCGGACAAAATTTTTGAAAACCAACCGATTCCTACCAAATTTGGTATACAGTTGGGGAATCCTCATACCTGATACTCTTAAACCCTAAACCCTGAAACCTTAGACTCCCACACCCTGTAACCTCAAAAAATAGACCTCAATAACCCTGTAACTTTAAAAATGAGACCCAATAAACTCAAAACCAGGACTTTTAAACCATATACTCTCAAATAGTAGACCCTTAAGCCCTAGAATTGCGAAGGTTAGACCCGCGCCTAACTTTCCTTTTTTGGCTGTATCTTGTTCTTTTTTCCGCGAATGACCTATTCAAAGGCTTTCTGTCCAAACGCTTTTGAGGACTTGTTTCTCTTTTTAGCGACCAGCAATAGTCCGCTAGCATATGGTCATCCCATCGCCCTTGATACCGATTTTCTATGATTTTCAGATCTTGGTGAAAACGTTCCCCTTGCTCCTCACTCTAGTCACCAAGATTATCTGGGAAATCATCGATGTGGGAGTCCAGGAAATGTAATTTTAGATTCATTAAGCAACCTAATGTTTGAAAATTTTTTACCATTTTCTCGACTATTTCTTTGTACTTAGGACTTTTATTATTTCCCAAAAAGTTTGTTGCGACTTCTTTAAAACTAAGCCAAGCAGCTTTTTCAACTTTATTCATTTTAGTAACAAATAATGAATCTTGAAACAATTTTCTTATTTGTGGCCCGTCCAATACGTCTGCCTTAATTTTAGCTTCAGAAAATTTCGGAAATTTTTTATGCAAATATTTGAAACATGGGCCGTTTGTATCTAATGCTCTCGTGAATTGCTTCATAAGTCCAAGCTTAATGTGAAGCGGGGGAATAAGAACTTTTCCTGGATCTACCAATGGTGGAAACAATACATTATTTTCACCAGGAGTGAACAATTCTCTTGTTGGCCAAATTTTTTTCTTATAATGACGTTCCCTGTCTCTGCTATTCCACAGACATTTATAACAGGGATAAAGTGTAAACCCTGACTGTTGGCCAAGCAATATTGTTACAATTTTCAGATCTCCACAAATTTTCCAGTTATGATCAGCATATTTTATTTTTATCAAAAGCTGCTTCATTTTTTCATATTGCTCTTCCATAACTGTGGAATGAGCAATCGGAATGGGAGCGTAAACGTTGGTATTATGCAGCAAAACTGCCTTAATGCTCCGTTTAGAAGAA
Source organism: Pachyrhynchus sulphureomaculatus (assembly GCA_019049505.1). NCBI lineage: Eukaryota > Metazoa > Arthropoda > Insecta > Coleoptera > Curculionidae > Pachyrhynchus > Pachyrhynchus sulphureomaculatus. The sequence continues at coordinate 51,101,525 of CM032456.1, forward strand.
TCAATGAACAGTCTCCATTTTTCAGGATCGTATGAGTTATTTTGAAATTCGTCCATTAGACCTTTTACATCGGTACAATATGAAAGTGACAATTTCTCGTCCATTGTGAAATATTTTTGAAATTCTTCATCTCTGTTTCTACAATAAGAAATCGTAGCTTCTGGCTTAAGTAAATGTCTTTTCTTTAAAAAGGAAGCAAGATGCTCTGAACCATCTTTGGATAAGCCTAAATCTCTGACTAGATCACTAAGTTCTGACTGTGATACGAGTATTGGTTCTGGTTTACGGTTGTATGGTAGAAATTCTTTATCTGTGTCACTAGTATATGATAGGTTGTCACTAGAACATTCATTAGTAACAGTGTTTGAATCTTTTTCGACAGTCTCAATGTTTTCGGCATGAACTGATAAGGTGAAATCATTTGTTTCCATAACATCAGCATCAAGTGGTTCAGGAGGCGGAATTAGTTTAGTTGGTCTTGTTACTGTCGAAACATCGTTATAAGTAATAGTGCTTTTATTTTTTCGGTTATGCCTAGATACAACATTTATACAAAAGTAGCAATCATTTTCACTGTATGGTCTATTCCATATTGCTGGTCCGGAATATTTAATCGCCTTCTTATTGATGTACTACATTATTTTGCAAGAACTGCAAATGATGTGGGGAACCCAATCTGTATCCTGGTGCTGTATTTCAATGTTAAAACAATCCTTATATAAGGTTTTAATCTTATCCGTTATCGGTGACCCCATTTTACTCAATACGTGTTGACAGCAAATGTAACAAAATGAATCACTGTTTTTATCGCACTTATGAAAAGTCCTTGTACCGTGAGACCGTTTTCTTGTAGCATTATACTCTACATGAGCCAAGTCACCCACACATGAAGAGCTACGGTCGCTGGATGACGACGGCTGCGGGCCCGCTTTCCCACCCTGACCAACCGCCGATACTGGGTTTCTGAGTCCCTGCATCGTAATTCTCTTTCTTCTACCTGCCATGACGGCATCTAAGCCGTTATCCAGGGACTCTGCCGGCTAGTGGAGTAACACCGTTGCCCACCGTCACCACGTGGAGGTGCCCTGGATGCAGGTAGAAGAATAAAAATCGACCGATGAATTTTCTCGGCGTTTAAAATGGCGCGAAAACATCTGCCATCTTGAATTTTGCAAATCCAACCTCAGATTCGTGATCAGCGACCCAAAAAATCCCCCGTGTACCAAATTTGGTAAGGATCGGTTGAATATTAATTTGAATTCGTTTTTGCATTCGAGAAGCACTGTATCTGTCTGATTTATTGAGGTTAGAAAGAAAACAGAACTGTATGGCTCAATCCAACCGATGAATATTAGCTTAGCGTGTCCGAATACATATTAATACATCTTTGGATTCATGAAAAAGCTTGAATAAATCTTTTAGGAGTATATTTTTCTTAATTTTTACTAATTTTTACCTATTTTTTGAGGTTAGAAAAAAATTGAGATGTGATGGCGATATTCTGACGTCAGATTCGTGATCAACGAGCAAAAATACTACGGATCTGATATATCGCATCAAAAGTATACCCCACTTTTTTTTTTGTGGGGCTGTGTTATTATTCCCTCGGTACCATTGAGTAGGTCAGTTCTTACAATTTTGTTAGTCTTATTGACTCTCATCAACTTTGATTTGTCCCTATTTGTGGTTAAAGCAAGTTTTTATCCGATTAAGAGTGTGGCTAGCTCATCCTCAGTTGCTGCAAATATGGAAGCGTAACGTAAGTTGTTTATCCGCTTACCTCTTATTAAGATTTTAGCCACTCATTCGTTTAGTGCATTTCTCATTATAAATTCACCATAGACATTAAACAATGTAGGAGACAGAGCACAACCTTATCTCACACCTCGGCGAGGAAGAGATTGATTAGATGTTGTATTGTCTAGTCTCACCACTGCACTGCTGTTCAAGTATGGGTTTTAATCAGATGATAAGGAACAGCCATCTGCTCTAATACCTCCCAAAGCTTTTTCCAGTTGACAGAATCAAATGCTTGGTTATAGTCTATGAAGCACATCACTATAGAAACGATAGATTCTCTACATTTTTCTATCAATTATCTGATGTTAACAATTTGATTTCTTGTGCCTCTTTCTTTAACGAATCAGGTTTATTTTCTAGAGATTTGTTCTTCTATATAGTATCTTAAACGATTATTTATGATGTGTAACATTATCTTACTTGGGTGTGGTAACAGAGATAGTGTGCGATAATTACTACATTTACGGCTGAAGCTTTTCTTATGTAGGGGTATTATTATAGATGTCGTCCAATCCTTCGGCCATATTCTAGTTTTTTTCAGGTGTTATAACATATTTTAGGAATTATTTTGATAGTCTCGCCTTAAGGATATTATCTGCGATGTCATCGCAGCCAGACGCTTTATTGTTTTTAATTTTTTAATAGCCGTTTTTACTTCATTTCTCATAACCTAAGCATATACCAAGTCTGAAAAAACAGAAAGAAGAAAATGGGGGAAAAGAAAGACTTCTCCATAAGTAGTATGGAAACCATACGCGTAAAGATAGAAACTTTTCATAAATAACAAATTTACATATTTTTAAAATCATTATTCAGTGTTAGTCATTTAAAAATTTGCCTGAATATTTACAAATGAGCTTAATCACTAAATAACTGTATCATTACCTGAGACAAAATACTTGAGTGGTTGGTAGGCGATAACGACCTGTTTACCACCTGGTAAAGGGTTTAAATATACTTACGAGATTTAAATAAAAACTTAGGGATTATTAACGTCTGGTAATATTAAATTACTATAATAAAATAATTTATACACTTAGAAGGTGGGGATGCACCTATAAATTTTCCATTTTTACAAAAAGTACTTCGGTTTGGTGTTTTCTTTGAAAGCATTGAAGTGTTTAGTGACTTTGTTCAAACAAGTATTAAAGTAATTACTTTCAAGTGTACGATATGAGTGACTTTTTTGACTTCCCTCAAATCGAAGATGGAGTTGTTTTGGTAAGAAATAATCTTTTTAAATTTTTTAGAGTTCAATCGGAAGGCGTCATTTGGAATTGCTGCACCGATAATTGTCAATCAAAATTGATTACGACCATAGACGGTGAAATACTCAAAATTGACGGTCATCTACATTATGATTTCTTTGACGATTCCTTGTTCTTTGACAGCAAGCCAAACACATCCGAAGCCATGGATTTTAATTTATATTCTGGGAATGAAGCCATGGAAACTGATAACGGTGATGATTTTTACCATTTGGCAGCCAAAATAGTCCACAATGAGCTAGCAAGACAGGAACAATCTGATATAGATTTTCAATTTTTAAAGCTAGATATTCCTAGTCAAGAACCACAAGTTCAACTACAAACGAAGGGAATAAAATCCAAACGAAGAAGATCTTCTAGACATGAAGAACCATTAAGAATTACTCTCCTAGATAAATTATTTCAGAAAAAAATAGCTAGTGAAGGTCCAGGAAAAGTACTTGACTATGTAGTCAGGCAAACAGGAAATCTAGTCAACAATAACAATTAAATCTTTATATTTTAACTTTTCCAAATATCAGACTGTCTATTATTAAATTTATTCTAGAATATTTTTTATTTGATATGTTCGAGTTCTCAAAATTTAGAATTTTGAATTATACTTTTATTGTTTTTATTCATTTTTCGGAAATCATATATAATATAAAGAAAAGTTACAACATATTTTTTCTGTGATATAAATGCGAAAATTTTATATTTTTTTTTTCAAAAATTTCTAAATTTTCTTAAATGGCGTAGCGTGGACTGCGAGGTGTTTTGGTTGTGTTATATAGAATTCATGCCAAATTTTAAACAATTAAAATTAGGTTCACTAGAAATATTTTCAATTCAACATCCTTTAGACCTTATTGGAGTATACTCATAATAACATAGAAACTCCTCAAAATTTTATTTCATTTGACTACACCAAAAGCATCAGGTAATCCACACTGAGCTTCAACATTTACAACTCCTTTCAGTAAAACGTGTAAACACCAGACACAACTAACACTATTGTAACTCAACACTCCCCGGAACTTGGGGATTTAGGTTAATTTTTAGCTTTAAGTTAGGTTTAAAGTAGCGTAGTTTAAATCACTAGTAAATTAACCATAGAGTTATGAATCAATTAAACATCTAGACATTAAAAATGGTAGTATGGAGTAAAAGGTTATCGCAGCTCACAAGGAGTTTTAGTGGGTATGCCAACCCCTCAGGTTGGAGAGCCCCACATAACTGGAGCACTTTGGGGCACCCTTTTGGTGACGCAGACTGCTTCAGAATCCATAAGGCGGATTTCTCCCTGTAAAAAAATCAACATGTCCAAGGTTGTCAGGTGGGGGATTTTTCTCAAAAAACTAAGGAAGTTTTTCACCAAAAACATGAATTATTCACATTGCTTCTCGCAAATGCGTAAAATCCATTTAGATTTGCTGAGCGATCCCCAATCTGGAAATCTTGAATTTTGGTACTTTAGGTACCACATTTTTCCTCCTCGAAGTATCTCCACCTTGACGAAGGCTGTTAAATAATATAATGTTGAAATTGTACAGCCGGGTGAGGAGGCTTATGCGTCCTTTGTCCATTTATCAACTAAAATTGATAAGGAAGAAGGACCTTACTAAGAGAGATACAAACATTGTGCTGGGTCAATTCAACTAAACGAAGTGTCTAATGTGATTTTTTTTATACCTTCTTCAGAAAACGACTCCAGAAATCCTTCAAATTATGCTATAATTCTTCCAAACACGATTTTGAAATATCCTTCCCCGTGCGTTTTTGGTCAACAAACGCGGTACCTATCTCGACCTCGGCTTTTTCATTTTTAAAACTTCATTGAGGATATTATGTATCCGTTCATATGAGAGAAGCTAAATGGGATCTTTCAACACAATACCATGAATTTTATTGGATATTTCTTCAGAAGAAACGCGCATTATATGCAGTGCTCGTACGGCCACGATTAAATTTATTTATCTGTCTGTCTGTCCGTCAGTGTGCTTATCACTGAAGAACCACTTATCTGATTTATGTGCTTTTTTTTTTAAAACATACATATGTTCTCTGGCCAGGTTATAGGCTATATTTTATTAAGTTAGATAACATAAGGAATAAGCAGTGACGATAATAGCGAATCAACAGAAAGAAGAAAATGGGGAAAAGAAAGACTTCTCCATAAGTAGTATGGAAACCATATGCGTAAAGATAGAAACTTTTCATAAATAACAAATTTACATATTTTTAAAATCATTATTCAGTGTTAGTCATTTAAAAATTTGCCTGAATATTTACAAATAAGCTTAAATAAATCATTATCACTAAATAACTGTATTATTACCTGAGACAAAATACTTGAGTAGTTGGTAGGCGATAACGACCTGCTTACCCCCTGGTAAAGGGTTTAAATATACTTACGAGATTTAAATAAAAACTTGGGGATTATTAAGGTCTGGTAATATTAAATTACTATAATAAAATAATTTATACACTTAGAAGGTGGGGGAATGCACCTATAAATTTCCCATTTTACAAAAAGTACTTCGGTTTGGTGTTTTCTTTTGAAAGCATTGAAGTGTTTAGTGACTTTGTTCAAACAAGTACTAAAGTAATTACTTTCAAGTGTACGATATGAGTGACTTTTTTGACTTCCCTCAAATCGAAGATGGAGTTGTTTTGGTAAGAAACAATCTTTTTAAATTTTTTAGGGTTCAATCGGAAGGCGTCATTTGGAATTGCTGCACCGATAATTGTCAATCAAAATTGATTACGACCATAGACGGTGAAATACTCAAAATTGACAGTCATCTGCATTATGATTTCTTTGACGATTCCTTGTTCTTTGACAGCAAGCCAAACACATCCGAAGCCATGGATTTTAATTTATATTCTGAGAATGAAGCCATGGAAACTGATGACGGTGATGATTTTTACCATTTGGCAGCCAAAATAGTCCACAATGAGCTAGCAAGACAGGAACAATCTGATATAGATTTTCAATTTTTAAAGCTAGATATTCCTAGTCAAGAACCACAAGTTCAACTACAAACGAAGAGAATAAAATCCAAACGAAGAAGATCTTCTAGACATGAAGAACCATTAAGAATTACTCTCCTAGATAAATTATTTCAGAAAAAAATAGCTAGTGAAGGTCCAGGAAAAGTACTTGACTATGTAGTCAGGCAAACAGGAAATCTAGTCAACAATAACAATTAAATCTTTATATTTTAACTTTTCCAAATATCAGACTGTCTATTATTAAATTTATTCTAGAATATTTTTTATTTGATACGTTCGTGTTCTCAAAATTTAGAATTTTGAATTATATTTTTATTGTTGTTTTTATTCATTCTTCGGAAATCATATATAATATAAAGAAAAGTTACGACATATTTTTTCTGTGATTTAAGTGCGAAAATTTTATAATTTTTTTTTCAAAAATTTCTAAATTTTCTTAGACGGCGTAGAGTGGACTGCGAGGTGTTTTGGTTGTGTTATATAGAAGTCATGCCAAATTTTAAATAATTAAAAGTAGGTTCACTAGAAATGTTTCCAATTCAACATCCTTTCGACCTTATTGGAGTATACTCATAATAACATAGACACTCCTCAAAATTTTATTTCATTTGACCACAGAAAAATCATCTGGTATTCCACACTAAGCTTCAACATTTGCAGCTCCTATCGGTAAAAAGTGTAAACATCAGACACAACTAACACTATTGTAACTCAACACTCCCCGGAACTTGGGGATTTAGGTTAATTTTTAGCTTTAAGTTAGGTTTTCGATAGCCTAGTTCAAATCACTAGTAAATTAACCATAGCATTATAAATCAATTAAACACCTAGACATTAAAAATCGCAGTATGTAAAAGGAGTTATCCCAGCTCAGAAGGAGTTTTAGTAGGTATGCCAACCCCTCAGGTTGAAGAGCCCCACATAACTGGAGCACTTTGGGGCACTCTTTTGGTGACGCAGACTGCTCCAGAAACCATAAGGCGGATGTAAAAAAATCAACATTTCCAGGTTTGCCAGTTGGGGAATTTTGCTCCAAAAAACTAAGGAAGTTTTTCACCAAAAACATGAATTATTCATATTGCTTCTCGCAAATGCGTAAAATCCATTCAGATTTGATGAGCGATCCCCAATCTGGAAATCTTGAATTTTGGTACTTTAGGTACCACATTTTTCCTCCTCGAAGTATCTCCACCTTGACGAAGGCTGTTAAATAATATAATGTTGAAATTGTACAGCCGGGTGAGGAGGCTTATGCGTCTTTTGTCCATTTATCAACTAAAATTGATAAGGAAGAAGGACCTTACTAAGAGAGATACAAACATTGTGCTGGGTCAATTCAACTATACGAAGTGTCTAATGTGAATTTTTTTATACTTTCTTCAGAAAACGACTCCAGAAATCCTTCAAATTATGCTATAATTCTTCCAAACACGATTTTGAAATATCCTTCCCTGTGCGTTTTTGGTCAACAAACGCGGTACCTATCTCGCACTCGGCTTTTTCATTTTTAAAACTTCATTGAGGATATTATGTATCCGTTCATATGAGAGAAGCTAAATGGGATCTTTCAACACGATACCATGAATTTTATTGGATATTTCTTCAGAAGAAACGCGCATTATATGCAGTGCTCGTACGGCCACGATTAAATTTATTTATCTATACTATATATAAAATGCAACGTCTCTCTGTCTGTCTGTCCGTCAGTGTGCTTATCACTGAAGAACCACTTATCCGATTTACGAGTATGTGCTTTTTTTTTAAAACATACATATGGCCAGGTTATAGGCTATATTTTATTAAGTTAGATAACATAAGGAATAAGCAGTGACGATAATAGTGAATCAAGTGGGAAAAAAGTTTGCCGCTAGCACGTTCTCTTGCAAGACACTGCCTAAACCATTAAATATCGAACAATATCATGTAGCAAAGAATATCTGTAATATATCTAAAATGCAACGTCTCTCTGTCTGTCCGTTAGCGCGCTTATCTTTCGAGAACCACTTATCCGCTTTACGTGTTTTTTTTTTTAATTCATGCATTTGTTTTCTGGCCAGGTTATCTATAATCTTCTATAATATATATAAAACGCATCATCTCTCTGTCTGTCTGTTCGTTAGTGCGCTTATCACTCGAGAACCAGTTATCCGATTTACGTGTTTTATTTTTATATAAAATACAAAGGGAATAAACAGAGACAAAATGCTAATATATAAAAAAAAAAAGATGGAAGTTTAGCATGCTCTTTGGCCAGGTTATATAATAATAATAATAATCTATATAATATATATAAAACGCAACGTCTCTCTCTGTCTGTCGTTCGTTAGTGTGCTTATCATTCGAGAACCACTCATCCGATTTATGTGTTTTTTTTTTAATTCTTAATTTAATATGTATCAAAAAAAACTGTAATATATATAAAATGTAACGTTTCTCTGTTTGTCCATTAGTGGGCTTAGCACTCAAGAACCACTTATCCTATTTACGTGTTTTTTTTATAAAATACAAAAGGAATGAACAGAGACAAAATGCTAATATAGGAAAAAAGATGGAAGTTTAGCAGTAAGCTTGGCAGAAAGACTGAATAGATGGGTGGAATACTTTAAAGGAACATTAAATGGAGATGAAAATGAGGAGTTGAATGAGAAATAGGAAGCAAAATTAACTGAAGTGCAGGAAAGGACAAATAAATCCTGCAAAGAAGAAATAAGAGAAATACTCAGAACCAAAAAAAAGGTCTCGGGTGAAAATTGTATAACAGCAGAAATGATAAAAGCTGGAGGAGTAGATCTGGAAAATGAAATATGCCGATTGGTGCAAGAAATATTGGAAACAGAAAAGATGCCAGTGAGCTGGAGAGAGTCGCTCATTTGTCCAATATACAAAAAAGGAGAAAAAAACAATATGTGCTAATTATAGATCAATAGCTTTACTGGATGTCGTGTACAAGTTAGTAGTGGTGACTATCAAAAACAGACTAGAAGAGAAAGCCGAGTCTATTTTGGGAGAGTACCGCAAAATTTGGCACTACACTTGGTCTTTGTGAATTTCAGAGAAGCATATGACTCTGTAAATAGATACAAGATAATAGAAAACCTAAAAATTCCAAGTAAATTGATTCGCATGGTGAGAATGACCCTGATTGACACAGAAAATAGAGTGTTGGTTGAGGGCAAAGTATCAGACAAGTCTAAGGTGAAGAGAGGATTAAGACAGGGGAATACAGTGTCGACATGTCTATTTAATTTGGTACTAGAGAAGATAATTTGGGAGTCAGGAATAAAAACAAATGGAACTAAATACCAACAATCTGCCAATACTTGCCTATGCGGATGATGTAGCAGTGATTGCAAGAGCAAAAGAGAACTTCAAAAAAACCATAAGTAGGATAGAAGAAAGGGGAAGGATGAGAGGACTAAAGATAAATGAAGAAAAAACAAAATACATAGAAATTACAAAGAAGAAGGATAATAAAAACAATAAAGGTTTAAATATAATAAACAACTTAGGGAAAAGATATGTTTGAAAAAGTACACAAATTTAATTATCAGGAAGTAACAATAAGAGAGAGTGGGCAAGAAAAGACGGAGATACAAGAAAGAATAGCGAAAGGACATAAATGTTTGGGGGCAATGAATCCTATATTGAAATCAAAGAATGTATCAAGAGAAGCAGAAGAAAGAATATATACGACAGTCGTCAGACCCTCAGTGACATATGTATGTGAAAAGTGGAAACTGAATGCAAGAGAAAATGAGACGGTGGAGGTGTGGGAAAGGAAAGCTTTGAGAAGAATTTACGGAGGAAGGAAAAAAGAGGAACTGGGAGAAGAACAAAATACGAATTAACATGCCTATATACGAAACCACTTATAAGCCAACTCATAAGAAGATAGCGATTAAGATGGTTGGGACACGTGGCCAGGATGAAGGAAGAAAGACAGGCAAAGCAAGAGGAGTGGTTGGAAAAAGGGTAGACCTCGATCTATATGGATTCAGGCAGTAAAGCAAGATCCGGAGTTGATGGGAATCCCGCACTGGGAAAAAGCTAACAGGATACAAAAAGAAGTGGAGACAAGTATGCAACCAAGCCATGGGCCTCTAAGGCCCCTCGAGCTATGTAGTAATATAAACATAATGAATAAGCAGTGACAATAAGGGTGAATCAAGTCCACGCGAGCGTAGCCGCGGGCACGGCTAGTCAAGTAATAAATGGTCTTGAGTGCTGGTGTAGAATCCTCGTGAACTTCCTTTAGTTCAGTTTTTGTCTGGGCCGCAGTCCACTTTTTTAAATAAAAATGTTTTATCACTGCCCGATGTTCGGTTTTATTCATTTCTACGAAACGAATAACAGTGATCACTTAGGAACAAACAACTAGAACACATACCATTACAAGGATCATGCCTACTAACAAACATGCTGCTTAATAAACTTTTCCGCCATTTCGTAGAAATTTACCAGGCTGAACAATCCAATCTATATATGTATATAAAATTTGGTAATCGGTTATCGACCGTACGTCGATTAAATGCGTGTTTGATTATCGCGAATCGGTCTGGACTGTAAATAAAATTCTTTTCTTCGTTAATAGTCAATGTTTCGTAATCGTTTGATAATAACTTATTCAGGAGTGACTACAATATTAATACATGGATTAAATACATTAAAAACAATGTTATTTTTCGCCTAGGTATTAAAATGTTAAAATATAAAACAAAAAAATAAATAAAACAACTTACGAAAATGCGAGTTAGTCTTCGAAATCAAATCTCAACATTTCGATATTCTACACAAACTGAAAGTAAACAGCCTCGATGCATATGTACTAGCGTGAATTCCAAATGAACAGAAATAACCAGTCAAGTGCAAGTTGAACTTGCGCAATTAGTGTTCCGTACGTTGATTGCTTTTAAAATAAAAAATTTTGTTGTGGAGGTATAAAATGATCAGTGACTTCACAAAACACACCCCAAATGAGTTTTCAACAAAGTTTGTTTCCAATCTTTAATGAAAACTGATGACCTTGAAATTTTTGTTTTTTTTTATATACCAGATAAATTATTAAAGGTAATGCACTCGTGATAATTTTCGTACAATCTACACCCCGTGGAGAATATTCCAGAATTTTCTTAAAATTTTTTGATCAGTATTTTTCGCGATAAGGGGGTTAGAGCGATTTTTTAAAACTAATACAAAGAAAAGTGTACCCAAGTGTTACATTATATATACTTACTCGTGTTTTCACAAGCTTTCATTTGATACTACACTTGATGACTTAGTAATTTTTTTTTCACTTCGGATTCACCCCAAAACTAACCCCTTAAGTTAAAATTTAACTTTCAAAACTACACTACTCTGATGAGGCCATCAATTCCTATATTAGTACCAAATTTCAACTTTCTATGACAAATAGTTTCGGAGAAAATCGGGTGTGACCGACGGACAGACACCGAAGTTTATTCCGTACGGAACACTAAAAACAGCAGAAGAAAAATACTTTATTTACTTATTTTATTCCAATAGCCACCTCTTAATTATTAATGCTGTAATTGTAAACGATTTATAAGCATTGATTATGTTGCTGTAGATATTACTAAGTTAATTACTGTCTGATTTTTAGTTACTAAGTTAATTAGTGTCTGATTTTTGTTTATGTATTACATTTCTTTGAAAAGCTTCCCTTTATAATTATCATTATTACGTTACAACCGAGATTTTTATGGATGGTGGAATGTAATACATTAAAATTCCGAGTTTCAATCCATCTGTATAACGAAGAATTTGCACGACATTTCGCCAAATACAAAGAATTTGCACGACATTTCGCCAAAATCTCATTTGGCATTTTCAAGTGCTCTTGCTGCTGCTTCTGGATACTGTGAACTTGCTGCTGCTGCCGTTCGAAGCTAATTTAGTTTAGTAGTAGTTAACTTCGAGCGGCAGCAGCAGCAAGATCACAGTATCGAGTAGCAACAGCAGCAAGAGCAACTTGAAAATGCCAAATGAGGTTTTGGCGAAACGTCGTGCAAATTCTTTGTTAGACGAACGGATTGAAACTCGGAATTTTAATGTATTATATATAGAAGCACACGTAAAGTTTTTATAACAGAAATAACAATGGATAGCGATGATTACACATCAGGAGACTCGAAAAGAGGAAGAGTCGAAGAAAAAATCAACCAATGGGATTATTCAAGAAGGGCAAAAAGCTGATAAGAACACCACAGAAAAAGAAAAACGAAAGAGTAGATAAGATAGACAATTTGATAGAAATGATCAGAGAGCTAATGTCAGATATAAAGGAAATAAAACAAGATCAGAAGAGATACCAACAAGAGTTGAACGAACTAAGAAAGGAGAATGCAGTATTGAAAGAGAAAAATAAGATAATTAAAGAAAACATGAGAAGTATGGATTTGAATATGAGTAGGCTGGAAAAAGACAACGTAAGGAATAATATAGTAATATCGGGAATGAGATTTGAAGCGATTACCAACCAGACCTGAAAATGAGTGTAGAACATTTTATGGAGAGAAGTATGGACACAAAAGTACAGATTAAAGATGTGATAAAAATAGAAGCGACTATATACAAAATAGAACTTGGAAACACGGGAGATAAAGAAGCTGTGATGAAAAATAAAAACAAACTGAGAAATTCAAGAGAGAGAGTTTACATAAACAACGATTTAATAAAAGATGAACGGGAAATTCAAAAGGAATTGAAGCATAATGCAAAGAAAGAGAGAAAGAATGGGAAAAGAGTAAAAATAAGATATCAAAAAGTCATAATCGAAGGAAAGAGAATATAAATGGGACATTGAGGAAGAAAAACAGAAAGAACAAACAAAGAATACTACGACCATCAAGTCAAAAAACTGAGAAAAAGGAGAGAGATAGGTAGATTGACGACGACCCTGGTAAAGATAAAGGATACGGAAGAGAGGACTAATGAAAGGAATACAAATAAGAAGATAATCAAAGAAATAGATAGGAAGAAAGAAATGGGAAATAATAAGTTACGTTAATTAAGTGATAACATATTTATATTATCTTATTTTTTTAGCCCCCACGAAAATCATGGATAATTTATATATGGAACGTATGGTTTCAATATTTACGTATTCATTAAAAATTATATCAAACTTTTAATTCAAAATTTTTGGCGTCTTCATGAAAATTTAAATATGCACCAAGCTTTTAAAATTATTTAATTACAATAATTATTCTAAAGAAGATTAAACTGCAGACATGTATTTTCGTATAGAGTAATATTTACATTATAAGTATTACAGTGTACATGCCAAGGCATTTGATAAAATGTATGTTACAGCACTTTTCTGAGACATAATTTTAGGTCAACTATAGGTATGAAGATCTAACTTGCAGATTATAGTCCTATACCTTATTACCTTATTTCATCGATAATAGTTTTAGCTTAAAGCTGTTGTGCATCTATATTAGTAATTTTTTTTTACATGGGCATAATTACGGTGGACATTCCATAGGAAAGCAACGGAACAGGGATGGATATATATTTTTCATGCTATGAGTGGGTTATTTTTTTTATATAAAAACATATATTTTTAATGTTTCGTACGGAACAGTTATAAGATCACTTCGGTGTCTGTGTGTTAGACCCGATTTTCTCCAAAACTAATTTTGAAAAAATTCTGGAATATTCTCCACGGGGTGCAGATTGAACGAATCTTTAATACTTTATCTGGTATGTAAAAAAATAAAAATTTCCAGGTCATCAGTTTTCAGTAATTGGAAAAAACTTTGTTGAAAACTTACTTGGAGTGTGTTTTGTAAAGTCATTGATTATTTTATACATCCGCAACAAAAATTTTTTATTTTAAAAGCATTCAACGTACGGAACACTAACTGCGTAAGTCCAACTTGCACTTGACCGGTTATTTAATATGAAACTGCCACAGGTTACAGAGCTTATAGGAACAATTCTTTTGGATTTCTCGTGTGTCGATTAAAAAAGTAATGCTGACGTTTCGTCGATTATTCTGCCGGTTTCATCAGACTTGTTCCGAGAACACACTCTTTGGAAGTTTTCTAGATTCCAAAGACGTTAGACGAATCGGATCTAAATTTACATATAAATATTTATATTTTTTGGGATTTTTTCTTTATTTCTCAATTATTTCTGTATTTTAGCTTAAATATATTTAATAAGCCAGTAGAAATATTTAACCTATTTGCTTCTTTCTACAATATTCGTTCCGCTAAAGGTTCTTTGTTTAAACCTGATGAGTAAACTGCCATGTTGTGCAACAAATTTTTCTTTATTAATATCTTCATTGGACAAGGCGGGCAGGACGAGGCATGAGCTTACGATTATTTTGTTCCCAAAGACAGCAGTATAATTTCTTCTAAATTACTTAACATTTTACTTAATCTGGTAATTAACATTCGTCCCTTCCATTAAGTTGGAAACCGGTTCGGATTTATTCTGTATTAAAAGAGGACTTCTTATATGTTACAAATTATAGACTTATTGCCATTTGAGTATCCCTACGAAGGTCTTCGAGATGGCGGTTGATAATCGCATCATCTATGTTGCTCCTCGTCTTATTTCTGATCAACATGTTTCATTGCATAGTAATTAATAGTTACTAATTTGTTCAAAGCATTCACTTTATTAGTGACGTAATTGATCATTTGGGACAAGTGAATGTAGTATAGACTCAACTGCTCGAAGTATTTCATTGTATGGATCATCCGGTAATTTTAAAGAAGGTTTATTCCTTTGGATTTAGTGTCAATTGATAACGTTTTTCAACAGCTACCTGATTTTTGAGAAATAATTTATTGGTCATTAAGGTTTTAGCTCTAAGGTATATACAATCCTTCAGGCGTCATGCAAGCAGGAGGTTTCCATTGTTTTTACTTTTTATCAATGATCTTTCTGGGACTATTATATGTGAATCACTTTTGTTCGGGAATGATTTAAAAATAAAACGTGCTAGTAGAGACGTTACGATTTGTGATTCTTCAGTGGCCAATTAAATATACTGTATAAGTGCTATCTTTTGAATAAACTTGACTTAAATATTTTCAAGTGTAAAGTTATGACATATGCTTGTAAGAATAATAAAGTGGAATATACTTATTATATCAACGTGCTTTCACTAAAGACCTAGGCGAGATATTTGATGGCAGACTTACGCTTATGCCTTATATTGAGACACTTGTGTCATGTGATATGAAGAACATAGGCTTTAGTATCTTCAACTGCAAAATATTTACGAATACTAATTTACTATCAATGCTTTCCATTTCCTAATACGTTTTGTTCGACGTGTTTGTCTTTCTGTAGCTATATTTTCAATGTACAAGGTTATGGACTGGCTCTATGACAGAACTGTCCAAGCCAAAAAAAACCTATCAAACTCTTATCTAATTTGCATGAACTTATGCAAGCAAGATTTTATAGGTATATGGAATATTCTACATAAAAAAAATAAAATGAAATGTGAAATTCCATTATTCACAAAGATAATTCAGACCTAACGAAGGAAGGGGAAAATTAAAATAAAAAATTTCTCATCGTTAATGAGATAAAAATGTGGATACTCTGATAAATAACTTCAGAATTGTTTTCTTTCAAGTACAGCCGCCCCATTTATATGACAGTATGTTAATAATTACTAAAAAAATGAAAACTTGCCTACTTAGGGCTTCAATGTGTGACATCACGAACAATCTGTTCCCAACAACATCAGCAAGACTAAAGAATTGTCGATGGACTCAAACAGCAGCGTCAAACAGATGGAGCTACGCAGCCGTTAATACGATGTGCAATAGGTTATCGACCTATATATATATATATATATATATATATATGTATATATATATATATATATATGTATATATATATATAGTATATATATAATAAAATATATATATATAATATATATATATATATATATATATATAAATATATATATATATATATGTATATATGTATATGTATATATGTATATGTATATATATATATATATATATATATATATATATATATATATATATATATATATATATATATATATATATATATATATATGTATATATGTATATGTATATGTATATATATATATATATATATATATATATATATATATATATATATATATATATATATATATATAGGATGGGAATCTTATTCGAGAATAAGATGTTGGTGGATGATGAAAAAATTTTAAATGTTAGGTTACGGAAGTAAATTTTTACGAGGAATGCCTTGTAATTTCTGCTCATATTTTTTTTTAGGCATTTGGTCGTCTCGTTATTGACAGGATTTCTGTAAATTGACACTCGAACGCATTCTCTATTGACATCGCTTCTTGATGTCCTATGTTACCCAGTCCAGAGTTTATTTAAACCTGAAAATTTTTTCAGATTTCTACTACTATTTGATATTTAGTTGAACACTCAGGACATCGTTTATGCCGTGTAAATGATAGTAAAATAAATTTGAACTTATTTATGAAACACCCTATATTTGCTTTCATATAATTGAAAATTGCACATCCAATAGTTTTAAAAATATAATAAATAAAAAATTTTTTGTTGTCAGAAAAAATCTGGTAACATTTTAATTCGCGAAATGCATCCTGAGATGAATTGACGAATGAAAAAACAGTCACAAACTGCTGAAAAGTGGACTTCGTCCAATCTTAGTGGTTTATATTGATTTTTATATACTTGGGCTAGAACTTTATAAAGCGCTGCCAAGCGATGCTTATTAAACGTGCTGAACAATTCCTTCCTATCGATCTGGTGCCTTAAACAATCCCTGACAGAGGGCAGCTATACCTTCAAAGCTATGTTTACAGTCAGATTTGCGAAATATTTGTATCTTACTTATTCTTTAAGCTAGTACTGTGACAAGTACTTTAAGTTTTGTTCTCTTTTTCCGTCGATCCTAGCTTAGCTGAAGAGTCATAATACGGCGAAACGCGTCTTGAGACAGATTGACGGATAAGAGACTAATCAAAAACTGCTGAAAAATAAACTTTGTCCAATTTCAGCAGTTTATATTTATTTTGATTTGTAACCTCTTTGTCATTCAGTCTCTGCTAGTTGAAAAATGGACGCAGCTTCCGGAATTCCACATCAGGCACTGATATTCCGGAGCCACGAGTGCTGCTTTCTACCGGGTCCTTGCCGATCTTCCATTTTTTCCTGCAGAATAAGTTATGGAATCGAGTAGCGGTCATCTCTTAGTGTATGTCCCAAATAAGACACCTTTCTTTCTTTAACGATATTAAGTAGTTGTCTCTCCAGCCGGCCCTTTCAATCACTTCTTCATTAGTTAGGTGTTCTGTCCAAGAAATTCGTAGCAAACGTCGCAGTATCCATAGCTCGAAAGCTTCAATACGATTCAATGATCTCACTTTTAACGACCATATCTCTATACCATATAAGAGGACCGGCCAGACATAGCATTTTATTACTTGTAGGCGCAGAGCGAGTGGCAATTGTCTTTGAAGCAGCATATTTTTTAACTTTAGAAAGGTATCCTTTGCCATGCCAATCCGCAGTTTAACCTCCCCATCACCATCCCATCGTTCGTTCACGACAGAGCCAAGATATTTGAATTTAGCAACCCTCTAAATCTCTTGATTCTTTGTAAAGAGAGATGGGGTGTCTACTAATCATCATCATTTTTGGTTCTCCCAATATTTATATATAGACCATACTCCTCGTCATTATCATTCAGTATACGTTCAAATCTCAACTGCAAGCACATCTTTCTTGGTACCAAATTCCAATTTAATTGAGATAAAGTGAATTTTGTTGCGGTCCTGATAAATTTAAAATAAGAGCCCGTTCATGCAATGGTCCATTTACAGTGTAATTGCATATCAGTTAAAATGCCAATTGGGGTCACTAGCCTGCAGCAGCTTTCAGTATGAGGCAATATTGTTTCCCGTATAACGGAATAATTTGGCATAAAAAATTCACCGGGCCGCCAAAAAGTTGTTAATTCGAAAACGAAACGCGCTTTGTCGTAAAAAAAACCATCGCGAGTTGATGAAATTACAACTATAAATTAGCTCACGTACGTTCGATAGTTTTTGTGTCAGTATCTATCTTTTACGTTGAATAGAAATAACAGTTATCTTTTTAAACTTGAAATAGATTGAAATATTGTCAGGAATGCCATCCGTTTTGCCTTTTAGCCAAATTAGATAACAGAAATAATTATTTTTCATAAAGAAGCATTTTTGGACGAACGCGTGCTAGGAATTAACTAAAAGTTCATTTACTTTCCACTAAACCCGTTTATTTATGCTATATTATTTAAAATCTTTTTTGGTGCCACTGTAGTGTGAGGTCTACCTACAAATCTTAGTTGTTGCGTGCTGTCTACCTGCAATAAATACATTTCTAAGTAAAGCAATAAAATAATAGGGTAAGTTTCGTTATTAATGACAACGATAAGTTGCTAATACGTATATTTCAAAAGAATCCACATTTTTGCGTGATTTTTGTCTTAATATAACTTTTATCGAAGATGCAGCCGTGACTTTTTTGCAAATGCATAATCTACTTATGCAGATTGACGAAAATAACATCTGTGATAGTATGTACGGAGATGCAAAGGAAAAGGAAACGCGATCGTGGAGGAGCGTTTCGTCCAGACTTACGTTGTCCTAGAAAAGGCTGCCAAACAACAAAATCGTTTAGAAGCGGAAATGAATTCTTCTATTATACGGATTTGAACTACAAGTTATATTGTAATTTAAGCTTATGTCAAATTTTGGAATTGGTGTTTATGTTCGTGTATGACATTACGAGCACAACAGGTGAAAAACTAACTGGAAGGCCGTCACATACCATAAGCGATTGGTATAACATGTGCCGCAAAGTGTGCTCCTCAATCGTGTCAGTCAATAGAAAAGGACAATTAATCTGCAGCAACGACGATCCTATATTAATTGATGAAGCGCGATTCGTGGATCGTCGAAAATATAACAGGGAAAGGCTCTATCAAGGTGATTCAAGACGAATAGATGGACCGTGAATATTCGGTTTAAAAACAAAATGAGAAGTACGACATTTTATTGTGGAAAGGAGAGATGATAACAGATTAATGCCAATTATAGAAAGAGAGGTTATATGTTATTCAATCAGACGAGTGGCCAGAGTATAGAAATCTTGGCAGGCGATGCTTCGATCATCAAACCGTTAATTACTAGCAAAACTATGTTTATCCGCTCGCAGGAGCTCATAAACAAGGTATGGAACGGTCGCGGCTAGATGCCAAAATTTACATCTTAAAGAAAATAAGGGGAGTACTATTAAACCATCTTTAATCACATGTGGACCATTTATCCTGGAAGATATTAAGGAAGAATGAAGACGACCAATTTGTCAGTTTTTTAAAGGATATTGCCTCTATTTATATATATAAGTTGTAAAAATATTCATAATAAACTCATTATTAATAATAAATTGTTCGTCTTATCAATTATTATTTTATAGCAATGTTATAGCAGGGTAGATCTCAAATTTTTTGGTAGACCACACCATCACTTCGGGTACCATCGCCATTCAACCATCGTTGGTTATCATTTTGGTTACTATGTTGATGATGATCGTATTATTGACAGCTTCCGCTCGGAAGAGTTGAACCGCAGACTTTCCGTACCACTACCTAAAATTTTTCAACCACGATGTTCTCCTTCACCCTGGACCACGTCTGCCTGGAATCTTTTCCTCAGATGAAAGATTTCATATTTTTCTGGATGTTTCATATTGTGGTCAAAATGTTCTAATTTGCGTCGCGTGGTCACCTCCAAGTCCTTGTCCATGCGAGTGAGAACGCTGTTCTTACTAATTCTATCCATCCAACTGATTTTCAACAGTCATCGATACGCCCACTTCTCGAATGCCTCCAGCCGTTTATGCATTGCTTCAGTTAGCGTCAACGCTTCCACGCCGTACAAGAGAACCGGAAAGATATAGCAGCCTACCGCTACCGATATATCAACTCTCTCTATCTTTGTTCAACTTACTGTAGTACCACCACTACCAAGATTCTTTGCTTATAATCATATATTTTGTTTTATTTGCTTTGAGTCTTATACTAAAGTGTGTACAAGCGTTAGTTATTTTATCCATAAGTTTTTGTAGATCTTTTCCGTTATTACCTCTAATTAATATATCATCGGCGTATCTGATGTTATTTATGTAAACGCCGTTGTTGTTGATTCCTTCAGTAGTATCAGTATATAGAAAATATTAAAAATATTGAGGAGGAATACTTTAATATTAAAATTAGGAATTCTAGTTTTAAATTAACCTAAATCGAGTATTACCAGACGTTAGGTTTTTACTTGGCAAATTGTCATTTTTCTCAATCTCCTTGAGAAGTACAATGTTATGTATTTTCTGCACTATTTTCGATTTTCACCTGAATGGGCGATTTCTAAATATATTTTCGGTGCCTATTTTATATTTTGTAGATATTAAAAGCTAATATTATTATTACGTTTTATATTAAAACCTTTTATCAAATAAAATTAGAAAAAATAACCGGTCCAGTGTAAGTTGAACTTGCGTAACTAGTGTTCCGTACGTGGATTGCTTTTAAAATAAAAAATTTTGTTACGGAGATATAAAATGATCAGTGACTTCATAAAACACACACCCCAAATGAGTTTTCAACAAAGTTTGTTTCCAATCTTTACTGAAAACTGATGACCTTGAAAAGTTTTTTTTTTTTTTTATATACCAGATAAAATATTAAAGGTATAGCACTCGTGATAATTTTCGTTCAATCTACACCCCGTGGAGAATATTCCAGAATTTTTTCTAAATTTTTTGATCAGTACTTTTCGAGATAAGAAGGGGGGACAGCGATTTTTCGCGATTTTTTAAAAATAATACAAAGAAAAGTGTGCGCAAGTATTACGTTTATATATATATATATATATATATATATATATATATATATATATATATATATATATATATATATATATATATATATATATATATATATATATATATATATATATATATATATATATATATATATATATATATATATAGATTTTACTCGTGTTTTCATAAGCTTTCATTTGACACCACCCTCGACGACCCAGCAAAAAATTTTTTTTTTCACTTCCGATTTCACCTTCTAAAACTAACCCCTTAAGTCAAAATTCAACTTTCAAAACTACACGGCTCTGATGAGGATATTAATTCCTATATTATTACCAAATTTTAACTTTCTATGGCACATAGTTTCGGAGAAAATCGGGTGTGACAGACAGACACCGAAGTCATCTTATAAGTGTTCCGTACGGAACACTAAAAACGGTCAAGTGCAAGTCCAACTTGCGCAATTAGTGTTTCAAACGGTGATTGCTTTGTAAATAAAATAAAATAAAATAAAATCCTTACCTAGGCTAAATTAATTAGGTTCCTGTTATCTATATATCTTAAGATCCAATAAATATTTTCACATTTTTTCTTAGTCCATAATGTATAATTGTTATAGCTTCTTAGCTACCTAATAGTCAACAAATCAATCCAGCTCAATCTAGAATCTAGCAGTAAAAGTTTAAAACAAATATTTAGTTAATTTGTTTAATTATAAATAAATAAAATAAAATTATTTTGTCTCGGTACCTATCCGTTTGTCACCAATCATGATGGAAATTTATTTTATCTGTTATTGGCCAAATGAAGTAATGATCGGAAAAGTATGTGAGTATATTACTGAATGTCCCTGTGATCTATATATTAAGATCTAATAAATATTTTCACATTTTTCTTAGTCTATAATGTATAATTGTTATAACTTCTTAGCTAACTAATAGCCAACAAATTAATCCAGCTCAATCTAGAATCTAGCAGTAAAAGTTTAAAACAAATATTTAGTACCTAAATATTTGTTTAATTATAAATAAATAAAACAAAATTATTTTGTCTCGGTACCTATCCGGTAGTCCTCAATCACGATTGAAATTTATTTTATCTGCAGTAATGATCGAAAAAGTATGTGAGTATATTACTGAATATGTATTGATATCTCTAAGATCTTAGTCCCGTTTAAATTGGCATTTTTTCCGTAAAAAAACCTTCACTGATCAGTCCTTTTCGAGATAGAGGGGAAGCAATTTTTTGCTTTTGTTTAAAAGAAATATGAAAAAAGTTTGCGCGAGTAATATATTATATATATTTTTGAACTCGTTTTCATTTGACACCTCACTCGATGAAATTTGTATTATTTCACCCAACAAGCTGAACCCTTAAGCCAAAATTTAACTCTCAAAACTACACACACAATTGCTATATTTATGTCAAATTTCAACTTTCCATGTCAAATAGTTTCGGGGAAAATCGGGTGTGACATCCAGACGGACACCGAAGTAATCCCATAAGTGTTCCGTACGAAACACTAAAAAAAATAAATTGTAACACTCCTAGATTTTTGAAAACAAAACGCCCTTATAGCGTAACTTAATATTAATTAATTCAAATATACAAGAATATTAGAAAACTTTGACCACCCCCCCCTGTGCTTCTATGCTTCTAAAATGTTTTTTTAATAAAAAAATAATATGTGATTATTTAACAACAGGATAACATACTGATTATTATTAAATATAATGCATCTTGGTTTTAACAGCTGACTTTCATTTAAAAATAAACTGTAATGTATAAAGATAATTTAGACTTTCAACGGAACGGAAGTGTCCGTAGGAGTTTAAATTAACTTCTGTTATATAAAGTCCATGCTATTAGAAACAAAACATTTTGTTCCAGATGCTACAATATCTTTTACGTTTTTAAGTTTTTTCATGTAGCAGTAATAGTGAATATTAGAACGGGAATTTTTAATCTAAACAACTTTACTTTGCTACTTGATGGAGAAAGTGAAAATTTTTGGTTTCTTCTTCATTCGCTCTCATAGGCTACTGAATAAATTTTCATTACGCAATTTGTGTTGCATATTTCCTTATTATAAGCTTAAATTTTACCCTGACTAGTTTGTATAGCATTTTGTATAAAATATTACTCTTATGCGAATTGAAAGTTATTCTCTTGGTTATAGTGAAATTCCTCATTCAATGATTTGAAACCTTCTTTCTTAGACCAAGAGGGCCACCCGATATTTCGATCTGTCGATTAACCGTCTGCCTAGTTGTTCATTTTATATGCCAAGTCGAAGAAAAGCCAAAAACGTTGATTTTGAATGCCCAGATAAGGCTCAAAATGATACATCCAAAAATGGACTGTCGTTTAATTACTTGAATCAAGTACCATAGCATTTGTTGACACTAAAAAAGTCGAGTGCCCTAAAGGGCAGACGTCGCCGAGACCGGACCCAACTTTAGGGCCCAAAAAACGGCGATCCAAAAATGGATTGTCATTTAACCATATACAATCAATAAATTTAGTTTGTTCTTGATAAAATAAGAGGGAACCTGCAAAAGGCAGACGCCGCCAATACCGGTCGTTTTTGGCTGGTACAGCTTCATCTCAAAATTTATGAATTGAATTTCGTTTCCCATAAATCAATTATTCCACTTGATGTATTGCATGTTGCGTCGACTTGGTGAAAACATTTCCCATTCAGATCAAGACTGTACAAATTTGGAAGCAAATATATAATTAATCATAACTCTGCAACGAATTCCATTGACTGTAACGTACTTTTCTAGATTACTTTTTTAAAAAAATAAGGTTACAACAGCAGCTTGAAACACGCACCAAAATATAATTTTTCACTACTTACTGGGGTAGGGGAGTGTGTTAGAGGAGTTGCTTTTTCGATATCGTGGTAAACGTCTTTTTCAGTGTTCTTGGAGTAGAGGAATATAAAAGTTGTGTTATTTTATCTTCAGTTTAAATTATTTATACATATTTAGTTAGAGAAGTTGCTCCGTACATGTCGTGTTATACATTCATTGTAGGAATTTTAGACCCAAGGAATTTGAAAATGGTATTATTCTCTTATTATTTTCAACCACTTAAAGCCAAACCTATTAAGAGTTAAAATGGTGGGGAAAGGAGTTAGAGTGGTTACTCTGTATATATTGTGATAGACGTCCTTTTTGGAGTAATTTAGTCGGGAATTCTCAAAAGTGTTATTTTTTCCTCATTTTCAATTATATAGGGTCAAATATGTAATGGTAGTGGAATGGGACAGGGAATTATAGAGCTTCTTTTTAGTGTTCCGTACGGAACACTTATAAGATCACTTCGGTGTCTGTCTGTCCGTCTGTCTGTCTATCTGTCTGTCCGCCTGTCTGTCCGTCTGTCACACCCGATTTTCTCCGAAACTACTTGTCATAGAAAGTTGAAATTTGGTAATACTATAGGAATTGATGAGAGCCTTGTAGTTTTGAAAGTTAAATTTTGACTTAAGGGGTTAGTTTTGGGGGGTGAAATCGGAAGTAAAAAAAAAAAAATTTACTAGGTAATCGAGTGTAGTGTCACATGAAAGCTTGTGAAAACACGAGTAAAATATATATATATATATATATATATATATATATATATATATATATATATATATATATATATATATATAATGTAATAATTGCGCGTACTTTTCTTTGTATTATTTTTAAAAAATCGCAAAAAATATTCTCCATGGGGTGTAGATTGAACGAAAATTATCACGAGTGCATTACATGTAATAATTTATCTGGTATATAAAAAAAACAGAAGTTTCAAGGTCATCAATTTTCAGTAAAGATTGGAAATAAACTTTGTTGAATACTCATTTGGGGTGTGTTTTGTCAAGTCACTGATCATTTTATACTTCCGTTACAACATTTTTTTATTTTAAAAGCAATCAACGGACGGAACACTAATTGCGCAAGTTCAACTTGCACTTGACCGGTTATTTATATATTGTGTTACATTTCTTTTTCAAGATGATTGGAATCGAGGAAATAAAATACTAATAATAATTGTGTTATATTTTCACCATTTTTATTAATTTTTTTTCTATAATTATACACTTAAAGGATGAATGGGGGATGAGGGAGGGTGTTAGAGAGTGGTGCAGTAAATATTGTATTATATATATATATATATATATATATATATATATATATATATATATATATATATATATATATATATAATCAGGGCTCTTGGAGCAGAGGAATCTGAAAATTGAGTTATTCTTTCGTTATTTTCAGATTCTTACATCTAAAAATATGGAAGGTTGAAGAAGTTGCTGGTATATATCGTGTACATAATGGTTCTTCGGCGCTTTTAGTGTGTTAAGGAATCTAAAAATTGTATTATTTTTCATATATTTATTGATCATGTACACTCAAATATGTAAAGTGTTGAAAGAGAGGGAAGGGAACCAAATATTTCGTATTGTACATCCATTCCTGGATTCTTGAAGTCAAGGAATCTAAAAATTTTTATTTTTTATGATATTGAATTTTAGCCAAAATAGTATCTACAGAAGAATGAAATGTGATTAGGAATGACCTCAAAAATCATCAGTACTATTCCACTTTTTATTTGTTTTTGATTTGGAAGAGCAACTAATTTTAAATGAAATCATTTGTTTATATATAGAGGGTTTAGAATGTGGGTAGGTTTTAATATCTTGTGACTGACGTCTCACGACAAGGTACTATTCCGTTGAATACTCATTAGTTTTGATGTCACGGAGAGTTTCAATTCCCTAGAGTGCAGAGAATTGATAAAGCTAAACTATCAAAATCATTTTATTGAATAGGAGTAATGCTTGATTCAGTCAGAGCAGAAACTATTTTTTCCCAGTTTTCGGTTTATTGTCTTTCAACCATAATTTATTTAAGAGCTTTCTTACCTGTTTTCCCCTTCATTCTTATATATTTCTCTTCTTTATTCACACATAACACATTTACTTCTTGTATTATATTGTTACTTGAACATAGCGCAAAGATTATTGACCAAGAGGGCGACTCAAAATTTTGACCTGTCGACTAACCGTCTGCCCAGTTGTCCATTCTATCGGGCGAGTTGAATAAAAGCCTAGATAAGGTCCTCGTGCCCTAAAATGCCTAGATAAGACCCAAAATGCTACATCCGAAAATGCACTGTAGTTTAACCCACTTGAATCAAGTATCAAAATATTTGTTGACACTAAAAAAGTCGTACGCCCCAAAGGGCAGACGCCGCCGAGACCGGACCCATCTTTAGGGCCAAAAAAAGTCAATCCAAAAATGGACGAAATTCTGATAGCATAAACGCTATTATAGGTTCTACATAAAATTCGTATCAGATGATGGTAGAAGACATATCTGGAAGGGTGTGAATATCAGGTTAAAATTTGCAATGTGCTATAAAATAGTTTTATTGCAGTTTCTGAAGTGCCACAGGGCGTACCATTGCTCTCCGCTCCTTTTCGATTTGTTCGTCAATGATATTGCCGGTCATATACTGAGCTCTGATTTCCTTTTGTTTGCCGATGATCTTAAAGTGTTTAAGAAGGTTTTGAATGTGCAGGACGTCCGGGACTTGCAGGAGGACTTAGATAGATTTGTAAATTGGACTGAGACAAACTGTCTACGGCTTAATGCATCTAAATGTAAATCTGTCAGCTTCTTTAGAGAATATAAGAATGTCAATAGTAATTATGTTATTAATGGAACAGTGTGTTTGGGCAAAGTGAAGAATCTAGGAGTAATATTTGATTATTGCCTCTCTTTCTGTGATCATTACGTATATATTATTAACAAGTCCAGTAAGATTTTGGGACTTGTTTATATATATATATACATATATATATATATATATATATATATATTATATATATATATATATATATATATATATATGTATATATAAATATATATATATATATATATATATATATATATATAAATATATATATATATATATATATATATATATATATATATATATATATATATATACATATATATATATATATATATATATATATATTATATATATATAAATATATATATATATATATATATATATATATATAAATATATAATATATATATATATATATATATATATATATATATATATATATATATATACATATATATATATATATATATATATATATATATATATATATATATATATATATATATATATATATATAAATATATATATATATATATATATATATATATATATATATATATATATATATATATATATATATATATATATATATATAATTATGTATATCATTGTCCTCATTAAGAGTCCTGTACTGGACGTTCGTGAGGTCTGTTCTGGAGTGTTCAGCGGTTATCTGGTCGCCAATGTTTGAAGTAAATAAGTACAATCTCGAAAAAATTCAGAACAGGTTTCTACCACTGTGTGCTTATAAGTGTGATATGGCAATAGTTGACCATGATTATACTATTATTAGGGGCCATATGAATTTGAATCTGTTAGCTCATAGACGTTTGGTGAGTGATCAGTATTTTCTGTATAAGATAATTAACGGGTTGATAAATTGTCCTACTTTATTGTCATTCGTAAAATTTAATGTACCTCAAAGACATTTGAGGCAAACTAAATTGTTCTTTACTGGCTTCCACAGAACTGATTATGGTTATCATTCACCACTGCTGAGAGCTATGATTCCACATTTTCCGCCATTCTGTTATTGATATGGTTATATTGTAAAGTATTATAGATACATTGTAAAAAGGGGTGTATCTGTATATTTTCAAATAAATAAATAAATAAATGACCGAAATCGTTATTTCTTTATGTTTTTTAACCCGTAGAATCCTTTTTTATGCAATTTCTGGGCCAGCCTATCTATTGGAAGGGTAAATTGACCATTTTCATATGTAATAGATTTCGTGGAATTTGGATCAACTAGTCTCAATGAACAAAACCGTTTGGATCTATTGCTATGGGCCCAGTTAGTCCCAAATCGGTAATACCAGCTTTTGGCATCAAAATGAAAATTTTCCGATTCCTCAAGTATAATTACGTTCGAAAAGGGTTAATTTCCTATTTTCTATGAAATATTATGCCGATAGTCGCAAGAAATTCACACGGTAAGTATTTTTAAAAAATTTTTTTGTACATTTTGATTATAGAAAATATATTGGAAAATATATATATATATTTTAATATACTGTAAAAAAACTTTAGATGAAGTTTAAAGCATTTACTTAAAATTAACTATGGAGTCTCGAGAATATCCGTTCGGATTCTACAGGTTGAAAACATTAAAAAATAACAATTTCGGTCATCTCGTACGAATTTTATATAGAACTTATAAAAGCGTCTATACTATCACTGACGCTTGCTGGAATTTTTTTATATATGAGTTGAGTAAATATATTTATTTAAATAAAACAAATTATTTGCAACATGCTAATATTCACAGTTACCCAACTCGGGGCCGAGACAGTCCTTATGTGCCGTTGAGTCGGTTGACCATCGGTAAGAACTCTCCAGAGAACTTGGGACGTGCTGTGTTTAGCCGGGAATGTTGGGACAGAACATGGTCTTTTGAGCTTTAAAAGAAATCTTAAGCGATTTTTTAATCAATAGAGAATTCTATAGTTTGGATCAGTTTTGGAATATCTAATCATCGTTAAAAATTGTATAGAGATCGTTTGTGTTATATTCTATTAATGTTATCTGTATTATTTGTATTAGTGTTGTATAATGACGAATTTATTGTAAAATGTCGCTGGAAAAATAAAAGTATTAATTATTATTATTATCAGAATTTTGTCTATTTTTTGATTGACATTTTTTGGTCAAGAGAATAACCATTTCGGCCATTCGGTACAAATTTTATGTAGAATCCATAATAGCGTCTATACTATCAAAATTTCGATTTTCTTTTTGAATTTTGAAAATGCCTTGGCTTGTTCGGGTACAAGCGAGGCGTCTGCTCTCCTGATGTTTTATTAATTAAGGTTTAAATTTGGGACTTACGATCTTATTTATTCAAAAACTCGAAAAAGGGGGTTCAGTTTCGTCCTTCGGTATTGGTGGCGTCTGCCTTTTGTAGGTTTCCTCTTATTTTACCAAGAACAAACTTAATTTATTGATTTTATATGGTTAACGTTTTTTGGGTTCTAAAGCTTGATTCGGTCTAGGCGGCGCTAGCCCTTTGGGGCGCTTGACTTTTTAGTGTCAACAAATGCTATGGTGTTTGATTCAAGTGGTTAAATGACTTTTTTGGGCCTTATCTGGGCATTCCAAGGTACGGGCGCCGCAAAATCAAAGTTAAAGGCTTTTAATCGACTTGCCCAATAGAATGAACAACTAGGCAGACGGTTAGTCAATAGGTCAAAATTTCAGGTAGCCCTCTTGGTCTATTATATCGAAGTATATTGGTCACGCCGCTAATTTACTTAATCAAAAACTGATTATCATTATTTCGGTTACTATTCGTGATTTTGCGGATTAAGTTTTCAAGCTTATCTTCTTACATCATACGCATTATTTTTACTACACCCATAAAACAGCTAATCACATTAAATGAAACAACGGATTTATTAAATATCTAACTAATTATTTACCATGGATAACGGTAAACTTTGAATTTATTATAATATAAATATTATCTTCCTATTATAGATAATAACAGTCGTAAATATATGTTTTTTTGACCCACCAGTACTAAAGAAACCTGTCCCATTAACAAAAAACATTAAATAGATTAATGCTTGACAAGGTATAAACAAAATTGGCAATCTTTTGAGGATCGTTAAATTGACAAGTCTACGAGCGAATAAAAATATCTGTGGAATACTAAACTAATCTGCATCTAAAATCAATCGACTATCACAGAGGTATTGTTATGTCATACATCTGTAAATTCCAAGATTTACAAGAAGTACACCTAAACTCAAAAGTAATGATTTTTATTCTATTAAAGTTTTTCAGGTAGTTTTGCGATTATGACTGATATAGCAATATTACCATCCTGACTTCAGTTAATCATTGTGTTAAGAAAAGCTACAATTAAGAGTCATGTTATAGGTATACTTTTTTCGTCGCTCTCGGTAGGTAAAAATAATTTCTGTTTAATTGTGTCTTAAATAAAAAAATGTTGTGCCCAGACGCTCCGTTTCACTAGCATTGTTTCTCAAGTTGTTCGGTATTAACTTGGAAGAAAATATGTATATCCTTGTTGAATGAAATTGTTTCTTTATGAGCACGTCACATATGCTGCATGGAATTTCCACAAGTGCTTCGAAAGCTGCTCGTATCCAGAAATAGCAATTCACGTGCAACCCACAGTGTGGCGAAATGATCAAAAATCGCCAATTTTTGATCTATCAAAGTTTTTTTTTTTTAAATATTTGCCAAGGAGTCTGAAATAGGGAATACTGCCGCCTTGATGATTTTTTTTTTGTTTGCGTGTATTATATCTCCTATAAACTGATAGGGCTGCAACCCTAAAATCAGTAAATACCGTTCTTTTTAAGTCCTTGAGTCATATAATTTTTAATCATATTTTAATAACAGTGATATCCGTATATATGCCTTTCAGGTCGCTGGATATAATCTGATTTCAAATTAACGATTTTGACTGTTGACGTCACGCCTAAGTAAACATTATTTCGGTCGAACTTCTCTTGTGTTAACGATAGTCTCTGCACCGTTTTATCAATTAATTTGTGGTTTTAAACTATCGAGTTGTCTAGTTTTGTGTTACAAAAACTTAAACCAAAAAACGTTAGCGATGAAAGACAGATTTATCAAGGCAAATAGCTATAATTTACCTAGAATTGATTTGTTGATGCTTGGAGAGTTTCTTGCATCAAACAAAGACTTTTGCTCCGCAGAATTTAGAAATATCAAAACTTCTATGTAAGTATATGAGTAATCTGTATTAAAACTACAATTTAAAACTCAAAAACCCATAAAAACTGCACTTTATTTCTACGTCCTAGGTCCTTCCGCCCATCGTATGGCGATGACGCTGTAAGCTATGTACAGCTTAAACGTGATGAAAAAATGTGCATAGTGAAATGTACAATTTGCCCAGAATATAAGGTCCATGCAAAGTTATATGCAGTTACGATAATAGTCAATGAAGAAGAAGAAGCAGTTATTTCCGTACAATGCCATGATTGTGTTGCCTCTCAAGGGGACTGCAAGCACGCCATAATAGGCCTCATGTGGGTCCATCGCAGGAGTGAAGATCCATCCTGTACTTCAGTGAAATATTACTGGATGAAATCCAAAACTGTCGAGGGTTGGCACTAGCCTAAAATACATAACGGCAAAGCAATTATCAAATGGTAAGCCTAGTTTGCCATCAAATAGTCCTTGAGAAGTTTTTGGAAATAGGAAGAAAAAGAAAACTTAACAACTCTGAAATAATGAAATATGAACCGAGTTATATTTGTGATGTGTGAAAGTGTATCTATGCTCCAAGTTGTGCTGGAGCATAAAGAGAAATCCTGTGATATATTTTTGGAGAAGCTCGTTTTGACTGACGTACATATTTTTAAAACTGAAAAAGAAACTAGAGAACAGCATCATAGTAGTCTTTGGTATGAATTGAGGTATGGTAGAATAACAGCATCCCGAGCATTTGAATTTAGTCGTTGTAAAACAAATGATGGAACACTTATATCATTAATTATGGGAGGAAAAATTCCAGATACACCAGCTATGAAACGTGGTAGAATATTAGAAGATAGATAAGTCACATGCAAAAGTACACATTGTAGTTCTTTATTTCCTGGCAATAAAATCGTAATAAGTCCAAAATAGTAGGTGCAGTAACAGATAGCTACCTTGTTTTTAATCACAGCTAATTAAATAAACATGTAAGTAGTTTTAATGTTTTATTTATTGTGAAAAGTAACAAAATAGACATAAAAATATTCACTTTAGTTTTGCTTGAAAAAAGAGAGAGTACCTGAACTTCTAGTCTCTTCAGGTTTTAACTGTTTTGTAACTGTATTTCTTTCTTCTAAATCTTTTTCCTTTCTTCAACTACCATCCTTCTTTGTTTCTTGAGAATATATGTTCGTTCTATAGTGTTAGATGTTCGTTTTCTTCGACCAGATTGGTATTCAAATCTTGCGGGGAATACACCCTGGTTTCATGCGCACTTGTGATAATGAACCCACCACATAGTACGGAATGTAATTCTCCATATCATTTGGCAATTGGAACAAGAATAAAGTATCCATTAAATAAACATTAATGGATGACAACATTAAAGAAATAAAACCTAACCTCAATAGTGATGTGACTATCTAAAGGTATTATTTAGATGATTAACAATTTCTCAAACAAGATTATTACGACACACACCTCATTTATAATAATAAAATATGAAGTTAAAACTTACATCAAAATGGTCTTCACAGAAATAAATTGAAGAATTTGGAGAAATGACTGCTGGGCCTCGCCGTGCAAGAATTGTTTGGAACGTAAACAAATATCTTGTTAGGAGTTTTTATCGATGTGTTTTTACACTGAGGGACCGCACACCACGTATATTCGTTAGAATTCATTTTAAACACACAAAATAATAAAATTATTGTGTAGACACTGTATACTTCACTGTTGTTGACATGGAGTTTACAAAGGCGTGACGTCACGAGCAGACGCCATGACACCTGCTAGCGTTTTGGAGTAAAATTCAAAATTAGTTTAAAAAGGCCAATTTTATGCTAGGAAACCTGTAATTTCTCAGCAATATATATTTTTTTGGAAATAGTAGCTCCGTCGCGGAAGAGTTTTTCAATATTAGTCATCATACCTATTATAAGTGACCTCTATTTGCCTATTAAAATTAGAATTAAAAACTACTGTCAATAAGTATATACGTTTGGAAGACCAGCGTACTCCCAATCATAATCAAGAATTTGTGTCGGCTCGTCAGAGTTGGATGAGGTCACTGCTGTTGTGGTATTAACTGCCATTTTCGTCCAAGGTATTTGAATGTCTCGGCCAGTAGACCTTCTAGTAGTAATAAAACTCTAAATTTTAAAACTGGTATTAAAAATGCATTTGAACTAAAGAATTACTAAAGTCTCTTGGACCCCCCATAGATAGCTTTAAATTTTATGCCCATATATAAACTTGAAAGCTATTATTAATAAATTCCATAAAATTATTACAAGTAATCTGTACGAGTGGACTTATAGATTCAATTTGCGTGTTGCTTAATGTATTGAAAAATTATTTTCAATGTCGTTATTAAGTTACTACTAGTTCAACTAAAGATAACTCACATGTACACGATATTTTACAACTTCCCGATACAGTATATGTTTATTTTGAAGTAGAAAATGTATCATGTACTAGCAATTTGTGAAAATAATCTTGATAATAGTGAAATAGAGGGTCCCGACATAAATATGTCGAGATCTGTATTGTTAATTCAAAGAGTGGACTATTGTAATGTTAAATTTTACTTGCATTTTGTCACTTACTTCATGCTATCAGCAGAGCTATAGTTTAGCTTTTTGATATTTTGGAACGGTTTGTTAATGTAAAGGAAAAATAGAAGGGGACAATATAAAGCTCTCGAGTGTATGAGCGTTGATACTGAAAAAACATCTATTAGTGTCATTTTCGAAGACCGATCTATGAGGAAACTCGAAAGCTATAAAAAAACCTCTCAGCTAGATTATAAGGGTGCAGTACCATCAATAATATACCCGAACACAGTCGAATGTCTTTGATATGTTGCCTTAAAAAAAAGTGAAATAGGTTAAGAAATCCCTTGAAGAACTTAGTCAAAAACATTCTATCAGTAGACAAACTATGTTATTCATAAAATCGTTTCCCGCCAAATCAATGATCCACTAAAAATTTCAAGTGAGATAAGGCCAAGTAGAAAACATTGGACGGAATTGCAATCCTGTCTCATAAAAAAAAAATCACCTCTTACGCTTTCGTGCAACACCGTTAAAACAATGACTGATAGCACCTAGTCTGGTAGTAAAGCCTGCTTTGAATACATACCGGTGTTGCCACTTAGAGTTGTTAATATTAATAGCAGGTTATTTGTGGTTATGTAGAACTTATTAAAATACAAATTTAGAAAATATTCAGCTGTTACTTATAAATGTAACGTTATTAACTTTTTTCTCTATTACCCAATTATGCACTTCATTAGATTGAGTTTTTAATTAGATTGATAAATCAGTAAACCAAATTTTTTTAAAAATTTGGAAGTTTAGTCTATTCCTTCCGCGGCTAAACCAGTCACCCAATTTTCAAGATGGGTTAAATATGTGTTAATTTAAATATGCGGAACATTAGTCTTTGCTTAAGGCAGCCATATTGGTGGTAGCTAATAAGAAGTGGTGCTTTTTCCTGGAAATTGGTAGTGTTCAGCTAACACGTTATTTTCGCAATAGTATTGTGTAGCCGTGAAAGCGGTAGTATTGTAGTTATTGAAATGGTTACTAAATACCTTTCTAAACGACCAGAACAATCTTGAACTTGTTTGTTTTTAATTCTGTAATAATATGCGTTTCTATTTTTTTCAATCGGCAGATTCTAAAATACGGAATTGGGGGTTTTCATATGTTTTTAGAATTCCTTTGTATGCTGCTTGTGGCATTGCTTTTTTCATTATGTGTGTTATGTTTTTGTAATAGTCGAATGTCATTATTACATTATTATAGTTTTTTACATACGAAAGTAGAATTTGACGAAACGTCTGTGATGTACCTCCGGACCTGTAAGTATTGAAATATGTATATTTTAATTTTAGATTTGTCTAGTATTTCTCTCTAATAAAAGGTATTCATCTATACATGTTTACTTATCCTTTTTATCATTATCATCATCATCATCATTAGCTTATTCCATCCATAGACGGATGTAAGCCTTCCCAAGTTGTCTCCCATGTGTCCAATCGTGTCTCGCTAATCTTTTTATGTCGTCCGTCCATCTTGTCTGTGCTCTTCCTCTATCTTCCTCTGTATCCTTTGTGTTCTCTAGACCTCCATTCAACTATACGGCGTGTTCAACTGTAATCATTCATCCTTGTGATATACCCCACTCAATTCCACCTTCATAGACATATTCGTTGTATTATATCTGTCACTTTTGATCTTCTTCATATCTAGATGTGAAGAAAAGGATCTTAGAGTCTAAATTTTAGCATTCTCCTCTCCGGCGCCATATGTAAAATACCGGCAGTACATATTGATCGAATACTTTGGCTTTTTTTGTATTTGGGATGTCCAATTTAAAGGTAGATTGTAGCCTTCCAAGCGTAAACTAAGCCAACGAAACTTTTTTATCCAAGTCAGCCTTTAAATTATTTTTTGATCTTTCGATTCTTTTGTCCCAAATATATGAATGTTTCTACCTTTCCTATTCTTTCACCTTCTATTAATAGTTCCTGGCTGTTATCTTCACTTTCGTTGATTAAATATTTGGTTTTGGTGAAGTTTATTTTTAGACCTATTTCTTGTAATTCTTCTCTTGTGTTGAAAATCAGAGTGACATTATCTGCGAACCTTCAGTGATTTAATCGTTCAGCGTCCAGTAGTATTCCTTTATTTTTTTACATTAACGATTCTAGAGTGAACGTGAGCAGCTTGAGGATATCGAGTCGCCTTGTCTAATTCCTCTTTTAATTCTGATTTTATTTGTTTTTTCTTCAAGCATTATTTGTAATGAAGCATTTTTACATATGTATTCAAGAAGAGTTGTGTATCTTTCATCGACTCTGCTGTTACTTAAGGCGTTAAGGAACTGCTTATATCCCTACTGAATCAAATGCTTCTTTGTGGTTAATCATTGCTACCCACAAGGTGACCATATATTCATTTGCTTTTTTCTACTAGTAATCTAATTGTTTGAAGATGGTCCAAACTGTATGCCCGTCTAAATCCTGCTTGTCCACGTGGTTGATAACTGTCTAATTTGTTCGTCAATCTGTATGTTATGATTCTAGTGAGGATTTTGTAAAGTAGAGATAACAGACTGATGGGTCTGTAATTCTCCAATTTAAAATTTGTTCCCCTTTTTAAAAATAAACGCAATCAAGGCGTTTACCCGAGGTGTTGTTATTTTACTTTTTATAAGGAATCTGTTAAATATAGCTTGAAGAAATTGTATTATCGATGGCTCTCCATACTTTATCATTTCTATAGTTATTTCATCGTCCCCTGGTTCTTTGTTGTTATGCATATGTTGTAGGGCGTTCACTATTACATCCGTTGTTACATCGGGAATTTTTTCAGATTCCACATTTCTTACTATCACTCTATTTCCTTCTTCTTTCCTGGACGGTGGCGATATAGCGTTTGATAATATTTCTCAGCAGCCTCCTTTATCGCTATGATTTGTGCGATCACTTGGTTATAGTTATTTGTAAGTTTTATTATTTGATGTCTCCCTTCATTCATTTGTTTGTTTAGGTGTTTCAAACTTTTTTCCTCTTTCAGAGTTTCTTCTATTTTCGAGTTTCTGTTCTGTCCGACGTCTTCTCTGATCTTTTTCTTTATTTTATTTTGTCTATTTACTTCATTTTTGTGTTTTTTTTTTTCCGATGTTGCTATGATCAAGTTCTGTTTGGTAGTTTAAGTGTTTTATATGATTTTCCAGTGCTAGTCGATATTCGTCTGTATTTTGCTGTATTATTGCTGTTGGTGTCTTTATCTTTGTATGCGTTATCAATCTACGTATCTCCTGCTCCAGATTTATTTTTATATTTGCTCTGAGCATCCGATGGTCACTGCCAAAGCTTATTATGGTTAGGACTGTCGTATCGATTCTTATCCTTTATTTCAGTTTAATTAAGCACCCAAACATACCCTACATAAAGTAAGATTTGGGAAGAAATAAACGCTTTTCATGAGATCTTAATTTTAAAACTTTCATCAATAATCATTATTTTTCAAACATGCTGTACTCAGTCAATATATTTAGTCCCATAAATATTGGCAATACCAGAGAGTTACACCACAGAATATCAAGTGGAAAATCGGAAATCAAATTTTGCTCTCACGATGATTCGTTAGAATGCACGAGACGTATATCGATCTACAAGCTTGGGCGTATTTAACACGACTAAGTCGTGTGTTAGACAAAGATAGCAAGGGCGATAGTTTCGCGAGCATGATGTGAACTGGAGAATAATTAGAATTGACATTGCTCGATAATGAGAACGGGCTAAATTGGCATCGACTTAGAATTGAAGAAATTTCCAATTGATTAAGACGTGTGGAGGGTTTTAAGTTATATATCGACAGGTGTAAAGGTGAGAAAAATTTGATAATAATAATAATAACCGTGTTTTTTTCTTGAAAATGTTCTCTTTTACAGTATAGAGATCATATACGAGGGTGGATTGAAAAGTCTTGTAAAGAACGAGGTAAATAATAAAGATTTTTTGGTATAAACAAAAATTTATTTCTCAACATAATCTCTATGGAGCTCAATACATTTGGTCCAGCGAGATTTCAATTTTTTTATTTCCTCAGAAAAAAAATTGGTTTGAATTGTGTGTAGCACTTCTTTACATCACAGATAACCTCTTTATAACCCCAAGTTAATTTTGGAGGTTAGGAAACAAAATCTAAGGAAGAGAGTGGGTGGGGAAATATGGCCTGCTCGTATACTTTTGCCATTGCAATGATTGATATGTGAGCAGGCGCATTATCTTGGTGCACACCAATCTTGGTCGCTTCTGCTTGAACTCACTATGCAAACGGTCTAATAACGTTAGGTAATAAAAGCCAGGTACTATTTTATCCTTTTTCAAATATTTAATCATGCTGATATCCTGTGAGTTCCAAAAAAACAGTTGCCATCACATTTCCCGCCGATAAAACTGTTTTCGCTTTTCTGGGTGCACCTTCGCCAACATATTGTTTTGACGGCCATTTTGTCTCTGGGGTGTAATGGCGGTTTCTATCTATAGTCCCAAAACGATGTCAGAAGTCCTTTAGATTACGCTGCAACTTGTCCAAACACGATTATGAAATACCATTTCTCGTGAGTTTTTGGTCTGGAGTTAACAAACGTAGTCAGCTTTTCCATTTTTAGAATTATATAAAGGATATTATGTACCTGTTCATATGAGATCCATACCATCTCAGTAATCTCAAGAAGCTTCATGCCACGATCCTCCATCACGATACTATGAATTTTATATATATATATATATATATATATATATATATATATATATATATATATATATATACATATATATATATATGATCTCACGGGTGCGATTAATCCCCAAGACATCGTCTAAGGATTAACGCTTTGAAGAAGATGGATGAGATTCCATCGAAACGTTAGCGAAGCTGTCCATCAAGGGTTTTTCAGCTAGTACGCGATATACGAAAAAACCACTATTATATATATATATATATATATATATATATATATTATATATATATATATATATATATATATATGTAGCAGTTTGCGCTGTGCTCTTTTTGTGGTTACCTAGTAATTAATGTTCGAACCTTACTATAATAAAATAAGGTTAGGAGCAAGTTTGAAAAAAATTGTTATAACGTGAATAGTTTTCAGTTAAGAATATATATTATTGATTTAGTTTACTACTTATTTATTATGCGTTTACTTTTTTAACTTTAGACGCCATTTAATCAATAAAAATGTTATCTCTTCTTTCAATCTCACGATTCGTATCACGTATGATTCAGCAATGATACTGGATAACGGGTAATTCGGATAATCAAACACGTATACTTTTCCATCCGTTATGTTATCTACGATACGAGAGTGTGGCTCTCTGAAAATAGCTTTTCATATAAATATTTTATCATTAACGGATAATTTGATGGAAAAACTACTGATTAGGTATATGAGGAGTGAATTGGAAAATAACAAATTTAGTTTATGTTTCCAATATCTATCCTTGTAACATACAATAACAAATCAACCGATATTTTCTCGAAGAATATATTATGGACAATTTTAAATCACCTTTTTAATTTTTACTGTAAAGTATAACACAGAGAACGACATCTGTCAAATATGATTACTTACAATAGAAATTTGAGCAGAATTAGAGGAGTTTACTTCGTATTAATCACGTTATACGTCTTTTTTAGGGTTATTGGAGTCAACGTATTCGAAAATTGCATTTTTTTTTATTGATTTTCAATTGAGCTAACATTTGAGGTAAGAGAAAGGGTTAGAGGAGTTGTATCATTCTACAGAGGCTGTTTCATTTAAAATATCGATTTGTAGTGTTTAGATTAAGTACTTTTTAGTGTGATAAAATCAAATTTATTATTACAAGTGAATTACTGGGTAAATATTTTTTTTTCAATTTAATTTCCACTTATTAACGAAATGACTCATTCGAACGTCGAAAAAAAGTTCGACTCTTCTACTATTCTTTTCATAGGAAGTGTTCGGCTGTAGCCCGTCACAGCAATTCTAGAAGCACATCGCGCAAATACAGAACTTTTTAATATGGAGAATCTCACTCCCTTGGAATGTTCCTACTAAGTACAATTGTCGCTCCTCTAGTGATTCCTTTGTAGTCTGTAGACGTTACCTATAAAAAGACCGGATAAGTGCAAGTCGGACTTGCGCAATTAGTGTTCCGTGCGTTGGTTGCTTTTAAAATAAAGTTAAATCTTTACCTAGGCTAAGTTAATTAGGTCCCTGACATGTATATATCTTAAGATCTATTATGTATTGTCACGTTTTTTCTTAGTCAATATTGTATAATAGTTATAGCTTCTTAACTACCTAATAGCCAATAAAACAATCTAGTTCCATCTAGAATCTAGTCATAAAAGTGTAAAACAAATATTTACTACCTAAACATTTGTTCAATTTTAAATAAATCTCAATCTCAAAGGCCCATATCAACCGTCCATTTGTGAACATAGGCTTCCCTCATTTTATCCCATTGGGTTCTATTTTGCGCTTCTGTGATTCAGTTCAGTCCGGCAGTCAACTTTAGATAATTTGTCCAGCGTGTTAGTGGACGTTCCCCTTTTCTCTTCCCTGTATACGGTCTCCAATGCAGGATGATGTTCTATCTTCAGTTGGTGTGTCCTGCATAATTCCACTTTAAAGTGGTGATTGTTTCAAGAGCATCTATCATTCCTGTTGTTCGTCTAATCCATTCATTGGTCCTCCTGTCTTTCAAAGATATGCCAATCATTTGCCTCTGCATAGCTCTTTGTGTAACTGCTATTCTTTTTAGGGTTTGCTTTATCCAAGTCCAAGTCTGACATCCGTTCGTAAGCACAGGAAGAACACATTGATCGAATACTTTCGATCTAAGCTTTAAGGCAATCTTCATATTTTTAAGTATATGTGATAATTTTCCGAATGCAGACCATGCCAGCCTTCTCCTTCTATGTATTTTACTTGTTTGGTTTTCTTTTTGGGAGAACAAGAAAGAAAACAAAGGACAATACCGTAGGACCATTCGGAGAAGACATTACTAACAACAACGGAGAGAGACTAATAGAGCTGTGTGAACTAAACGGCCTCAAAATAACAAACGGATTCTACAAACACAAAGACCTCCACAAATATACTTGGATGCAAGAAACACGAAACTTAAAATCAATAATAGACTACATTATAATTAAAAACTATACTACTATCAAAATAAAAGACGTAAGAGTAAGGAGAGGGGCAGAATGTGGAACAGACCATAGACTATTAATAGCAAATATAAAAGTACCGTGGTACAAGACAATAAAGCAAAAAGAAACAATAGATAAAGAAAACAGAAACACTAATGAGATAACAGAAAAAGCAGAAAAAGAAATAAAATACAAAATACACTTACTGCAAGACGAAACGATAAGAGACCTATATAGACGACGATTAGATCAAAAATTAAATGAATTTAACTACGACAACCTCCAACAGATGTATGACCACATCAAACAGGCGTCCCTAGAAGCATTAGGTAAAGAAGACAACAAGAATGAGAAACATAAAATTAGAATCTGTGAAAAAAACCAAAGAATCTATAAAGGAGAAAAAAAGACTATACGAAAAATGGCTGAATACAAAATCAGAAGAAGATCTACAGAAATATAAAGAGAAAATGCAGAAACGAGGAGGATGATAAACAAAGAAAAGAACGAGAGATGGGAAAAATCGTGCGAACATGTAGAACAGTATATAGGAGGAACTAGAAGTACAGAGTCATGGAGAATAATTAAAGCATTAAGGACTAACAATAGAGAGAAGTCGTATATAGAGTACATCCCAGAAAGCGAGTGGGAAGAATATTATAAGAAGCTGCTAACAGAAGGTAGACAAGAATTTCAAGAAGAGAACCCTGAAGAAGAACGGAATAAGGAAATAAAAGAGATAGAATTAAGCTATGAAGAAGTAAAGAAGACAATAAAAACACTCAAAAATAATAAATCTGCAGGGCCTAGGGTGTGGTAAATGAAATGATTAAGTACGGGTCTAATAAATTACATCGAATGCTGAGAAACATGTTCCAGAGGGCGATAAATGGAGAAAAAATACCAGAGGAATGGTCAAAAGCTTATATAGTATCTATATTTAAAACGGGAGACTGCAGAAAATGCACAAACTATAGAGGCCTAAGCATAATATCGAGTATGGGACGTTTGTATGGAAAAATTATTAAAAATGGCATGGAGGAAAATATAAAAGGAAAAACTGGAGAAGACCAAGCAGGCTTTACGGTCGGAAAATCATGTATAGACCACATATACACTATAAAACAAACAATGGAAAAAAAACTGGCAAAGAATAGAGAAGTTTATCTAGCCTTCATAGACATAAGAAAGGCCTATGACTCAGTACCAAGACAAAGATTATGGAACGCATGAAAGAAATAGGCATTGACAAAGAACTAATATACGCAGTAAAAGCTCTCTACGAAAACAACACAGTGAACATAAAAATAGGACATAAAATAGGGAAGAGACTCCAAACATCAAACGGCCTTTTACAAGGATGCTCTACATCCCCAACACTATTCAAAATATACCTCGAACAAACATTAAAAAAATGGAAGCAAAAATGTAGTGGCATGGGAGTCCCAATACGAGAAGATTACTTATATACTCTAAGTTTCGCAGACGACCAAGTAATCATAGCGCAAGATGAGGAAGACCTCAGTTATATGGTAAGAAAACTGAAAGAAGAATACACTAAAGCAGGATTAGCAATAAACTTTGATAAAACGGAATATCTAACAATAAAGGAGGGAAACGTGGAGAATCTAGAAGTAGATAACGAAACAATAATCAAAGGAACCGATAGATTTAAATATCTAGGAACCATCATTTCAAAAACGCAACATCAGAAGAAGAGATTAAAGCTAGATTAGGACAAACGCGAACATGCATAAGACAATTAA
Organism: Pachyrhynchus sulphureomaculatus; assembly: GCA_019049505.1. Classification (NCBI taxonomy): domain Eukaryota; kingdom Metazoa; phylum Arthropoda; class Insecta; order Coleoptera; family Curculionidae; genus Pachyrhynchus; species Pachyrhynchus sulphureomaculatus. The sequence continues at coordinate 51,143,907 of CM032456.1, forward strand.
ATTCGATCCTGTGGGACAAGCACATTACAAAGAGAAACAAAACACGCATATACAAATCAATAATACATAGCATAATGACATACGGGTCAGAAACATGGACGATCAACAAAAGAAATAAATCTAAAATTAACGTAGAGATGGAGTATTGGAGAAGATGTTGTAGAGTGACACGTATGAAGAGAATAACCAATGAAGAAATAAGAAACAGAATGAACATCAAAGAGAACGCAATAAATACCATTGAAGAAAAACGATTAAAATTGTATGGACACATAAGACGAAGCGAAGATAATAGGTGGATAAAGAAAATAACTGAGCGGAGCCCTATAGGGAGAAGAAAAAGAGGAAGACCCACACGATCGTGGAGAGACGATGTGAACGAGGCTATGGAGGACAGGGATCTAACAGATGGAGACTGGGAAGATAGAAACGGATGGAATCAAAGGCTGAGAGGGAAGACAGCGTTAGCTGTAGAAAAATCCTTGTTATATATATATATATATATATATATATATATATATATATATATATATATATATATATATATATATATATATATGGTTTTCTTTTTCTAGTTGTCTTTGGTGATCCAGGTAAATGTATTTTTCGACATTTTCAATTTGGTAGTTGTTAATTATTATGTGTGGATCTCTGTTACACATGATTTTTGATCTTTGATTCATTTTTAGATACACTTTACTTGATTTCCGTTCTAATTCTTGTAACACATACTGCAAATCACCTGGATTTTCGGCTATGACGACTACATCATCAGCGGATCTTAAGTTATTCAGTCTGCTTCCGTTTATTTCAATACCCTTGTCTTACCATTGTAGATGTTTGAATACTTCTTCTAATGTTGAATCGAATAATTTTGGTGAAATGATGTCTCCTTATCTAATTCCTCGGAGAATATTGATTTTTTCTGTGTCTGTGTGCAGTTTAATAGTTGATGTGGCCTTTTCATATATATTCTTTATTATTTCAATGTATCTGTGGTCAATTCGTGTCTTTTTCAAACTATTTATAATTGCCCAATGTTCGATGGTATCAAATGCTTTATAGAAATCGACAAAAGCAAAACTGATGTCCAAGTTATATTCAACTGACTTTTCTATTAACATTCTCATTGTTAGAAGATGGTCACAAGTGCTAAAATTTTTGCTAAACGCCGCCTGCTCTACGGGCTGGTAGTCATCTCATTTTCTAGAAACTTGGTTTGTTATAATTTTGGAGAAGAGCTTATACACCTGTGAAAGTAAACTAATAGGTCTATAGTTCTCCAAATTTGATTTACCTCATTTTTTGTGTAGGAGAATAACTATCGTATTATTCCACGCATCTGGTATTCCTCCAGTTCTCAAGCACTCGTTGAATAATTGGCACATTCTAGACAGAAGTTCGTCTCCTCCTTCTTTTAGCATTTCCACTGTAATATCATTCTCCCCTGGTGTTTTGCAGTTTTTCATACTCGATAAGACCAACATGATTTCATCTTTATCAATATCAGGCATATCTTCTGATCCGACATTCTTTATCTTCCCTGTCGTTGTTCTATATTCCGGATCCTCATCAAGTTGGGAAGTGTATATATCTTTAGAAAAAGTTTCTGCAATTGTTATTATTTCCTATCTCTCTTTTGTTTCTGTTACTTCCTTATCTCTTAGACTGATGACCTGTTTTCTTAATCCACTTCAAATTCAAAATTCAAATTCAGTTTATTTGCCAATATCTACAAATTCATAAATTTGCTCGAAATACGACAAAAAATGATGGAACAGCGACTATAAATAGCCGATACCACAAGCCCTTCACTATTTGGGCATGTGTAGTGCCACCCTGTGACGTACATATACATTAAAAATAAATAAAAAACTAATTGTAAAAATTCTAAGAATCAAAAATTCTAAAAATAGCAGAGCGCAAAGAGGGATCGGCGAGCACGCAGCGGAACTGGTGGCGGAGACTCGGGGAGATGTATATGGATAAACAGAGTAAATTTTACATAATATGACATGGTAGGCAAGTGGTATCACCTCTAAAAGGATCTCTAATTATATTCAAAGAAGTAGGTAAATATTACGTTAAATTAGAATTCTTTTGCTGGTTAATAAGTTGGTGTTTTACATAGGAAGAAAACTTGCCTGGTGATAATTATTTAACCTCTTGTGACAAAGAATTCCACAAATGCACAGCAACAAAAATGAAGGATTTTTGAAAGACAGCCTCCCTGTGTTGAGGAACTCTAAAAGAATTAATGTTTCTCGTATCGTGCGGATGCAGAAAAACACTAAATTGTTCATTGAGGTATTGGGGTTGTCCAAATTTAAAAATTCGATAGACAAAATTATACAAGTGACACCTTCTACGATTTTCCATATTTAAAATGTAGCTGTTATTTAAATAGGGTGTGATTCGATTTCTGAATGGAATGTTAAAAGAAAAGCGCATACAACAGTTTTGTATTTTTTGGATTAATCTAACATACTGGGCTGACAAAGAGCCGCCATATACAACATTAGCGTAATCAAATAAAGATAAGATCAAGCTGTTGCACAAATAATATTTGGTTTTTGATGGCAGAAGATTCCTTAGATTATACAGTTTTTTTAAATGAATATAAGCAGCCTTTAATTTAATATTAATATATGATTGGAATGAAAGAGATTCGTCAAAAATTACTCCTAATACTTTGGCCTTATGAACTAAAGGTAAAAAAGTATTGTCGATAGAAGGTCCAAAGGTATCAAAAAGTATACCCTCTGTATACTTAGACATCTTAGATTCTTGTTATGTTCTATCGCTTTTTGTACCTCAGTTTCGTAAGCTTTCTGCATATCTCTTTTGATTAATTATATACGAATTATAAACAAATAAAATAAAATAATTTTGTCTCGGTACAGGAGTGACGCGGGACTCGGTAGCAGTAATGATCTGAAAACTATATTAGAAGAACCTCCACCATACTGTTAAGGCATATAGTTTTTTTATACCCGATAAATTATCGAACGTAATGTACTTGTGATAATTTTTGCCTAATCTACACTTTATGAAGGGTATTCAGTGTTTTTCGAGATAGGGTAAGGGGGACAGCAATTTTTAGATATTTTTTAGAAATAATACAAAAAGAAGTGTGCGCAAGTATTACATTATATATCTTCTTGAACTCGTGCTTTCACGAGCTTTCATTTGACACTTCACTTGATGACCTGGTAAATTTTTTTTTCACTTCTAACACAACAAACTAATCTCTTAAGTCAAAACTTTCAAAACTACACGGCTTTGATTTTGCCATCAATTCCTGTATTTATACCAAACTAGCCGTGCGCTCGGCTCCGCTCGCGTGGACTTGATTCACTACTATCGTCACTGCTCATTCCTTATGTTACCTAACCTAATAAAAGATCTGCCATTATTTCCCCTTATCGCCCATTTTTCCTCCTTATCTCCCATTATCTCTACATATTTTCCATTATCTAGGCTTATCTCTGTTCATCTCCCATTATTTCGCCTTATCTCCCATTATCTCACCATAACTCCCATTATCTAGACTTATCTCTGCTTATCTCCCATTATTTCTCCTTATCTCCCATTATCTAGGCTTATATCGAATTATATAAAACATATGTATAAATTTATAAAAACACGTAAATCGGATAAATGGTTCTCAAGTGATATGCGCACTAACGGACAGACAGACAGACAGAGAGACGTTGCATTTTATATATATTATATTCTTTGTAACATGATATTGTTCAATATTTAATGGTTTAGGCAGTGCATTGCAAGAGCACGCGCTAATGGTAACCTTTTTTCCGACTTGATTCACTATTATCGTCACTGCTTATTCTTTATGTTACCTAACGCAATAAAATATATCCTATAACCTGGCCAGAGAGCATATGTATGTTTTAATAAAAAGTACGTAAATCGGATAAGTGGTTCTCCAGTGATAAGCGCACTAACGGACAGACAGGCAGAGAGACAGGCTGACAGACAGATAGAGAGACGTTAAATTTTATATATATTATAGATAGAAGATTATAGATAACCTGGCCAGAGAACAAATGTATGAATTAAAAAAAAAACACGTAAATCGGATAAGTGGTTCTCGAGTGATAAGTGCACTAACGGACAGAGACAAACAGAGAGATGTTGCATTATATATATATTATATTCTTTGCTACATGATATTGTTCCATATTTAATGCTCTAGGCAGTGTATTGCGAGAGAACGCGCTAGCGGCAAACATTTCTTCGACTTGATTCACTATTATCGTCACTGCTTATTCCTTATGTCACCTAACGTAATAAAATATATCCTATAACCTGGACAGAGAACATATGTATGTTTAAAAAAAGCATGTAAATCGGAAAAGTGGTTCTCGAGTGATATGCGCACTAACAGACAGACAGACAGAGATACGTTGCATTTTATATATATTATAGAGATCCTTTGCTACATGATATTGTTCCATATTTAGTGGTTTAGGCAGTGTATTGCAAGACAACGCGCCAGCAGCAAACTTTTTTCCAATTTGATTCACTATTATCGTCCCTGCTTATTCCTCATGTTACCTAATGTAATAAAATATAGCCTACAACCTGGCCAGAGAACATATGTATGTTTTTTAAAAAAAAGCACGTAAATCGGATAAGTGGTTCTCCAGTAATAAGCGCACTAACGAACAGACAGACAGACAGACAGAGAGACGTTGCATTTTATATATATTATATATTTCAACTTTATATGTCAAATAATTTCGGAGAAAATTGGGTGTGATAGACGGACAGACAGACACCGAAGTGATCCCATAAGTGTTCCGCACGGAACACTAACAAAATCAATCTTACTCTTCGAGGCCGAGACTAGTCTGATGGTTTCACGGATTCGCTGGTAATAATAATAGATTTCTTTAATTCTGAAAATACCCATAAAATTTATTACACTTTTTACCACTCTTTCATCTGTCTTAAATCTCGTAGACCGTTAAAATGTGTAAGACCCGTTATGGAAGAAATTTTGTGCTATTTAGTAGGTTCTTTGTATGCAGACACCATGGAGATCTATATCAGATTTATGGCCACCCAAGGCCTTTCATGTCGCTTCTTTGTACTAAGTGCACACGCGCCTATTTTTCTGTCTGAAGAGGTAAAGACGAATTTTATTTTTAGTCCAGTTACTTTATACAAAAAAATGATCAATCTTCTGAAAAAATCCAAGTGAAGATGTTCCTTCAGGAATTTCTTTGTTTTGGTAGTAGAAATATCAAAAGTCCATTGCGAGATCTTACTGGCAAAAAAAGTTATCGAAGGTCAAAGGTCGCGAAAATTAGTTTTCTCAAATATCTCGTGTTTATCATCAAAATCTGCATAAAAAAGGTCCTATACAAAGTTTATATGGGATTAATAGTTTTCGAGATATGAGGCTGAAAAAATTTTGGCGTTACGATGCATTCGTTTCCGTACCACCTTTGAGGTAGAATGCGAAGCGCGTTTTTAATGTTCCGTGCGGAATACTTATAAGGTCACTTCGGTGTCTGTCTGTTTGTCTGTTCGTCTATCTGTCCGTCTGTCTGTCTGTCTGTCCGTCTGTCAGACCCGATTTTCTCCGAAACTATTTGACATAGAAAGTTGAAATTTGGTACTAACATAGAAATTGATGGCCTCATTACAGCCGTGTAGTTTTGAAAGTTAAATTTTGACTTAAGGGGTTAGTATTGGGGGGTGAAATTGGAAGTAAAAAAAATTTTTTTTTAATAGGTCATCGAGTGGGGTTCAAATGAAAGCTTGTAAAAACACGAGTTAAAAAATATATATAATGTCTTACATGCGCACAGTTTTCTTTGTATTATTTTGAAAAAATCGCGAAAAATCGCTGTCTCCCCCGTCTATCTCGAAAAGTAATGATCCAAAAATTTTGAAAAAGTTCTGGAATATTCTCCACAGGATGTAGATTGATCGAAAATTATCACGAGTGCATTACCTTCAATAATTTATATGGTATATAAAAAAACAAAAATTTCCAGGTCATCAGTTTTCAGTAAAATCGGAAACAAACGTTGTTGAAAACTCATTTGGGGTGTGTTTTGTGAAGTCACTGAACGAAGTCAACGTACGGCACACTAATTGCGCAAGTTCAACTCGCACTTGACAGGTTTTTATTTTTTTAAAATTTCTTTTTATGGGTCTAGCATACGTACTACAGGAAAGTCCTTAAAGCGCTCCAGAAGCGGCATGTGTGCGGGAAAAGCGATTCACGTTGTTCTTGAATCGCTGTAAATTGTACTCGGTGGGAAACACAGCCCTGTTTTTTGCTCTACTTTCTCAGTTTAAGGACACCTCAGAGAGGAAGAATTATGGGTGCGTGTCTATTAAACTGGTTTTCTACGGATAAAATGTTTGTATTAGACATGTCAATATTGTAACTACCGGATACGTAGTACCCATTACTCGTCCGGATTCAAAGTACTGGGTAGTTGACAATAAATGTACCCGGTACCAGGTATCTACACATTGATGGCTGGTAACTGGATCTGCGGCCAATCAAACTAAAACATACCTGTAGCGGTAGATAGCTACTCGTCTCTACGAAATATATCTCGTCTTCATCGGTGGTGTACGGTTTTCGGTACATTCGGTATCAATAGAAATGATTGACAAGAATGGGTGCGCGTATATAGTTATAAATTATACATATATACATATACCCGAAATTAAACTGGATAATAAATACAAACGGAGCGCGCACAAAGAAATGCAGGCAAAATTTGCACGTCTTGCATGCAATATTTTATTAAATAGGTATATAAAATAAAAGTACACATTTTGTCGTTTATGAATATTGAATTGAATATTTTTTCAATTAATAAATTAATTGGACATAATACAAAAAGAATAGTGCAGGTAGGTATATTGGCAACTACGTGACGAGATCGGTACTTTGTACCTGGTACAATGTAACTGGTACTTTTTTAAGAAATACCGGGTACACTAAATAATCGAAAGTGCCGATACTTGACATCACTAGTTTGTATATACTACTATACGTAAACGTATAGTGGAGTATGTGCCTTTCTCCAAAATTTCTCAGCCTCATATCTCAAGAACTATTAGTTCCACGTAAATTTTGTATAGGACCTTTTTTATGTCGATTTTGATACTGAATAAATTTTATAATAAACAAAATTCACGTAAAACTAATAGTTCACGAGATATTTGAGAAAAACTAATTCTCGCGACCTTTGACCTCCGATAACTTTTTTTGCCGACACGATTTCACAATGGACTTTTGACAAAATATTTCTGATATCGAAACAAAGAAAATCTTGAAGGAAAATCTTCACTTCCATTTTTTCAGAACATGGATGTTACAATGACTGGATAATTTAGGGACGTAGGTCGACTGTAGTTAGCGGCAAGGTATTCAGTTATTTGCACCTAAATACGTGTAAGTATATTTTGATTGAAGATGAAGTCTCAGACTACAAAAAGAAAAGAACAAAACGTCGCTGCAAAACGAAGCCCACTCGCTACCCTAGTTGAGTTCCTTAGAGATTCTGAGCAAGTACTTCTACTTGCTGTACTTACATGTAACAATAATAGGGATAAATATGCTCGGAGTCTCTAAAACTCGACGAGGCACATTTTGCCTTTCTGTAGCGATCCCTATATTTTCTGTGCCTGTATTAACCAGCTATAGCATACGAAGAATGAGTGTACCGAATACTATAAATATTGGGTGTGTGAATTAATTTTGAAGGTTTTTTTGGTTAAAAAAGTAGCTTTATTGTAAAAAAATGGTTTCAAATTGATTATTCAAAGTATTCTCTATCGCTAGCCACTACTTCCTCCTTTTTGTCGCAGCATATGAAGCACTGAAAGAACGATTCATCTTTTGAGGCCATCCACGAATCGATCCATTTTTTGATATGCTCATAAGAATGGAAGCACTGTTCAGACAGGCCGTGCGTCATCAATCGGAACAAGTGACAATTAGAAGGACCAATGTCTGGTGAGTACGGCGGGTGAGGTAGGATATTCCATCCAAGCGCTTCTAGTGTTTCCTTGGCGGGGTTCGCAATATGTGGCCGAGCGTTGTCATGTTGAAAAATCACTTTGGTGGGTTTTTTGGCATATTGTGGCCGTTTTTCCTTCAACTCTCAGCTCAATTGCATCAACTGTTGTCGGTAACGTTCCCCAGTAATAGTTTCGTTCGGTTGGAGTAGTTCATAATACACTACACCCAGCTGATCCCACTAGATACACAGCATAAACTTGGAGCCATGAATATTCGGCTTTAGCGAGGATGTTAATAGTTCACTGGGCTTCACCCATGATTTTTTGCGCCTTGAATTATTGTAGCGTATCTATATTTCATCACTAGTTACGATACGAGGCAAGAAACCTTTCTGATTGTGCAGTTAAAGTAGTTGTTCACAGGTGAAAAATCGCCTTTCAACGTCTCTCGGTTTCAATTCGTACGGCACCCAATTTCTTTGATTTTGAATCATTCTCAGTGTATGTAAAAGCTTGAAACCGGTTGTACAAACAACTCTTAATAACTTTGCAAGTTCTTTTTTCATTTGGCATGGATCTTCATGGCGTAATGCCTCCAGTTCTTCATCTTTAAACCTTTTCGGTTGGGCTGGACGTTCTTTGTCTTCTGTGTCGAAATCACCACTTTTAAAGCATCGAAACCAGTACTCAAATATTTTTATAGATGTAATATAATTGCCACAGGATTCCGATAGCAATTGATGACTTTCATCAGCGCTTTTCTTTGAATTAAACAAGAAAAGTAACGCTCCCTCAAAATTAATTCATACTCTTTATTACTCACGTCTAATTCCTGATTATCGGTTAGTGTTAAAACACCAGAGAGAATCTAAATTTTTCGAAGAAAGCACCCTCTTCTTGCAAGCAGTATCGCTCAAAAACTAAAGGTTCTTTGCTTACTTCAATTATTATAAGCTTGCCAAACGTGCAAATGATTTCACTTCGTTCGAAAGTTATCATGTTTTCAAACTCACAGACAGAAGGATAACAACAGAAATAGAAAATCATGTTTTTCGTTACCTAGAAACCAGGAGACATAACGAGATGTAAAAACCTTGGAGGTTGATCATTTCACGAATACAGTGCCTCTCTTTAGTTATGGTAGTAAAAGTGTTATAAGAAACGGTATTTCTAATGGCAGTCTTGAAGTCAGCGTAAATAATCACATTAAGCAATGAAATTTTTCTATGTTAAGAATTATGTTCGGCGATGTTATAGTTGTTGCAGGACGACTAGTTGAAACTACATTTTTAAGGTTGTTCGAACTTTCTATTTTTAAATTAAACCATAAAAAATGGATTATACAGATTTTCCCTGAACACAAACCGCTAAATGATTTTACCCTCTAATTGTATTTTAGCTGAATAATTTATTCTCCCAGATGCCTATTATTTTGGCATGCCTAATATATTGGCACAGATGGCAACCCATCTGACTGTTTTAATGCCAGAGGGAGACTAAAAGTTACTAATAAATACTTCTTTGTATTCCCTTTTATTGTGAAAACGTGTATAGAATCAAAACAACAAAAACAAAATTTAATACTGTTTAGGTTGCTGCACGAAAATAAAATAAAAATAGGTTCGAAAAATAATCGTGCATTTCTTTTGAGAATTACTTCTCATACTTGTATCAGTTTAATTGGCAATAATAACTTTAAATGAGTTTTTATCAAACATGTGTCTAAAAGAACACTTTGCTACCACTTCGACATCATTTTTAACACCGACTATTAATCTCCGGTTATTTTGGAGGAGGCATGCTCGGGTCGAACACTTGTGTTAGATATACACGTATACTGCTTATTTTTTTTATTGTTCCGTACAGAACGCTTATAAGATCACTTCGGTGTCTGTCCGTCTGTCACACCTGATTGTCTTCGAAACTATTTGACATAGAAAGTTGAAATTTGGCACTAATATAGGAATTGATAGCCTCGTCAGAGCCGTGTAGTTTTAGAAATTAAATTTTGACTTGAGGGGTGAAATAGGAAGTGAAAAATACATTTTTTACCACGTCATCGAGCATGGTGTCAAATGAAAGCTTTTAAAAACACAAGTGAAATATATATGCAGCACACTTTTCTTTGTATTATTTTTAAAAAATTGCCAAATATCCCCTTATCTCAAAAAGTACTGATCAAAAAATTTTGAAAAATCTCTGGAATATTCTCCACAAAGTTAAGGATGAACGAAAATGATCACGAGTGCATTACCTTAATAATTTATCTGCTATATATAAAATAACCGATCAAGTGCAAGTTGAACTTGCGCAATTAGTGTTCCGTACGTTGATTGCTTTTAAAATAAAAATTTTTGTTACAGAGGTTTAAAATGATCAGTGACTTCACTAAACACACCCCAAATGAGTTTTCAACAAAGTTTGTTTCTAATCTTTCTGAAATCTGATGACCTTGAATTTTTTTTTTTTATATACCAGATAAATTATTGAAGGTAATGCGCCCGTGATAATTTTCGTTCAATCTACACCCCGTGGAGAATACTCCAGAGTTTTTTGATAAGTACTTTTCGAGAAAAGGCGGGGGGACAGCGGTTTTTCGCGATCTTTTAAAAATAATACAAAGAAAAGTGCGCGCAAGTATTACATTATATATATACTTTTTACTCGTGTTTTCACAAGCTTTCATTTGACACCACACTCGTTGACTTAGTAAAAAATTTTTTTTTTCACTTCCGATTTCACCCCCCAAGTCAAAATTTAACTCTTAAAACTACTTGGCTCTGATAAGGCCATCAATTCCTAGATTATTACCAAATTTCAACTTTCTATGTCAAATAGTTTCGGAGAAAATCGGGTGTGACAGACAGACAGACAGACACCGAAGTCATCTTATAAGTGTTCCGTACGGAACACTAAAAACAAAAATTTCAAGGTCATCAGTTTTCAGTAAAGACAAAAAAAACTTTGTTGCTTGGGGTATCTTGTGAAATCATTATTTTATACCTCAATAACAATTTTTTTTTGCTTCAAAAGCAATCAACAGCGAAAAGCACAACAAATATTGCTACACGAAGCTATATTTTTTGTGAATAGCATTCTTTGTATACAATTTTTTCAAATTTACGTAATTAAGTAAGTAGGTACTGTTTTAAATAAGATTTTTATTAAGAATAAAACGTGGGACAAAGGAAAAATCTCGGAATATGATTGTCCGTGCAAAGTCCGAGAGATGGCACCACCGGCACGTATCGAGGTCATGTTTAGTTAGTAGCATCTCTTGAATGAATGCACACCAAGTTTCAGCCATATTGGTCTATTTCTTTGTGTTTGGTATTCGTGTGAATCAAGGAAGTCGAGTGATTTTCAAGAAATGGACGAAAAAGAATTTCGTGTGGTGATTAAACATTACTTTATGAAAGGCAAAACGCCTCAGGAGACGAGACTAAAGAGAAGCTTGATAAACATTATGGTGACTCTGTACCTTCGATTAGAACAGTTTATAAGTGGTTTCAAAATTTTCGGATGGCCATATGGGCACAAGTGACGCTGAACGTTCTGGACGGCCTGTGGAGGTTATTACGACTCCAGAAATCATTGATCAAATCCATGATATGGTGATGGATGACAGAAGAGTTAAGGTGCATGAGATAGCTAGTGCTGTGGGCATCTCGACTGAACGGGTACATAATATTTTGCATAAACATTTTGACATGAGAAGGCTATCCGCAAGATGGGTGCCGCGATTGCTCACGCTTGACCAAAAACGGAATCGTGTGAAGTGTTGCAAGGATGGTTTGCAGCTGTTCCAGAAGAATCCGGAGGACTTTAAGCGTCGTTTCGTCACTGTGGATGAAACATGGATACATTACTATACTCCTGAGACCAAACAACTATCTAAACAATGGGTTACCAAGGGGGAATCAGCACCAAAAAAGGCGAAGACCGTTCCTTCGGCCGGAAAGGTTATGGCGACTGTCTTTTGGGATTCGTAAGGGATAATCCTCATCGACTATCTGGAAAAGGGTAAAACTATTACAGGTGAATATTATTCATCGTTATTGGACCGTTTGAAAACCGAGCTGCAAGAAAAACGCCCGCGATTGGCCCACAAGAAAGTCCTTTTCTATCACGACAACGCACCAGCACACACCTCAGCAGTTGTGGTCGCAAAATTAATGGAAATAGGATTCCAACTCGTTTCACATCCCCCTTACTCTCCAGACTTGGCTCCCTCGGACTACTATTTGTTCCTCAATTTGAAGAAATGGCTGGGGGGACAAAGATTTTATTCAAACGAGGAGATGATTGCAGACACTAATGGATATTTTGCAGACTTGGACAAATCCTATTATTCGGAAGGGATCAACAAACTAGAACATCGTTGGACGAAGTGTATAAGCCTAAAAGGAGACTATGTCGAAAAATAAAAAAGGTTTACCCCAAACACATAAGTAGTTTTTATTTTTGCCCGGACTTTTCAAACCAGCCTCGTATATAGAACCATTCAAATATATTTTTAAGTGGTTGGATATAATTATTTATGGTCAAATAAAGAAGAGTTTAAATTGGTGGAGGACGGGGTTACGTATTTTACGACCTTTTTGGTGTTACTGAGGTCCAGATATATGAGAATTATATTATTTTTATAGATTTTTTTCAATCTTAAGATAAGTAGAAGCTTGTTTTGTGAAATTATGGCCATGAAATTAAGTCATATAAAAAAATTGTTTCGTTGTTAAAGTACAGTAATTTCAAGTATTTTGACGAAATCTTGTCCGAATTCGTTGCGTCTACCTACGAATGAGCGAAATTATTTTGGACCAGAAATTTTCTTACTAAAGAAGGAAATGGACCAACAGCCAGTTCATGAAAGAATCTCCCATGTGTACTATAATGGCATTCACTATTGTGAAGTAAATTCTTGGTCTAAATAGTTTCGATGGGGTCGAGTTTTAGTTCAGAATGACTCGATCGGGAAGATCGATTGAGGCAATAACTGAGAAAACCATCAGGGTTATTGAGAATTTGTTGCTATTGGATCGACGAATGAAGTTCCCGGTGATTGCTAAAGGAGCGAGAGTATCCAAAATTACAGTTTTTAAGATTGTGCACGGCTTTTTATGGATAAAAAAAAGTTTCGGCACATTCGATTCATAAATTCCTTACACCAGAGCAGAAACCGGCTAGGCAAGAAATTTCTCAGGCATTTGGCCGCTTTAGAGAATGATGAGAGTTTTGTATTTCCTAAATTGTCACAGGTATTGAGACTGGATTCTCTCATAAGGCGAGAGTCGATGTAATAGGTTCATATGGGCTCTCTATCTCCAATGATCTAGAAAATTCAGTTGTCTTGTTGAACGTTAATAGCGACTGGTTTTTGAGACTGCGAAGAGATTTGCTTATTGTATATACAAAGTATATATATATATATATATATATATATATATATATATATATATATATATATATATATATGTATAAAATTTTCTCTTTTATTTATCCTCAACGATTTCTTTACAATAGGTAAATAGAAAAGGAGCCGGTTTTAGAATATAAAAATATTCTAATATTTTCTTTTATTAAATCTATTTGAGAAAAACCAGTTGACGGGATAAAAAAAAGCGACTTTCTGTCTAATTTAGATATCTCGATATTGTGTGAGTTCAATGTGTATCTGTGGGGTGCAAAAAAAAAAAATTAATGACATGATTTCTTTAGGATCGATTTTTTTCCTTTATTATTGAGATCCGCTATTTAAGGAGAATTTTTTATAATCGGCCTTGCTACAAGTGAATTCCATTATACCCGATATATATATATATATATATATATATATATATATATATATATATATATATATATATATATATATATACATTATATATATATATATATATATATATATATATATATATATATATATACATTATATATATATATATATATATATATATATATATATATATATATATATATATAACATACATTATATATATATATATATATATATATATATATATATATATATATATATATATATATATATATATACATTATATATATATATATATATATATATATATATATATATATATATATATATAAATATAAATTTATATGTGTGTGTGTGTATGTATATATTGTTTCGCTGACATTATGAAGAAACTTACTAAGGATGTACCATTTGTTTATGTTAAAGGAAATGAAAAAGCAGAATACATTAGGAAATATTCTTCCAGTCCTGTTATGGAAATAGATAACGAACCCTCTATTAGAGCTTTAACACCGAAATGTTTTATCATTCAAAGTCAACATCTATCTCTGCTTTATCAAATGTAATTTTTTTATATGACAATTTTTTTATGAATGATTAAAACAACTTAAATATGAAATAAATTGCTTGTTTCAACGGTACAGACCGCCAACTTAAAACAATATTTTATAATTATAAAAACTTAGTACATAAAAATATTAAATTCACTATGGAACTAGAAGTCGACAACAGAATTAATTTTCTTGACTTAACGATAAAATCAGACATTATAATAAACACTAATTTTCCATTTTTTCACAACCCTTCACGTACAGATACTAAAATAAATATAAATTCAGTTCATCCTCTACAACAAAAATTGGCAGCCACAGTATGTTACATAGACATACAAATTTAAATGTAATAAAACAAATTGCTGTTAAGAACGGATATATAAGTCTTAACCTATTTTGGTAACACATCAGAAAAAATTAAGAACCAATTAAATAAATATAATATTAACATAGCTTTTAGAACAAACAACTCGCTAAGAAAATTTATTAAAAATGTAAAAGGAAAACAAAATAGAACAAAAAAATCTCGAGTGTATCAGTTAAATTGTGGTTCTTATCCTAAAAGTTTTATAGGTCGCTCTTTCGAAGTTCGGATTTCAGAGCATAAACGAAGTTATTTAAAAAAACAAAATCGGTTCAGCCTACAGTAATCATTTAACAGAATCCAATCATCTTTGTGACGACAAATTTAACATTTTACACATACAAAACAAAGGAGTCAAATTAAACCTGTTGGAAAATTTAGAAATAAATAGAATTCAATTGTTTTATTTAATTTCTACATTGTTACATTTTATTTTCTAAATATTTTTCAATTAATCAATTATATTTTCATATAATTCTAATAATCTAAACTTTAACAATCAATTTTTTAAGTCTTTTGTTTTCAGGAAGCTGACATTCTTGAGCTGCATTTTGACAAAGCTCAATATGATCTGTTAGTTCAAAATATATTGACCATGACATAATAAACTCTTCATATATTTCCTTCACTAATTCCTTCATTGTTAGAAATTAACTCAGTTTCACAAAGTTCTGCTTCAACTTCACTGATATAATTTAATATTGTAGGATCTTCTTCTACATTATCTTTCAATTTCTTTGTGGAAACTACTTTCTCCCAAGTCCTTTACAGATTTTAGAATGTCTAGAGTTTTAAAACATTCCAGACAAAGACCTACACCTTCTGGATAATGATCAATCATATAATTATAAAAAAGGATTTTTTCTGGGAAACTGTGCATAGTATAAAAAAATCTGTTCGTCAACCGAATAACAAAATGTACTTTTTCAACTTTTTTATTTTTATTTAAATCACTAATAGATTTTTCATATGTAGACATTATTTACTTGACTTATTGAAGAGAAGTAAATAAGCTAATAGTTCTGGGCCTTCTAGTAGCACTAAGTTCTATTCCCCTACTTCCCCACATTTGCATATTTTATTTTTATAAGGGGGATTTGGTATTATGTGTCGGAAGCAAAAAATTTTCCCTCTCAGAGACACCATTTGTGTCTCCAAGACGCAAAATTTTGACCTCTCAAAGGTAAAATTTAGCCGCCTCCTCCTTGCATTCCCACAAATACCCTACTTATATATATATATATATATATATATATATATATATATATATATATATATATATATATATATATATATATATATATGTATATATACACAGCAGATCGACAGTAACAGGGCACTGGTAACAACTAAATCTTACGTTAATGACTGGGAAAGCCCTTTTGAAGAGAGAGTGATACGATATAATGTACTCTAAACTTTTTTATTGTATTCTTAACTAAGTTAGGAATGTGGAATCTTTGGCACAGTGATTCTACTCAGTATATATACTAAGTCAATCATCGCTCCTGATGAAGCTAACATGGTTAGCGAAATGCGCGTCGAGTGCAAAAATAAAGTGCTTGGTGTAGTGGTGATATATACTGAATAGTATTGTATTCTTACTTCAAGCTTTCGTTCATGTATATGAACTATCAGGAATCTGAAATATGTAAGTCACGAGAATATTCTTCGATTAATTTAGAGCTCGTTCAACCTAATTTTATTAAGCTAAAGAATATATTTTCAGAACGTTAAAAATAACCGACTCTTCAGAGAAGTATTCTGGACACATACTTCACATTCAGTACTGACATAACAGAGACCACAACGTCCTATATAAAGATAGTTTTATTCTTGATAATGAAAGTAACTTCTTTAAACAACAATTCTTAGAAATGTGTTATATCAAGAACTGCACCAACTGTATCAACCAAAAAAGGACATACCAGGTCTAAGCTCCATTTATACTTACCTCCTATCTCAAAGTCACAAAAAAATAGAAAAAGTAAGCGTGAGAAGCTCTCTATCAATCCTTTCTATCAGTTTTCGAGTTTTCGTTCGGTTAGGTAAATGAAGTGATAATGACTCTTCCAATGAATTATGTATTCAATGTTATATGGTCGCATGCACCATTCTTATTTTCGTTCGTGACGGTTGCCTAACCTTAGCCCTGGTTATATTTTACCTGAAAGGCTGTATTAAGTTGGTAACTATAGCATATAAATTTTATATAAAAACAAGAAAATATGGCGGGAATTTACTAAATCACCACTGTTGTTCGCTTTCTTCATTTCAGATTAGTTTGCGATGTGTAAGTATTTAAAATTGACTGTTTGTTGTGTTAACATAAGTAATTTTTGGGTGTTTGCACTGTTTTTATATGAAGGAAATTTTTAATTCTGCTATGTCAGTACTGAATGTGAAGTATTTGTCCAGAACACTTCTCTGAAGAGTCGGTTATTTTTAATGTTCTGTAAGTATATTCTTTAGCGTAATAAAATTAACTTAAACGAGTCCTGAATTAATCAAGGACTGTTCTCATATATATATATATATATATATATATATATATATATATATATATATATATATATATATATTTGTTACGGTTTATAAATATAGTGGAATTCTAAAAACATCTATTGTTTTACTTCGGTATTAATATATATATATATATATATATATATATATATATATATATATATATATATATATATATATATATATATAGAGTTATCAACTTCGCGGCTGTGTATTTAAACAAAAATTGTGAGTTTCGCAGGGTTGCAGCCAGATTATAAAGTATTTTCTAGGGCATTCACAAAAAATAATACTCTTTTTACTTAGTGAAAGCTTTCGGATATATTCAATCCTTCTTCAGTCACTCTACAAAAGGGGACGGTGGTCATTAAAAAAACTTTAAAAAATTATTAAAAAACTTACTGTAAGTGAGGTAACAAACATAAATTAGGCTCTTCCAACATTCTCTCTTTCTCCAAAAAAAAAACCTTTTTTTCTCTTGCACCACACAGTGTACATGTAAACAATAAAAACATTCAAAAGGAAAAACAGTCATTAATTAAAATTTTCAAAATTTAACACCATTATACATGTATATACTCAGGACGCACAGAGAGCGGTATAGCACTGCCAGTCGTGGTAAATATGCACTTTTTTTGAAGATGTTTGTTAGATTTAGAAATTTCTCTCTAGAAGAAGATAGAGGATATACGATTTATTTTAAAATTAATTATAATTTATGTTATATAACAAGATGTCCATCTTTTTATTTTTGAAAAACATATATGAGAAGAATGAAATTAATTACACACACAGTGAAGAGAAAAAGAAAAGAAAAAAAAAGGAAATGTAAAAAAAGGAAAGAAAAAAAGGAAAAGAAGAAAAAGGGGAAATATATTTTATGCTAAGTTTGGGTAGCTAAAGGCTCCTTCAGCTACCACACTTCCTTCCTATTACTAATCTGAAGTAGGTTAGAGTAAATTACGTTTAAATGTTAAAATTATTTTTACGTTTTTAAAATCAGGCAAGTGGCCGGTATTATTTGTGTGTTTATTTGTGTGTAGAGTGACTGAAGAAGGATTGGATATATCCGAAAGCTTTCACTAAGTAAAAAGAGTATTATTTTTTGTGAATGCCCTAGAAAATACTTTATAATCTGGCTGCAACCCTGCAAAACTCACAATTTTTGTTTAAATACACAGCCGTGAAATTGATAACTATTGTTGAAAGGAATGGGGTTTTACCAAGTAATATCTACTACTTATGGGATAGTCTGTACAAACAACTTAAAAAATTGGGCAAAATTAAATATCAAATTGGCTCTTCTGAAGAATAGAAAGATTTTCCTACTGCAGTGTCGAAGATTTGATCTTTTCCCAAAACACATAACTGACCAAACAAAGGGTGTATCAAAACTAATTGATATGTATGAAGGAAGAACCGGACAGATAATCACTACTTTTAGTCACAGACTTAATTGTAAAGTTCTTAACTTAGAAATTAGGGTAACTCATGGACATATAGAGAGAACAAGGGGGTGCTGGCCAAATTACGTAATGACATTAAAAATGCACTACCACCTCATATTTTCAACGAATTTTTGCGTAGGCAAAATATAAGATATAATAAATATTTTTACAAAATTAGAGACACGCACAGGGGAAGTTGGAGGCTTTGAAGGGTGAGAGAAGATCGAGAATCAAAATTAAAGATTTTTGGTTTAAAAACCTAACAAATTTAGACTTTCCAAGAGAGGTAAAGGATATGTTATCCTTGGCACCTAATTTCAGCCTTATTGTAACCCTTAAAGACATTTCTATTCCTCATATCTTAGCAGACATAGAATACTCAATTTCACTAATCAGTAACAATGACAATAACTAAAAAAACATTTACAGTGCCCAAGCTGCTAACATTATAACGAATTTCGTGCATAAAGAGGAGAAAGTTTTTTCTGAAGAGATTGAATATTTCAATAAGACAAAAATCTTTTTAAAAAATCATCCAGAAGTTTATATTACAAAATCCGATAAGGGCAACTCAACAGTTGCACTTTATAAACAGCAATATATGGAACTTGCAGAACTTTTGTTGAATGATGAAACTTATTATAAAAAAATTCCACGCGATCCCACGTCGACGATTCAGCAGAAAGCAAATAAAATAGTTTCTGATTTAAAAAAAAACAAAAAGAAATCACTGATGTTAATGCAAAAAATCTAACAATTTATAACTCGATATCCCCAAAATTCTACGGTTTACCTAAGGTTCATAAACCGACCTTATCTTTGCGACCAATCATCTCCTCTATAGATTCCCCAACATCAAAACTAACTGGTTTTATAACTCAAATTTTAGCTACATCCTATGACTATAACAATGAATATTATTCTTTCATTCTTTTTTTCAAATTTTCAAGCTTTATCAACGATTTCAAATTACCAAACAATTTTCAAATTATAAGTCTGGATGTTGTTTCCCTATTTACGAATCTCTCTTTGGAGTTGGTACTCGAGAGCATCACTAAAAACTGGACAAGAATAAGAAATAATACTGACATAAGTCAGTCCAAATTTCTTGAAATAATTCGGTTCATTTTTAATAATACATGCTTCGCTTACAATAATCAGTTCTATAAACAAACATTTGGTACTCCAATGGGCTCAAAAACTTCTCCCATTCTGGCACAATACGTCTTAGATGATTTACTACAAGAATGTATTCCAAAATTATCTTATAAACTACCATTTCTAAAAAACTATGTTGATGATTTGATATGTGCAATACCACTTAATGGCGAAGAAGAAATACTTAGAGTCTTTAACAACTATAACAAATATATTCAGTTCACAATGGAAACAGAAAACAACAATAGCGTGCCATTTCTAGATACTAAACTGATCAGATGCGAAGAAAACAACAAAATCATTCTAGACTGGTACATTAAGCCGAGTAGTTCTGGCAGGTATCTTAATTATTTCTCATACCACCCAGAAAGAATGAAAATAAACTTAATTTTATGTTTAAAAAACCGAGTGGCCTCTATAAGCCATCCCACATTAAGAGTCAACAACTTAAGAAGGATCTATAACTTACTCTTAGACAACTCCTATCCGAAACATCTTTTAAACAAACTTCTTTTCTCTACAAGTGAAACAGTTATAGCTGATAACACTGATCAAAACCGAACAGCCAATTCTAACCCAAGAAAGCATTATGTATATTTTCCTTATATAAGAGACTTAACCCCCAAATTTGCAAATATATTTAAAGGCAAGGACCTGATTGTAGCCAACAAAACATTAAAAACCACGACAACACTTTTTACTCGTTTAAAAGATAAAACAAACAACATTAACAAATCTAACTTGGTGTATCAAATTAGTTGCCATAACTGTGATAAAAAATATATAGGACAGACTTCCAGGTGCTTAAAGGATAGACTGGCATCACATAAAAGTGATATCAGATTGAGACCAGATGCTTGTGCCCTGTCTTAACACACAAATAATACCGGCCACTTGCCTGATTTTGAAAACGTAAAAATAATAGATTTTTGAAAAAAAAACTACTTTAAAAGAAATTTTCTTGAAATGGTTTACATCAATAACCAAAAAAATTGCAGGAACAAAAGATCAGATGTTCAACATTTAAACGTAATTTCCTCTAACCTACTTCAGATTAGTAATAGGGAGGTAGTGTGGTAGCTGAAGGGGTCTTCAGCTACCCCAAACTTAGCATAAAATATATTTCCCCTTTTTTCTTCTTTACCTTTTTTTTTGGTGAAAGAGAGAATATTGGAAGAGCCTAGTTTATGTTTGTTACCTCCCTTACAGTAAGTTTTTTAATAATTTTTGTTTTTTAAAGTTTTTTTAATGACCACCGACCACCTTTTGTAGAGTGACTGAAGAAGGATTGAATATATCCGAAAGCTTTCACTAAGTAAAAAGAGTATTATTTTTTGTGAATGCCCTAGAAAATACTTTATAATCTGGCTGCAACTCTGCGAAACTCACAATTTTTTTGTTATATATATATATATATATATATATATATATATATATATATATATATATATATATATATATATATTTATATATGCACCTTATAATCTTGATTTAGAATCCTGTAACTTCTTTTCGTTTGAACATCTGAAGAGAGAGCGCAGTGGTCAAACATTTTCCTCAAACTGATGAATTAAAACCTTCTGCAGCATTATTGTTTGAGGCACAAACATGGATGGAATAAAACAAGTCGAGAAGCGTTGGACTACTATAAGTATATTAGAGTAGTTATGTAAAAAGGAATTTTTTTTCGCTTTGTTCTTCATATTTAGGACACATAACTTCACTATCACCCTCATATCTTATCTTAACTATTAAATATAGGTTTCATTAAAATAAGTTACAATCAGTTCTGTCGCTTGTTTGGGCCTTGTCGTGCATCAGTATTTTTTAATATTTTAAAATTTAATTATTTCAGGTTTTTCTAATAAGTTCTTGATACGCCACTGTTAAGGCTAAATTTATTTCTGGTCAATAATCACATACTTTGTGTATTTAATGTTCTTGTAATACTATTTTCAAACGTTTTAAACATACTGATTCATTCATAAATCATTTATAGAGAAAATAAAACTCTTTCCTTTCAGGAAGCAATATTGATGGTGGATGTATAACGGCTGAATGGATATCGGGTTACTCGTTAACAGTAGCTTGGCATGGGTTATATCATACAAGAATAAAACCAAAACGTTTTACTGCAATGATATTTGAACGTTTTAAATATGATGGATAAACTTTAGTAAAGAATAAGCGTTAATAATTGGCATTATTTAATAAATTGTGAGCGCTTACTGGCTTAGGTACATATTCATAATCGTTTCTGGAAATGACACTCAAGGTTGGCTTCTTCAGGGCTTTCCTGACTCCTTCAGGTCTCTATTTCACAGTAAATTATATTATCCTCCTTGAGGAAGCAAAATTGAACTGAACAGCAACAGTGTTCTGTCACATTTCGGCGGTATTTTTGATTTTCACCTGAATTGAGAATTTTTAAAATTGATTTTTGGTACTTTATAGTATTATTTGTGGGTATTAAAAGTTATTATTATTATGATTATCTATCTGTCTGTCACTGAATATCTTTCGTATTGTAAATCTTTCTAAGTAAAACATTTTTTTCTCCTTTTTGATTATTCTGTTTATTTCAGCAGCTGCCGAGAACTCATTTACAAAAATCTTTTTCGAAAAGTAGTGTGTCGGGTTTGTTGAGCCGTAGTTGTGGTCGAAAAGGTAAAATTCCATAAAATGGCACCTGTTAGTGTCCACAACTGGCTCAGTTGTTCCTGAAATAGCATTTAGAGGGGTTTATAATTAAGAGAAGCATCATTTTACAACACCGTAAACACAAGAGCGCAGTTAAGATTATAGCAACCGGAATTTGAAAGGATTTACAACACTAATATTGTTGTAAATTTTTTACAAATGCAAAGATCGTACGATTGTCTAAGGTGGTAATACAGGGGATGCAACTCTCTGTTATGACAATGGGTGTACGATGATATAGCCTACACTGAGTAACTTGAAAGGAAAAACATTTAATATCCGCCGTGTCAGTAAATCGACTACGATACAATAAAATCTCAATCACACCATCCTGACAAGCAAGTGGAAATTCATCGGTCTCTGATTTAAGACTTGGCTACTATGAGATACTAATTTTTGCATTGCTATCTGCTTGCTGTCTATAAAATTGTACTTTTTCTGCTATTTTAGTACGTATTTTAAGTTTAAGAGGTTCTAAATCTAAAATATTCACCTCGTGATTTTATTGTTCGATAACATCGCCAAAGTTTACTTCTCGACCAAGTTTTCCAACTGCCCTTTTTGCCACCTTTAACAGAAAGGCTTCCACATTTCTCTGTTCATGGCGGCATATAACACTTCTGACTGCATATTTTAAATAGTGTTCCCAAAATCGTATACTTTTAAGGTATCACAATATTTTAATTAGGGCCCTCTCATTTTATACCAAGTACACTTTGCGCTGAATGTTCTCTTAATACGTCCCTGGTAACTAAACAGACATGCCACCCATGAAAATTATTCCTAAAAAGCTTACTTCCAGTTATATTATGGCATTTAATATCAAGATAGGCTTGTGTTTTTTTTTTTATCAATTTTCTAGGTTCAAAATAAGAACCAAGAAATATGAAATTTATCAGGCAATATTAAAATGTAATAATAATACACTTAATTTTTAAAAGTTTGTGTCAATGCTATTAACTAACAGTTCAATAAGACTAAATAAATAAAAATAACCGGTCAAGTGCAAGTTGAACTTGCGAAATTAGTGTTCCGTACGTTGATTTCTTTTAAAATAAAAAATTTTGTTACGAAGGTATAAAATGAACAGTGACTTCACAAAACACACCCCAAATGAGTTTTTAACAAGGTTTGTTTCCAATCTTTACCGAAAACTGATGACCTTCAAATTTTTTTTTTTATGTACCAGACAAATTATTAAAGGTAATGAACGCGCGATAATTTTCGTTCAGTGGAGAATACTCCAGAAATTTTTCAAAATTTTTTGATCAGTACTTTTCGAGATAAGGGGGAGAAAGCGATTTTTCAAGGTTTTTTAAATATAATACAAAGAAAAGTGTACGCAAGTATTACATTATATATGTATATTTTTTACTCGTGTTTTCACAAGCTTTCATTTGACACCACACTTGATGACCGAGTAAAAAAATTTTTTTTCACTTCCGATTTCACCCTCCAAAATTAATCCCTTAAGTCAAAATTTAACTTTCAAAACTACATGGCTCTGATAAGGCCATCAATTTCCATATTATCTCAACTTTCTGTGACAAATAGTTTCGGAGAAAATCGGGTGTGACAAACAGACAGACAGACGGACAGACAGACACCGAAGTCATCTTATAAGTGTACGGAACACTAAAAATTTGTCTAATATTTAAAAGTTAATTTACATTCTATATTTCCGTTTTTCTATAACATAATCCACTGTTAAAAAATAACATTAAACCTTCATATTTAAAAAAAAAACGAACAAGCGCAAGTTGGACTTGCGCAATTAGTGTTCCGTATGGTGATCGCTTTTGAAATAAAAAAATTTGTTATGGAGGTGAGTGGAGTGACTTCACAAAACACTCTATATAAGTTTTCAACAAAGTTTGTTTCCGATCTTTGTTGGAAACTGATGACCTAGAAATTATTGTTTTTTTTATATACCATATAAATTATCAAAGGTAACGCGCTTGTGAGAATTTTTGTTCAATCTGCGCTTTATGGAAAATATTCTAGAATTTTTTCAAAATGTTCTGATTGGTATTTTTCGACATAAGTAGGGGAACAGCGGTCTTTTAAAATATTATGAAGAAAAATTTGCGCCAGTATTACATCATATATATTTTTGGAACTAGTGTTTTCACAAGCTTTCATTTGACACCACCCTCGATGACCTTTTTTTTTGAGTACCGATTTCACCCCTCAAAACTAACCACTTAAATCAAAATTTAACCTTTAAAACTACACGGCTCTGATTGGGCCATCAATTCCTATATTTATGTCAAATTTCAACTTTCTATGTCAAATAATTTCGGAGAAAATTTGTTGTGACAGACGGACGGACAGACGGAGAGACCGAAGTGATCCCGTAAGTATTCCGTACTGAACACTAATAAAGTAATATTACTTTTTAATTACTGGGTGTGTTATAGGACAATAAAAATATCAATTAAGTTTAATTAAATAGCTCCTTGTTTGGTTTCTTTGGTTTTAATGAACTGTTAATTAAGAATATCACTTTCTATAAATTAAGTATCTGGCACTTTCAGAGACATTTATTTATACATTTGATTTAAGATTAACTGGATGAGAGGGGCGGGGGTTTTTGTATCGTTTTAACAGTATTATAAACATCTTTCCTGATTTTTGATTGGAATATTAAATAATTATTATAAAATACATTAAATATTATTTACATTATTTATTAATATATCCACACATTACAAAGAAACCTTTTTTTGCACATCAATAAGCTTTTTCAACATACCTGCAATTTTTTATCTGTATTGTCTACATCTGAATTTTATTATTTAGCGTACGCACGTATTTCGTGAGCGCACAGTAAATATTTTGTTGGATATGATTTTTAAAAAAAGGATTGTAGTTTTTTAATCCATAAATAGTTTTTGTGATTATATAAACAAGGTAAATTTCTACTTTATTACTCTATTTGGTATACATTGCACAACGTATTACAATAGCCATTTTTTATGTTTCAGAGTTTATGTTTTCAAGCTCTATCAATATTTTTTCAATATATTGTTTAGTTGTAACTAAAAGGTTATATACCAATTAATTATGTCGGGAATGTGGAATCTTTGACACAATGATGCTACTCAGTATATGTTACCACTACACCAAACACTCTAATTTTGCACTCGACGGGCCATGTTAGCTTCATCAGGAGCGATGAAGAAGCTAACATGGTTAGCGAAACCCGCGTCGAGTGCAAAAATAAAGTGCCTGGTGTAGTGGTGATATATACTGAGTAGCCTCAAATAATTGATTTTTTTTTTAAATTAAAGTTTTAAACTATTTAATTATGTCAGTAAAGTGATGTTTTCCTTGTTAAAGGAATTTTCTTCTAGTTTTGATGCGTACATATACAAGGTGTACAAGTATGAAATGCGGATTTCAGACAACAGATGGTGCACCAATGCAGTTTGTGCTATAAAGGTTTGACACTGAGCCATTTTGTTGTGTGATCAACAAGTGTCAGACGCGCACGAGTGATAAATTGGAAAAGTGTGTGCATAGTGTTGTGTTCAATATGTCGAAATTTATACCGAACAAAGAATATTCGCGGACAGCATTAATTTTTTGTTTTCATTTGAATCATACTGATTACTTCGCGAAGCTCCATCGCAAGATACGTGTGAACGATGTTTTCGGCGTTTCAAAAGTAGTGACTTCGATGTTACAGACAAGGAACAAGGAAAATCGCCAAAAAAATGCGAAGATGTGGAATTGCAAGCATTGTTGGACGAAGATGATTCGCAAACACAAAACAACTCGCCGAGCAATTGGGCGTTAGTCAACAAGCTGTTCCTAATCGGCTACGAGAGATGGGAAAGATTCAGAAGACCGGTAGATGGGTACCACATGAGTTGAACGACAGGCAAATGGAAAAGCGCAAAAACACGTGTGACATTTTGCTCGCTCGGTACAAAAGGAAGTTGTTTTTGCATCGTATAGTTACAGGGGATGAAAAGTGGATTTATTTTGACAATCCCAAGCGCAAAAAATCATGGGTAGACCCAGGCGCACCATCCACATCGACCGCAAGACCGAATAGCTTCGGCAGAAAGATGATGCTCCGTGTTTGGTGGGACCAGAGGGGCGTGGTCTATTATGAGCTGTTAAAACCTGGGGAAGCGGTTAATACTAAACGTTACCTGTTGTTGGTAACGTTTAGTATTAACCGATTTGAACCGTTCGCTGCTTGAAAAAAGGCCAGAATACCGAAAGAGGCAACACAAAGTCATTTTTTTTCATGACAATGCTCCATCACATACGCCCAAACCAGTTCGCAACACGTTGGAAGCACTCAGCTGGGAAGTTCTATCCCATGCGGCTTACTCACCAGACTTGGCTCCTTCCGATGCACTTGTTTGCATCGATGGGTCACGCACTTGCTGAGCAGCGCTTTGGTTCGTACGAAGATGTGAAAAAATGGGTTGATGAATGGTTCGGAACAAAAGTAGAAGATTTTTACTGGCGTGGTATTGACAAATTGTCCGCAAGATGGGAAAAATGTATAACAAGCGATGGAGCATCCTTTGAATAAAGCACCTTTTATCATTCTTCCAAATTTAACATGTTTTTTTTTTTAAAAAAAAATCCGCATTTCATACTTGTACACCTGGTATATATATATATATATATATATATATATATATATATATATATATATATATATATATATATTTATATATATATATATATGCATGTTGAAAGCCCCTATGTATATTTCTTTCAGGTCTAACAACGAACCTATACAAAAACTAATACAAGCAAAAAAATCAGGTACAACTTAAACGGTTTTACCAACATAGTACTAAGATACTCTATCAAAACAGCGTTGATCAAAAACTCAATAAAGACTATCTAAAATTGGATATCGACATCATATAGCCATATCCTAGAAGCAATACAGTCGGCAGCAACAGAAGCTCTTGGACACGAGCAGCAAGGTATCTCTAAATATAACGGCCACTTGGAACGATGAAGGAACACAAACGAAAAAAACAAGCCTACCAGAAGGGGACGATCACAACGGATGATAATGATAGAATAGAACTAGAACAGGCAAAATTTAGGAGAATGATCATCCAAAACAAAAATGAAACGTGTCACTATAGGCCAGGAATCTGATTTTTCGTTCAAAATTATTTAGAGCCCTCAATTTTTTACGAAATCAAACATTTTTTTTTTAATACTCGTAAGCGAATTCCAAACAAACGTATGGAAGCCGATTTGCGAAATATAACCTAAAAATTTTTTAAAGTTGCAAAAAGCAGCACGAAACTGGGAGGTAAAATTTCTAAGTTCACGTGATTTCAAGTTTACTCGTTCAAAACTGTTACATCGGGGGTTTCTGGGGTCACTGAATCTATTTTCGGGTTCATTTTTATCATATGCACCCTTTTCAGTTGTGAAAATGCGGGTTGGAGGGGGAGAAATTAGAATGTTTACCTGAATTAGAGTTTCGAGTTTAAAAGGAGGAAAAAGGATGCATATGATCAAAATCCCGGAAATAGATTCAGTGAACCCAGAAACCCCCGATGAACCAGTTACCATATTCAGAGCCAACATATAAACATAATAGAAGAGATGGTTTGGAAAGCGGTTAGGTCAATGAAGAATAGAAAAGCGGTTGGACCAGAGGACATCCCCGCAGAATTAATAAAAAATGGGACTAAGAAGTTAATAATAATGCTCAGATACTGCACTGACTTAGCCGTTAGTTGATGGAGATCCATAATAACTAGGAATAAAAATTTAAATAACTGTTTGAGATCACCACTTATGTTTATTATATTATTGCCGACAATTGTTTCGACACACTGTGTCTTTTTCTGGAGCATGATGTAAATTTATGGTACATCGTGCTCCAGAAGACACAGTGTGTCGAAACAATTGCCAGCAATAATATAATAAACATAAGTGGTGATCTTAAACAGTTGTTTAAAATTTTTTATTCCTAGTTATAATGCTGAGACACATATTCGAAAAATATATAAATGGAAAGGGGCTGCTGTCTGACGCCCACATTCTTCAAAATTATCTTAATAAGGCATTAGAGAGTTGGCGAAGAGCATGTGGAGGAATGAGAATACAGCTGACCGACGAAACAAAGTTGTACACTCTACATTTTGCCAATGATCAGGTGGTTATTACTCAGGACAAGGAGGACCTTGAATTTATGACAAGAAAACTGTTCGAAGATTATAAAAATTTGGGTTTAACAGTTAATTTCAAGAAAACCAAATATTTGTGTTTAGAAGGAGAACAGGGAAGCCTTACCCTAAATACCAATGAGGTCATTGATGCTTGTGAAGAGTATATGTATTTCGGGACTAACATAAGTAAGGACGGTAAAACAGAAAAAGAAATAGAGAATATAATAAGTAAAGGAAAGGCGGTCATAAGACACCTAAACTTTGGTTTGTGATCGAAGAACCACCGAGAAAGCATCCATGATGATGTTTCATCCTAATACAATCTAAATATGGTTTATTTGTATATTTATTTTTTCAAAAAAAATATGTTGCCAAAACACAGGTACCTACTTCTTGGCAAATTATATCATACCAACATATTTACCTACCTGTTTATTTTAGGGACTTTACCTATGTCAATTTTCTATTGTTAAATTTGCACCTGCAACATTTAGGTTAGCTTTAATTCTTTTATTACATTGAAAATATTATATTAAATAAATATTCTGAAACTTTCATCTAAAGTAGTTTATAATTCTGACTGTATTATTTTAGAACTGTAATAATTTATGTAAATATCTTTTGATAGAAATATGCTATAACTTCATCTTTATATCCAATAAAGCCTTGCAATTATTAGAAATATGAGTGAGTGTTTAATATCCTCTCCTATTTTCCGCTTCTTATAGTCCATTATAAAAAGACAAACTTCGTATGTCCAAAACTCATAATCATAATACTTCCTAATACTTATAATATAGATTTACCTGAATCTATCTCTGAGTATGGGTGTACTCGTTAAATTAATAAATGACACGTACAATTGAGTCTATCTCCCTTACTCCCACTTAGTTGGGAATGTGGAATCTTTGGCACAATGATACTACTCAGTATATATCACCACTACACCAAACACTTTATTTTTGCACTCGACGCGCGTTTCGCTAACCATGTTAGCTTCATCAGGAGCGATGATTGACTAAAGCTAAACTACAAATCTACCCTATTTATACTTAGCCTAACCCTTGAATTACTCAAGCGGAACTAATGACATAGGCAAGGCTCTCAGTTCCGGTCAAGTACCCAGTAGAGGGGACTATAAGGAATAGGCCCTCTGTCTTTATTTAAACTACTTTTACATTTTATGATTTCCATAATTTCGTATCAGATACATTTTTTATTAATCTTAGATTATCTAATGTCACAGTATGATCAGCTTCAAGGGCATGTTCGGCAATGCTAGACTTTTTCTGTTCTATTGTATCTTAAGTGTGCTAAATGTTCTTTAAATCGTGTTTTAATTGACCTTTTAGTTTGCCCAACATACTTTTTGTCACAATCATTACAACTAATTTCATAAATTCCACTTTTCTCACAATTAGGAATCTTATCTTTGGGATTTCCTAAGATATTCCTCAGATTGTCTGATGACTTATAGACTAAGGTGAGGCCTACCTTATTAAATACCTTATTGAGTCCCTTGCTATATTTCGGATTATATGGTATGGAGACATATTTGGTGTTATTTTCTTCGCGTGTAAAAAAGGTGGAATTCTAAATATTAAACCTAAATTTATGTCTATTTATTAGCTTATTTACTAAGTCATCGTCGTAACCATTAACTCTAGTTTATATTTCTAATACGATTCCTTCCTTTATTGAAGTTTACTCTGTTCAGAGGGAAAGTGACCAAACGATGAACTAAAAAATGTAATGAGGCTAATTTATGTTGTTTGCAATGAAATGAATCATTAGGAATATATCTATCTGTTACTGTATCCTTCCTATAGATATCAAATTTTAATCTATTATTATTTTTAATAATTAAAATATCTAGAAAAGGCAATTGTCCTTTGTTCTCAACTTCGTAAGTGAATTTAATGGAATCATACCGGCTATTTAATTTAGAAACAAAATCATTAATATTTGCTCTCTTTGTATCAAAAATCGCGAAAATATCATCCACATACCTATACCATACCCTTGGGAAATATTCGAATTCTTGACTGGCTTCGAATATTTCGCAAGGGTATGGTATAGGTATGTGGATGATATTTTAGCGATTTTTGATACAAAGAAAGCAAATATTAATGATTTTGTTTCTAAATTAATAGCCGGTATGATTCCATTAAATTCACTTACGAAGTTGAGAACAAAGGACAATTGCCTTTTCTAGATATTTTAATTATTAAAAATAATAATAGATTAGAATTTGATATCTATAGGAAGGATACAGTAACAGATAGATATATTCCTAATGATTCATTTCATTGCAAACAACATAAATTAGCCTCATTACATTTTTTAGTTCATCGTTTGGTCACTTTCCCTCTGAACAGAATAAATTTCAATAAAGAAAGGAATCGTATTAGAAATATAACTAGAGTTAATGGTTACGACGATGACTTAGTAAATAAGCTAATAAATAGACATAAATTTAGGTTTAATGTTCAGAATTCCACCTTTTTTACACGCGAAGAAAATAACACCAAATATGTCTCCATACCATATAATCCGAAATATAGCAAGGGACTCAATAAGGTATTTAATAAGGTAGGCCTCACCTTAGTCTATAAGTCATCAGACAATCTGAGGAATATCTTAGGAAATCCCAAAGATAAGATTCCTAATTGTGAGAAAAGTGGAATTTATGAAATTAGTTGTAATGATTGTGACAAAAAGTATGTTGGGCAACCTAAAAGGTCAATTAAAACACAATTTAAAGAACATTTAGCACACTTAAGATACAATAGAACAGAAAAGTCTAGCATTGCCGAACATGCCCTTGAAGCTGATCATACTGTGACATTAGATAATCTAAGATTAATAAAAAATGTATCTGATAGGAGATTGTTGAACGCATACGAAAGTATGGAAATCATAAAATGTAAAAGTAGTTTAAATAAAGACAGAGGGACTATTCCTTATAGTCCCCTCTACTGGGTACTTGACCGGAACTGAGGGCCTTGCCTATGTCATTAGTTTCGTTTGAGTAATTCAAGGGTTAGGCTAAGTATACATAGGGTAGATTTGTAATTTAGCTTTAGTCAATCATAGCTCCTGATGAAGCTAACATGGTTAGCGAAACGCGCGTCGAGTGCAAAAATAACGTGTTTGGTGTAGTGGTGACATATACTGAGTAGTCTCTTACTCCCAAATAATATAATCGAGATCGTTAATGACGGCTGTCTTACATTGATCAGATCGATATTTAAGGCGGAACAACATCTGTTGAAGTATAAGTGGAAGCAAGATGCATATCTTTTATTCTGTCTAGAATTTTATTGCCGACTATGCTATTACAAATCGTACGGACTTTACTACCTAACGTAATAAAACATATCCTATAACCTGGCCAGAGAACATATGTATAATTCTGAAAAAAAAAACGTAAATTGGATAGGTGGTTCTCAAGTTATAAGCGCACAAACCGACAGATAAACAGACAGAGGGACGTTGCATTTTATATATATTATATTCTTTGCTACATGATATTGTTCCATATTTAATGGTTTAGGCAGTGTATTGCAAGAGAACGCGCTAGCGGCAAACTTTTCTTCGATTTGAATCACTATTATCGTCCTGCTTATTCCTTATGTTTAACGTAATAAAATATAGCTTATAACCTGGCCAGAGAACATATGTATGTTTTGGAAAAAAAGCACGTAAATCGGATAAATGGTTCTCCAGTGATAAGCGTACTAACGGACAGACAGAGAGGCGTTGCATTTTATATATATTATAAATACTGGTAAAATATCTTTACTGATTTTTTTTTCAAAACGAACGATTTATTTTAAAATTAATTATACAAGTCTAAAAATATATTACTTTTTCATGCTACAATTTAATTCCAGTTAAGTTATTAATAGAAATTTCTGTTCA
The DNA here is from genome assembly GCA_019049505.1 of Pachyrhynchus sulphureomaculatus. Lineage (NCBI taxonomy): Eukaryota > Metazoa > Arthropoda > Insecta > Coleoptera > Curculionidae > Pachyrhynchus > Pachyrhynchus sulphureomaculatus. Next base: position 51,176,540 of record CM032456.1, read on the forward strand.
ATTTTTCAATGCTAAAATTAACGTGCAGAAAAGGTTAACGCCTGTGAATAACATAAACCTAAAAAAAAAGTTGAAAAAAAGTGATTTATGTTTTATAGAATTTGCCATCCGCTTTTTAAATTGCGACAGATGTTGAATAAATCTTCGAAATTAAAATTTACAGATTTACGACCTGATGAATCTCAAAAAAAAGGAATGATTGTAAAATGATTAGTAATTCAAAATCGTCAGTTGTCTGTTTAAATTATTTTCTATTGAAATCATGACATAAAATTGTTGTAAATGTGGAAGAAAAGTTCCTAGAATGTTCAAATTCATCCAGAACTAACCAGAAAAGTTACCATTTTTACAATTTTTAAATCTTAGTTTTTTAGAACTCCTTGAGTATTTTTACTCATCAGGCGAAGGAAGAAAAGCAATAGATCGAAAATACTGAGGAAATAATATTTTTGCACATTTTTTTTTGCAAAATTCGACATTATTCATCAATATAGTCTCCTTCAAGAGCGACACAATCAGTCCAACGCTTTTCTAACATTTATATACCTTTCTTGTAGAAGGATTTGTCTTTGCCTTCAAAACAGGCCTCAGCTTCGGCGATAACTTCTTCATTGGAGCGAAATGTCTTTCCTGCGAGCATTTCTTTGAGGTCTGCGAATAGATAATAATACGATGGATGAGGAAGCAATTCGAACGTCGATTCATGCAATTTTGCTATCGTAATCATTGACTTGCAACACGGTGCATTTTCTCCATGAAAGAGGGCCGTTTTTTTGCGATATCTGCCTTTAAACGCACCAATAACTTTATATAATATTCGCTATTGATGGTTTTTCCCTTCTCAGCATAGTCGATGAAAATTATTCCATGCGCATCCCAAAATCCAGAGACCAGACCCTTCCCTGCCGACTGTTGTGCCTTTGATGGCTTCGGACGGCTTTTACCGGCTGCTGTCCACTTAGATGACTGCCAATTTGATTCCGGTGTGTAATGATGAATCCATGTTTCATCCATTGTCACATATCGCATGAAAACATCCTTTCTATTGCGCTTAAACAAGTCCAAACAGCGCTCAGAATCATCAGCACGTTGTTGTTTTTGGTCCACTGTGAGCAAACGCGGTACCTATTCTAAACAGAACTTTCTTATGCCCAAATGTTCATGCCAAATATGGCCAACACGTTCTTTTGATATCTTTACGGTGTCAGCTACTCACGCAATTTCACTTTTCGGTCATCCAAAACACTTTTGTGGATTTTTTTGATGTTTGCCGGAATAATAACCTTATTTGGGTGTCCAGAGCGTTCAGCATCATTTGTATCTGTACGACTGCGTTTCAGTTCAGCATACCAGTAAATGATGAGTGATTTTCCATGGTCAGAGTCCACGTAACACTTATCAATCCATTGCTTTGCTTCAACAGTATTATCCCCATCAGAAAGAAATTCGATTTTTTCGATTGTTTTGAAAATATCAAAAGTAGTGTCACTAAAATTACTGTAACTTGTAAACTAACAGTCAAAATGTCACGAAATTTTGATACGTATCGTCTGAAGGTTGGTACTTTCTAAAAATCATATGGGTTTCTTGAAAAGGGCGACATCTATGTGTCAGACCAAAAATTTTTAGCCTACGTGTATATATATATATATATATAATATATATATATATATATATATATATATATATATATATAAATATATATATATATATATATATATATAAATATATATATATATATATATATATATATATATATATATATATATATAAATATATATATATATAATATATATATATATATATATATATATATATATATATATATATATATATATATATATATATGTATATATATATATATATATATATATATATATATATATATATATATATATGTATGTATATATATATATATATATATATATATATATATATATATATATATATATATATGTATATATATATATATATATATATATATATATATATATATATATATATATATATATATATATATAATAAATATATATATATATATATATATATATATATATATATATATATATATATATATTTATATATATATATACAGTAGAACCCCGGTTATCCGAGGTAACGTGGGGTGGCACCCTCCTCGGATAACTGAAAACTCGGATAATCCAGATTTGTTTTTATTCATTCAAAAAATAAACACCAATACTTTAAACCGATGTACTCGTATTAACGTTTTTTAACTAAATCGGTACATACAATATAAAACAGTGACATGGGTATCTATGCGTTTCTGTTTCATATTGCATCTTCTTTTTCTCGCTGCAATGTTTTCCCATCTATTAAGAAGAAGCAAGTCCTCTGGGGTTGCCTCTGGTTGTTGTTCGATATACCTCAAAACTTTTTCCAAAGAAGCAAAACCTTCTTGATGAGAGATCTTAGTGGGAGACTGTTCATCCACCGCCGCTTCGTCATCGTCATCTGATTTTTTCGGTTTCTTGAAAGGCATTCGTTATTTCTTCAATACTCATTTCTTCTTCTAAATCATCTGCTGTAATCCATTCAACAATATCTTCTCTTGTCACATTTTCGCAACTTTTTATTTTTGCATTAATTCAAATAAACTTTTTTCTTTTTTCTTCTATCTCGCTGTCAAAATTTGAACAAGACATTTCTCCATGGCTTCTCAATTTCAAAGCTAATTCATTTAATGGAGTATCATCTTCACTGTCATTATAGTTCTCAAAATCAATAACTTTTGACCCAGATTTTTGAATAGTGGTAGTACGCACAGAATCCCAAGCTTGACTTACCCAGTAATTAACATTTTTCAGTGTAACCTTTCTCATCCCATTGATAATATCCTTCTTTTCTGTGTATTCTAACAGACGTTTAAGATATAAACGCCTATAAATTTTTTTAAATGTTTTCGAGGATGCCTTGATCAATTGGTTGCATTATGATGGTTACATTTGGAGGAAAAATTTTTACATCAATTTCGCCCACATGAAATCCTTCTCCACGGTGAGAGGGGGCATTATCCATTAACAAAATTGCTTTAATAGAAAGACGGTTTCTGTTCAAAAATTTAGTCACAGATGGCACGAACTCTTCTTCAAACCAGTTAGTAAATAAGGTCGCATCCATCCATGCGCTCTCCTGACTTTTGTAATAGACTGTATATATAAATATAATATAAATATATATATATATATATATATATATATATATATATATATATATATTTATATATATACCATATTATATATATATATATATATATATATATATAAATATATATAAATATATATATATATATATATATATTATATATATATATATATATATATATAATATATATATATATATATATATATATATATATATATATATATATATATATATATATATATATATATGTATATATATATATATATATATATATATATATATATATATATACATATATATATATATATATATACATATATATATATATATATATATATATATATATATATATATATATATATATATATATATAATATATATATATATATATATATATATATATATATATATATAATATATATATATATATATCAATATAATATATATATATATATATATATATATATATATATATATATATATATATATATATAAACATATATATAAATATATATATATATATATATATATATATATATATATATATATATATAAATATATATATACATATATATATACTATATATTATATATATATATATATATATATATATATATATATATATATATATATAAATGTATATATCAAAGAGTCAATCTTATCTGAACTGGAAAGTATGAAAAACTCAATTGGAACAAAAAGAGTACAGCTGAAATGCCGAAAAACAATGATGTTTCTTATGCAGATATGGCAAAGAAAAGGGGTGAAGTAATAGTTATTAAGCCAAAAACTAAGCAAGACAGCAATAAAACAAGAGAAGTGGTTACAAAAAGACTAAACCCTTTAAATATGGAGGTGGGTATCACAGACTTGAAGCCCGTCAAAGATGGAGGCATACTTATTAAATGCAAGACAAAAGAAGAAATTGAAAAAATAAAGAATGAAGCTGAAAAATCTCTGGGCAGAAAACTACAAAGTAAATACACCATCTTTAAAAAATTCGTGTTTCAAAATATGTGACATTGAGGAAAATTTAAGTGATGCAGACTTGCTTAGGTCTATAAAAAGTCAAAATAGTTTTATTTGTCATAGTGAAACTTACTTGAAAATATTAGCTTTTAAAAAAATGAAGACTCGTTATATGGCTATAATTGAATGTGATCCTTCCACCTGGAAACTTGCTTTGCAGGAGGGAAGGCTGAGTATTGGCTGGTCGGCGTCACGTAGAGTGTTTGATTACGTAAGGTTGTTCAGATGCTATAAGTGTGCGGGTTTTGGTCATAAGGCGGAAGACTGTAAGGTGGGTGTTGTTTGCATAAAGTGTGGTGAACGTGATCACGTACAAGGTGACTGTCAGTGTAAGGAACTAAAATGTGTAAACTGTCTGGACTCAAACCGAAAACTAAATCTATCTCTTGACATCTGTCACTCTGCATTTGATGCGCAAAAACTGTCAAACATTGCAACGACACCTGAATTCAGCAAAACTAAAAATTAAGTTGGATAGCGAATAGCAACTACAGCAATGTACGTCGAGTGAGACGAAAGCACATAGTGTTGTTAGATTGTGTCACCAGAATGTTCAGGGTTTAGGAAATAAGTTTGATGTTCTGGAGGTTAGTTTGGCGCAAGGTCTTGTTGATATATTGTGCATTTCTGAGCATTGGATGACGCAAGATAAGTTTAATAAAGTAGGCCTTAAAGATTTTAGTTTAATCGCGAGTTTTTGTCGATCGGAGAATATTCATGGTGGTGTTGCGGTGTTTTGCAGGTCAGATCTTCTTTCTGTAAGTAGCGAGTTAAATAATTTGACTAGTATTGAAAAAAATTTTTGAAGTTTGTGGAGTCAGCATCTCCTTGCAGAATAATGTACCTATTGGGATATTTTGTATTTATCGATCCCCATCTATTAATGTAAATAATTTTCTTGAGGAGTTTGCAAATTTCCTAGAAACCAACGTAAAAAATAATAAGCATGAACATATCATCATATGTGGGGACTTAAATATTGATTTTCTTAGTCACTCTATCGAACGAAACGAATTAATTAATTTGTTGGCTGCATACGGCTTTGCATGCCATGTTGATTCACCTACAAGACTTAATGCTTCTCTGGACTACATTTGTACCAACTTTTGTAATGATGATCATAAGGCTGTAGTTGATGATAATGGTCTATCTGATCATTCCTATCAATTATTTGAAATTAATTTAAGACCTCTTGAGGTGTGCGGCACACGTTTTGTTTATAAACGTTTTTTTTAGTGCGGCCAACTATAATGAGCTTTACCATTACTTGCGCAAAGAGACTTGGATGTCAGTGTATGAAGCGTGCGATGTCCATGATGCATTTAGGGTTTTTATAGAACTATTGTCAACCTATATAAATATAGCATTTCCTTTAAAAAAGGTTTTCCTGGATAGAAATAGAAAAAAGCCTTGGATTACTCGGGGCATCCGTACGTCTTTGAAAAATTTGAAATTACTTTATAAGTTGGTCGTTGATTCAAATAGTGTCATAATCAAAAACCATTATAGATTATATAAAAAAATATACAAGAATGTTATAGGGACTGCTAAGAAAGTATATAATGATAAGTCATATACCGCCTCTACTAATAAAAGTAAAGCCGTCTGGAATATTATCACAGACACATTATCCATTATTATTACTATTAAGTCCATTACTGACTTTATAGTGAAACCACTTTCGTACTTAATAAACATATCTCTGGAACGTGCAACATTTCCAGATGTGTTTAAAACTGCTAGAATAATACCTTTATTTAAAAAAGGCGATAGTATGTTGTGTGAAAACTATCGGCCTATATCTTTATTAAGTTCAATTTCTAAGGTACTGGAAAGGGTTGTTTTTGAACAAATAAGTAATTTTCTAACAGTATTTCGAATTCTTACCGATTGTCAACATGGATTTAGGAAGGGCAGAAATACATCTTCTGCAATACTGCAGTTGGTTGAAAGGCTTTATGAGCAGCTGGATAATAGTAAAAAGTGCTTTGGACTTTTCATGGACCTAAGTAAGGCTTTTGATTTGATCAATCATAATCTATTAATATCAAAGATGAACAGATATGGACTAAGAGGTAATGTGAGTGACTGGTTACAGTCATATCTAAAAGGTAGAGATCAAGTTGTGGATATTGATGGAGTGAGGTCGAATGGAATGAAAGTTTCTACGGGTGTTCCACAGGGGTCCATTCTCGGACCGCTGCTTTTTTCAATTTTGTAAACGATTTACCGAATATCGTTAATGACCAAAGTAATTTAACCATGTTTGCAGACGATAACAGTTATGTATGCTGTGACAGCACCACTACTTTGGCTCTAGATAAACTTCAGAATATGTTAAGAGTTTTTGAACAGTGGTTCAAAACTAATATGTTAAGTCTTAATGCTGAAAAGACTGTTTTTATAAATTTTGTGCCTAGGGCATCCCAATTTGTTGAAAGTTTTCTGATTAGGACTAATGTAAACGGACATTCCATTGCTCAGGTAACGGAGACTAAATTGTTAGGTGTCTATATAGACAACAGTTTAAATTGGGGATGTCATATAAATGAATTGTGCAAAAGGCTTTCATCGGTGTGTTTTGCCATTTTTCGATTAAAAAGTGTCGTTAACTTTAATACAATAATGTCTTATTACTATGCACACTTTGTGTCTCGATTGAAATATGGCTTAATATTTTGGGGTGCTTCCCCTAATATGGTCAGAGTATTTAGAATGCAAAAAAGAGCAGTTCGAAATATTGCAGGTGTCAGATCAAGACATTCATGCCGTGAACTTTTCAAAAAATTTGCTATACTCACTCTGCCTGCTATGTACATATTGGAGGTTCTGATTTATGTTAAGAGTAATTTGAATAAATTTGTAGCCATGGCCGACATGCATAATTACTACACAAGATATAACAAAAATTTAGTTATACCAGAACACACATTATCTCTATTTGAAAAGAGTCCCTATTACAGCGGCATAAAGCTTTTTAATAGTCTGCCGACTAGTATTAAATCTTTAAATTTAAGTATGTATAAGAGACTAATATCAAGATTGTTAATTGAGAATGTCCCTTATAGCACTCAGGATTTTTTTCAGATTGAGGACTTTACATTATAAATGTTTGTATGTAAGCTAGAGTACGTGTAATTGTAACTTTTTTGGATCTTTATATCATGAATATTTGTATGTTAGCTGTAGTACGTGCAACTGTAAAGCTTTTTAGATCCTTATTTTCACAGGATGTATACATTTTGTGACTTGACTTGACTTTTTCCATACCTTGTATCAGGTCTCATGAAATAAAAGTTTATTTATTTTTTTATTTATATATATATATATATATATATATATATATATATATATATAAATATATATATATATATATATATATATATATATATATATATATATACATATATGTATGTATACAATTGTACTGAAATTAGTGATTAGATAACCTGGGCGCCAAAAAAAGTATGTGTATATATACAAAAAAAAAAATTAAGGTTTTTAAGTGAATAATACAAAAGAATGATGATTAAATAATTTGTACCTTATATTAGAAGAAAACTTTTTTTATGTTTTAACATTATTTTTTATTGGGTTAAATGGACCACTGATGAAAACTATGGCGCTTCCTTGTCTGCAGGATAGCAGCACAAAAAAATAATCCAATGTGCAAAAATAAAAATTACTCTTGTAAAATAATGCAGTAGTTAAAAATTGTCGAAGGGTTCTTTTTTTCAAAAATAAAAAATTACAGTGTTTCAAACTTTAGTATGCAATTTTCTACCAAAAAATTTATATTTAATTATTGATAAAAAAACTTTTAAAATTTTCTATTAGAAAAATTTAAAAAACTTCTCTACATTTTGTAGAAAAAGTAATTATTAAGATTAAAAAAAAAGTTGAAAATTATTAAAAATTGACTAAGTAATATTACAGACAGTGTCTGAAAATAGGTAGCAGTCCCAATCCGGCGCCAGGTCACATCTAATGTTATAACTTTATAATGGAGTGGATTTTTTTTTTAATAATTCTTGGCAATATAGAGAATAAAAAACCGTAAAAAAATGGAAATTTTGAAAATTCGAGGTATATGTAACCCTTTAAGAAACAGACGAAGCGTCTCATTCAGTAAAAATCAAACAAACTTTAACGATACCTTGATGAGAAGATAGCTAGAAACAATTGAAAATTCAGAACACGCTGTTTTGATGGAAAACCCGAGCCCACAATTGCAGTGGGAACACATTCGCATTGATAGATCTGGTAGGCAGTCAGTGTGTGGCATGTCAAATCGAGGCAGCCGTGCGGCAACTAGACAAGGAAACAAATGAACAAAACGTTGCAATAGGCCTTAAAGATTATGTAATCCTGTGGAATATAATGTTTACAACTGTACTAAGTGTTTTCTATTTTTTTTTAGCAGAATGTCGCTTGTACCTTCAGATATATTTAATATAATTATTTACGAGGGTGTTTCTTAAGTTCTCTACCTAGCTATGAAAATGACGTCATACAAAATAATTACTTAGCTACTAAGAAGAAATTTTTATGTTTTGAAATTTTTACGATTTATTTTTTCTGCCGACAAATGACTGAAAGTAACTTGGAGCATCGCGCAGTTCTAAAGTTTCCCATTAAAAATGGACGAAGAGGTTTTCAAAAAAAATGTCCCAGATGTATGACAAGGACGGCTTATCTTATTTTCAAGTAAAACTATGATCCAAACAGCTTCGAGGGGGCTGAAAGTCAATTCAGGATGACTCCAGATTAGGAAAACTGAGGAGATCATCATGCTGGTTGAGGATTTGCTACCGTTAGATCCACGAATTAAGATCCTAATACTTGGTAAAGAAACTGGAGTATTCAAATCTACAGTATAAAAGACGCTGCACGAAGATTTAGGGAAGAAAAAAGTTTCTACATGATGGATCCCCAACCTCCTTAAACCAGAGAAAAAACTGGCGAGAGAAGAAACTTCTCTTAAACATTTGGTTACTTTAAAGAACGATGAGACTTATTTGTTGCATATTCTTACACGCCACGTGAACTGGGTATTCTGTTGAGATTCTCCCACAAAGCAATAAGTTTTGTGCTGATCTTATAGTCCTGAATTAATGCTGTGAATACTTCTTGGACCAAGGCCCAGACCCAGAATCTGAAGCAAGACCCAGGGGATAGAAATTTTCCTCAAATGATGAATAAGTGTATTAATGTAGATGTTAGTTATATAGAGAAATATATTTTAAGTTCTGCGAATTTTCCTTTATAGGTACATTCTGTCAAGTAAGAACGTGACCGCTCGTATTCTTGAAAAAATGTGTTTAGAGAAAATTTTTTGCCATCAATATATTCTTTGGTGTGCTAACAACGGCACAATTACCTTTGTAAGTTATTCAATCGCCTCCTGCATCAATAATCGCCTGGAATTTTCGAGGCATGCTGTCGACGAGATTTTCTGCATACTTGCAAATTTTTCGAATCTCGCGGGACAACTGAGTCAAAGTCCTCGAAGTCCACCAAACGTTTTCAATAGGGTTGGCGTCTGGAGATTGTGAGGGCTACGTTGGTATCTCATCGTGGGCCCAAGCGAACAGCTTCGCGACGTCTTTTTTCGCCCAACAAAAGTTTCTTCAACGTGCTTCGGAATTTGACATCACGAACACGAAGATGTTGTCGAATGGTCTCATGGGACACATTCAAACCCTATTTTCTTAATTTTGCCGTTCCATGACGCACCGTCAATTTCCGGTCCCGTGAAAACAAAGACACGATTCGTCTTTCGACTTTCGGAGTGACTTTACCTACCGAGCCACGTTTTGGCAAGTCGTCTACATTTTTCGTCTCATTAAAATTATTTACCCATTTCTGCACAAAACGATACCGACTTTTTAATATATTTAGCAGCCGGCGAATGTGTCGTTTTAGGCCTCTTTGGATGGGAACAAAGGAAGACAGCCTCGAACCGACACGCGAATAAATGAATCATTTTTGATTTTACGTGATTTCGACGACAGTTCGGAATAGACTGATACTTTTACTAAAATACGTCGTAGACAAAGGTTCCCTTTATCGATTTTTTGTTGAATTGCTGGAATCGCAACACAGCAAAAATCAGTTATCGCGGACACGTTGTTACTTGACACTGTACGCTGATAAAAACCTTTTAATAGTAATACCTAAATTTTATAAATTGGTGCTCCATATTTAAAAAAAAACTCCATACCATCCTCTTGTCATTAAAATCTTTTTAACCCTTTCCATTCCAAACTTTTGCGTTTGACTTCCTAGGCAATTTATAACAAAAGTACCGAAGCGAAATGTTATGTCTTCTGTTCGTAAAACAGGGGTATTTATAAACCCATTTTAAAATCGTCGGGACATCAAAACATGTTTAAGAAAACATAGGCTATGAACATAAAACCAAAAAATGGCGCTAGAACACTAAAATTGAAAACCGAAAATCGTAAACTGAAACAACACGTGTTCGAGACGTAGAGATATTATACGGGACTAGATTAATGGCGTTTCGTAAGGTTTGTACAACCGAAAATGGTCCCCGTACGTACGTGACCGCTTTTTGGCCTTTCTGAATACTATTAAGGATCATTGTTGTGGAGTGAGGGGGGTAGGCTGAAACCGTTATCGATAAACGCCACAAATATTTCTTTAAATATGTTTGTAGATCCCAGCATAGAGTAAGTTTTCGTTTCATTTGGGGTTTTTAGGGAACTTTTACGTACCTAGATTTTTGTTATGGACCTTAATATTTTGTTTTTTTTTACAGGAAGGAATCCTCCTTATAGATAATAAAGCAGTGTGCGTCACCTTAAGAGTGCCCCAAAATTTTCCAGTTATGTGGTGGTTCTCCAGTCGAAGTGCCTGGCATACCCACTAGACCTCTTTGTGAGCTGAGTCTGCGACCCTTTGTTTCTCTTAAAATATGACGAATATTCTTTATATAGGGGGTGTGAGTTTTAAAAACTTGTGGTCAGTTTCTAATGTGTAGATCTGTGCTACCTTAACCTAAGTCTAATTAAAAACTAGAAGCTAAGTTTTTTTTTATGGCTCTAGCACACGTGCTGCAGGGAAGTCCCTAAAGCGCTCCAGGAGCGGCATATCCGCGGAAAAAGCGATTCACGTTGTTCTTGAATCGCTGTAAATTGTACTCTGTGGGAAACACAGCGCTGGGCAAATTATTCCAAAGGGATGGCGTTCTCCATATAAAAGACTGCTTGAAAAGCGTTGTACGCGGAGTAACAAGCTGAACCTCATACGGACGTGAAGCACCAGCGCGACGTGTATTTCTAACATGCACCGCTTTGGGACGAATGAAAATACTTGTAGAACAGGCTCAAGTCGCCAACCGTTCTTCGATGTTCCAGCGAATCAAGGCCGCCGGTCAATTCCGGGTCCCCAATCAGACGGACCGCTTTTCTCTGAACAGAATCCAACAAATGCAGTGTATGTTTGGTAGCGGAGCTCCAAACGTGGGAGCAGTATTCCATAGTTGGTCGAATTTGAGCTTTGTAAAGAATTAACAGTTGTTGTGGTTGTAAAGCTTTCTGGTTCGAAATAATATTCCCAACTTTTGAAAAGCTCTCCTTGCTATGCCTGCAACAAGTTCATGCCAGGACATATTTGCTCCCAAACTAACGCCCAACAAATTGAGTGACGATGCTAGGGGAATGGAGTGCCCCGACATAACTATGCTGGGTTCAGCAACTTTAACGTTTTTAGAAAAAAACTGCCGCCTGGGTTTTTGTAGCGTTAAATTCCACTTGGTTACTGTCACCCCAAGATAGAGTTTCTTCCAGGTCTTTGTTAAGTTGAACGACCTCCTGCTGTCTGCGGATATTCGCCTGAGCAGCCGATGTCCGAGCGTTCAAGGTGAATGAAGAGACAAGCGTACTCTCATCTGCAAAGCTGTAGATTGGATTCCCGGTTTTTTCCAGCAGATCGTTAATGTCAATGAGAAAGAGAGTAGGAGACAATATGGAGCCCTGGGGCACACCGGCCTTAATAGTGAAGGTGTTAGAAAGAAATCCGTCGACGGCCACTTGTAAAGAACGCTCTCTGAGAAAACATGAGAGCCACAAACAGAACCTTTCAGACATACCATAAGAGCGTAACTTAGCCAACAGTCCATCGTGCCAAACACGGTCGAATGCCTTGGATATGTCAAGAGCAACCGCTCGAGATTCTCCAAAGTGTTCAATTGCGTTGTTCCAAACATGTGTTACATAAGTCGGAAGACCTCCTGTTCATCTATGTTTACAAAAACCATATTGGTGATCGCTAATAATATTGAATCGTTCGAAATATTTTAGAAGATGATCATTGATAACCTTTTCCATGACTTTCGATATTATTGAAAGCAGTGCAACTGGTCGGTAGTTATTTGGCAAGGTCTTCTTGCCTCTTTTAGGTATCGGCTGATGTCCATTTTCTGTTTTTTTTTGAAGAAGGTGTTCATTACATATAAATTATTTTGATTCTCAGCTATTTCGAGAGTGTTGTGTTACAATAGTGTTAGTGGTGTGTGATGTTTACATGTTTAGCTTATTTTTTGGAGAGGAGAATCTCAACTACACTACGACCTTATCCCTATATACTAAGTACGTAATATAGTCCTTCTTGGTAGTCGAGTTTTAATCACGTGTATTGTTAGTATATTTGTAGTATGTCTGAGGGTTGTAAGTAGCGATTAGCGACGTTCGCATTGTGTCTGAAGGTGTTAGCTATCTCAGGGTTAGGGTGAGCTGTCGCTTCCTCAAGAAAGTGAAGCTTGGCATTTCGGATGAATTCCTTTATTGTGGGCATTTGAAACTCTCTATGCAACTTGTTGTTGAGGACAAATCAGGGACCTTCTGCTATGATACGTAGGGTTTTGCTTTGAACTGTCTGGACTTTGGCTCAATGCTTTCCAGACATCTGGAACCATGTCTGACAGCCGTACGTAAATTAGCAACTTCTTATGAGTTGCTAATTTACTTCTGTGGTTGAGAAGCGCACTGTGGCCCAGGAATTTAATTTTTCGGTCAAATTATCTACAGGTCTTAATTTATAACCGAACCGATTTGAATAATTTTTGAATAATTTTTTCGAAGTTTGCAATATTTGTATGAACAAACCAAAGCGATTTATGTTTCTCGATCCACATAATCTGAAATTGTTTGTTTCAAGACCTAAAGGTCGCAAGGTGAATCAATATAACCATTTTTCGGCCATTATTTGGACATATTTTGACTACATTTATCATCATTTTAGCTAGAAATGAATATATATATATATATATATATATATATATATATATATATATATATATATATATATATATATATATATATATGTATATATATATATGTATATATATATATATATATATATATATATATATATATATATATATATATATATATATATATTATATATATATATATATATATATATATATATATATATATATATATATATATATATATATATATATATATACACATATATATATATATATATATATATATATATATATATATATATATATACATATATATATATATATATATATATATATATATATATATATATATATATATATATATATATATATATATATATATATATATATCCAAGTCGGTGGGAAATTAAGACCTGTAGATAATTTTGAAGGAAAAATGAAATTCTTGGACCACAGTGAAGTGGGTACAGCTTCCCTAGGAGCCTTACGCACGGCTGCTGTTACTTGGCCCTTCCATACGAGCCGTTTCTTGTATAAAAGTTCCATGCATTTAATGTTGTTCGTCCATCTGAGTCTAGTTCCATTGAGTGAGAGTTGAGGAGGGTCTCTGGAATGGATGTTTTTTGCGAAGATGATGGCCTGGGTCTTTCCTAGATTGACCTTAATCCTTCATCGATCAAACCAGTCTGAAAGGCGTGCTAGGTGACGTTAAGTCGGGCTGCGATATGGTCGATCCTGTTAGAGGTAGCGAAGATGGCCGTATCATCAGTGTAAAGTTGAAGGGTAGTGAACCGATCCTTTGAAATATTAGATACATATATGTTGAATAGGATTGCTCTACACGGACTGGGTAGGTCCTTTCAGAGAGGAATGAATGGACCAGAGCAGTTAAGTGATAAGAGTAGCGGGATAATATTTTGCTTCTTTATATTCATACATACACTACCGTCAGAAAGTATTTGCCCACCTAGTTATTTCACTCCCAAGGCAACAAAAAGCCAGATATTATTTTTTTAAATTTTAATGAATTATTATTTCACATTATTTACAGAAAATCAGAAAAATATTCATGACTTTCCAGGTTTTTCTCATCTCTATCACCTCCTTTGTTTTTAATTACCGCTTTACAGAGTTTCGGCATTCTATCCAATAGTCTTTTTTCAGAGTTCCCACAAGTGATTTTCTGAGGTTGGATTGTGTTTTCGAACACACCTGTCCAAATGGTCCCACAGCAATTCGATAAGGTTCAAGTCGGGTGATTGTGGAGGCCAAGTCATCACTTCCATTATGTCATCGGATTTCCATTGGTCCAAAAATTCTCTAATTTGTTTAGCAGAATGTTTAGGGTCGTTGTCATGCTGAAAAATAAATTTCCCCTGAAAAATATCTCTTCCAGAAGGAAGCATTTGAGTTAGCAAAATTTCTTGATACTGTTCTTTTCGCATGATTCCTTCTATCCTAAAAATGTTTTCAACTTTACCGTTGCCAAAAGAACCCCAAACCACTGAACCTCCACGATGTTTTAATGTAGGTAATTTTATTCGTCGCTCCAAAGTACGGAATTCCATTGTTCTGATGTCCAATTTTCATGTTCTCGGGCCCATTCTAATTGTCTACGTTTATTCACTTGCCTAAGAAGTGATTTGCTCACTGCAATTCTCCCGTGTAGTCCACCTTCTGCTAACCTGTTTTTCACGGTTGTCAGGCTGATGGGGATGGGCTGTTCCAGGTTTACTTGAGCCGTGATTTCTGGTGCGGTTAGGCGGCGATTACGTCTGCTGGACAAGGGTTTAATTAGGTATTAAATTTTGGCAGTTGAAATTTCTAGGTGGGCAAATACTTTCTGACGGTAGTGTATGTACAACAGTTATTTGCATGCGAATCACAACCACACAACACCCATCACAATAAAAGTATTAGTCAATATTAAGATCTTTCTGCCTAACCAATAACACCAACAAGCAAGTATAGGTAAACAGTATTACAAAAACATTCAATCACAACAGGTACAGCACAAAGACAATAAGAAAGGCCATACAATAATAAAACTTCACCCCAACAAAATCTCGGGAACCGCTTGAAAGCAAACCTCTCTCTCATTTTTCAGAATCCGCCGTTTTTCTAGTCCCGTTTAATATGTTCATAGTTTTGGATGACTCAAAGTGCCAACTGTTCCTGTCAATGGTTATTTTTTTCCTTAAGGGTATTCTTGGATCGTGAATGTGCATGTTACGTTAACAGACCACACAAAAGTGATGAATGAACAAAAATATAGTGCAGATGTAAATAGCTAAGTCTACTGAATAGGTATATTGAACACAGTCTCCTTCCTTGTTTATCTTTGAGTCAGGTAAATTATTTCTGTTACAATTCAAATTAATTTAGACTATATATAAGGCAGAGTTTCTGATTACATCTTAAATTCAACGATTGATGAAATGACGTTAGATACTGTTTTGATAGTTTTGCAGTAATACCTATGACTGTTACTTTTTGAAGTGTACACCGTGCACACCGGTGTATCGATGGGCAACGCTTATTTCCACTCTCCAGTCATCAATTTGAAAGATGATAACAAGTTGCCTTTTTGGACCAGTTCCCCGCTTTGGTCATGAATTTTTGAAAATTAATCATCAACATATCGATAACACTGGTCAACACAAGTCTTGTTTCCTTTATTTTTTTTCTGTTATTGGGTATTTCTATGGCCCTGACTATGAAAAAAATACTGGGAGATTGCTAACAGCTTTACCTTTTGAAATATACAGTTTTTATTATTTTACCAAAAAAATCCAAAAAAATAATACATTATGTTAACAAAATTTCTATTGAATGCTAGCAAATGATCTTTTATAAGATTTCCTTGAATGAACGACTTTAGGTAGATCTCGTTGCAAACTCCAGCAGTAGTCTGCCATCATCCTCTTCTCTTCCATTATCCGAAGATCCTGATGAAATCTTTCACCCTGCTCCTCACTAAAATCACCCAGATTTTGTGGAAATCGGTCTAAATGCGAGTGCAGGAAGTGGATTTTTATGCTCATGTTGCACCCTAGCTCTTGCAAGTTCGATAGCACGCACTCAACAAGCTCGACATGGTCGTCAGATTTGTTTTTGCCTAGGAAGCTACTCATAACCAAAACAAATGAATTCCAAGCTTTGGATTCGACTTCAGTCATTGATTTGACAAAATTAGGGTCTTTCACGAGTTGCCTAATCTGTGGCCCATCAAAAATACCAGGTTTCAATTTTTCTGAACTTAATCCTGGAAACTTGCGTGAAAGAAAATTAAAACATTCGCCACTTTTGTCAAGCGCCTTCACAAACTGTTTCATTATGCCGAGTTTAATATGAAGTGGTGGAAGTGTGATGCGGTCTCAGCTAACTAAAGGCACGTTTATAACATTTTTTGTACCAACTTTTAGCTCTTCCCACACTGGCCAAACTTTTTGTGACCAATGGTGTTGTTTGTCACGACTATCCCAGAGATACATGAAACAAGAGAACTTTGTGTACCCCCCTTGTTGACCTAAAAGAAAGTTAACCATTTTCAGATCAACACAAATGACCTATTTCTGGTCTTGATACTTAATTTTTTCCGTAACCTTGGAAACATTTACGTATTCTTCTTTTAAAGTCGTCGAATGTGCAATAGGTATAGATCCGTACTTATTACCGTTATGAAGCAAAACACACTTTAAACTTCTTTTGCTGCTGTCTATGAAAAGACGCCAATCACTAGGTTGGTACTGTTTTAATCCCATCTGCTGCAAAATACCACCAATATCGTTACAAAAAACTAAATCCTTCTCTTGAGAAAAATACGGAAACTGATTTTTTTCTCGGGTACGATAAAATGTAATGTTGGTTTCCGGAGTAAGCAAATTTTTTTCTTT
Organism: Pachyrhynchus sulphureomaculatus; assembly: GCA_019049505.1. NCBI lineage: Eukaryota > Metazoa > Arthropoda > Insecta > Coleoptera > Curculionidae > Pachyrhynchus > Pachyrhynchus sulphureomaculatus. The sequence goes on from CM032456.1 coordinate 51,193,868, forward strand.
TAAACGAGATGCTAAAATTTCAGAAGCTTCTTTTGGTAAGTTCAGATCTCTTTCTAAGTCATTTAGTTCTTTCTGATTAAATGGTTGAGGTTCTGAAAGGCTACATTTGTAGTCTGAATCAGTCTTCACTTGATGTATTTCGTTCGGGTTCACAGAGATTTAGATCATCAGAAGATTTAGATGTGCTGGGTTGTACCTCCTGTGATTTTAATTGAGGTCGTTGAGCAGAGGATAAGTTAGGATACTTCGATTTCCAGGGTTAATTCCGTTTATTTTCACAACGCAGAAGTAGCAATCGTCATGATGGTTTCGAGGTTCTCGCCAAATCATGGGTGTTACGAACATTATTGCATCTCTTTTTCCACTGGACCATAACCGTAGACATACCACACATTTCTGGCATACAATATGAGGAACCCATGGCTTGTCCTAATTACACAATTTTATTTTAAAGTATTGATGATACGCAGTTTTCACAAAGTCCGATATAGGTTTTCGATATTTTGCAAATATATATTCACCACAAATATAGCAAAAACAATCGGGATTAAGCACAGAACATCTTCTTGACGAAGCCATATCTAAAACAACAACAAAATATATTTTAGTGTCCAATAAAAAACGAAAATCTAAGTAAAAATAGTAAATGAGGGTAGTTAGCTATAACTCAAAAACAAAAGCTGTTAGAGAAAAATTGTTGCCATATTGAAAAAAAATACGCGTCAATTTGAGATAGAAACAAAAAAAAAATCACAGGAAACAAGCAATTTTTCTTTTTTTTGTTGACCAGTGTAATTGTCGATATATCGATTGTTATCCATATTTAGATATACCGATATATTGTTAACTATCGAATATCGATAAGTTAAAATTATCGATAGGTAGGTTGCCACCATCTATTGATAGGTAAAATCCATTATTGCCCATTTCTATTCATGGTTGTTTCTAAATCCCTTAAAACCATTCGGTCGCTAAAGCACTGTATGTTTCCTGATGAGCTTCAGTAAAAATTTGGTTAAGATTAACCCAATGGGCAATGATAGCTCTTTTATAAAACAGCAGTACTAATAAAGGTGGTAGCAACGGCTGTATTCATTATTTATTAGAAGATCGGTTTCTACCTGGGTAGAGAGTGCATGTTAAGACAATTTAAAAGTTGGGAACAGACCATACTTAGTATATATCACCACTACACCAAACATTTTAGTTTTGCACTCGACGCGCGTTTCGTTAACCATGTTCGCTTCATCAGGAGCGATGACTGACTACCAATCATCAATCGTTGCTCCTGATGAAGCTAACATGGTTAGCGAAACGCACGTCGAGTGCAAAAATAAAGTGTTTGGTGTAGTGGTGATATATACCAAATAGTATCATTGTGCCAAAGGTTCCACATTTCCAACTCAGTTGGAACAGACCATGCGCGATTGGTAATTCAAGGCAGTGCAGAAAAAAAAGGTCAATCGGTTATTTAAAATTTGAATTGCCCGCCATTTTATGCTATTTAGTCCAAAATGTTTTTTTTTTTAAATTTAGGTCTCGACGTCAGCTTTCCGATGCCAATATTTTTTTTTGTGCCATTTTAATCGTTTTACATTTGTTTATTAATCAAATAACAAAGATTGTCATTTTGAAAAAAAATTGTTAACGAAAATGATTTCTTTCTCGCGAATCTCTACCAAATGTGATAAAAATTTCTCATTTTTTTTATGACTGAAAACATACATTTGTTGATATTTGATTAATAAACAAATATATAAAAAAAAGATTAGAATTACTCCAAAAAAATTTTGTTTCAATGGCATCGGAAAGCTGGTGTTGAGACCTAAATTTTGGAAAAAAACGATCCATTTTAAACCAAATGGTATAAAATGGCGGGTAATTCAAATTTTGAATAATAAATTCAATTGTTTTGTATCAAATTTTCAGGGTATTTTTGCTATAATAAAACACAATATTTTCTGAAAGTTTCAAGTCGATCGGTTCACTTAGTCGACCTGTACAATAAGATAAAAAAGCAATTTTTTGTCGGTTTTTCAATTTTGTAGGTTATGTCCTCACTTCAGTGACCTGGAATTAACGAGAACTTGTTGGACATTTCATTACGAAGAGTTTGTTTTTTTTTTTGTCTTTATTCAACATATATAACAGGAGTTCTTCGCATTTTAAGCTCAAAAAACGCGTTTTGAAAACTTAAATTGTTTATAAACAATAGAGCACAAGTTTTTCGAGGTCCAAAACTCAGGACAATACTCCTGGTGATACCCCAGAGAGGATAAAATCATAATATTACTATATCTAAACTGTGCAATTTCAAATGCTTTTTTTACTTCACTAACAGACGGAAACAGAATCTCCTCTTTACTAGGATTTAGTGTGGCAACAAATATAGTTGAAAAAACTGAAATATCAAATAGGGCAACTTCAGGAAAATATTAATAAAAATCATTCTGTGGTAGTTATAATAGCATCCGAAAAAACATAGAACAAATGACCAACTAGAATTACGAGTATATATAAACGAACATAGTTTATGTCGATCTGACAATGTGCAATGGTGATAACAAAATTCTATGGGACTAAAGAATTTGAGTGCTTATACTCCGGGAAATACACTACTTCTAGTAGTTCAACATTCGAAGGAAAAAATATATCTGGCCTGAGACATTGATTGATGCACTAGATAAAGAATCCGATCCCGTTTGTAATAACCATTTGGTAATTATCAAATAGTTCATTGGCGTAACAATAGCAAATTGGTTTCTAGAATAATCTGGGAATTCGTAATGCTTTTGTTTTCGTCGGTGTTATGGGCGTCATGTTCTAAGACCTTATAAAAATCCAATATTTTGACTAATTTCTACATAGAATATCCTATAACTCTGTAAAAATTGGAAAATATATTTATCCATTATTGTTCTTGCAAATGCAGGCTGTAAAGTTAATATATTTTTTAAAGACTACCTTATAACGACATATCTTTACGTATTATTACATAATTTTCAGACACATGCTTCAAGATTCTGAAAAGACCGTATATGATAACGAGAACTATATATTCGCAACCCATTTCCCACCCCTTTAGCCTATTATATGTTTAACTATAAATAACACTGCTTACGGTTTGTGCATTACCTGAATTAAAAACTAGGAAAAACCCTCACGTTGCTATTGAAACTACACAACATTTTTCAAACTTCACCTCTTTCACTCTCCTTCTCTGAATTTTGTTCATAAATTAGAGATTCCATTCGTACTTCAAGTATTATAAATCTCAGAATGTGATTCTTCCGGCGTTAGTAAATTTCACACCAAGACTAGCTGCGCCCTTAATACAACAGGTAAATTCCACACTAACCTTATAAGGGTGCTTAAATCTTACAAGTAATTTCCACACCAAGCAAATATAATTATGCTTTATTCATCTAAATAAAATTGGAAGGATTTCTTTTAAATCAGTTTTTATTGAAAAATTTTAGATATTTGCAAAAATATATGTTTTTATTTCATAGTAGAATAATATTGATAAAACATGAAGTTTTTGCTAAATACATAAAATACAATTGGACAAATTTCCTTACATATACTAGATAATGCTACAAACCTATACATATCTATTTATATATATTTACAAAACAGGTTGAGAAAAATAGGCGACACATTTTAAATAACCGGTCAAGTGCAAGTTGAACTTGCACAATTAGTGTTCCGTACGTTGATTGTTTTTAAAATAAAAAATTTTGTTAGGGTGGTATAAAATGATCAATGACTTCACAAAACACACCCCAAATGAGTTTTCAACAAAGTTTGTTTTCAATCTGTCCTGAAAACTGGTGACCTTGAAATTTTTTTTTTTATATACCAGATAGATTGTTAAAGGTAATGATAATTTTCGTTCAATCTATACCCCGTGGAGAATATTCCAAGATTTTTTTCAAAATTTTTTGATCAGTACTTTTCGAGATAAGGTAGGGGACAGCGATTTTTCACGATTTTTTAAAAGTAATACGAAGAAAAGTGTGCGCAAGTATTACATTATATATATATATATATTTTTTACTCGTGTTTTCCCAAGCTTTCATTTGACACCACACTCGATGACCTAGTAAAAAAAATTTTTTTTCACTTCCGATTTCACCCCTCAAAACGAATCCCTTAAGTCAAAATTTATGTTACGGTGATATAAAATGATCAGTGACTTCACAAAACACACCCCAAATAAATTTTCAACGAAGTTTATTTCCAATCTTTACTGAAAAGTGATGACCTTGAAATTTCTGTTTTTTTATATACCAGATAAATTATTACAGGTAATGCACTCGTGATAATTTTCGTTCAATCTACACCCCGTGGAGAATATTTCAGAATTTTTTCAAAATTTTTTGATAAGTACTTTCCGAGATAAGGCGGGTGGACAGCGATTTTTCGCGATTTTTTTAAAAATAATACAAAGAAAAGTGCGCGCAAGTACTACATTATATATATATATATATATATATATATATATATATATATATATATATATATATATATATATTTTACTCGTGTTTTCACACGCTTTCATTTGACACCACACTCGATTACTTAGTAAAAAATTTTTTTTTTCACTTCCGATTTCACCCTCCAAAACTAACCCCTTAAGTCAAAATTTAACTTTCAAAACTACATGGCTCTGATGAGGCCATCAATTCCTATATTACTACCAAATTTCAACTTTCTATGACAAATAGTTTCGGAGAAAATCGGGTGTGACAGACGGACAGACAGACAGACAGACAGACGGACAGACAGACACCGAAGTGATCTTATAAGTGTTCCGTACGGAACACTAAAAAATGGAAACGATTAATATTTCCTAATTGTCTTTGTTCATAAAGATTTTTTAAATGTTTTAATTTTTGATTATTATGATTATTACTTATTTTAGACTCGTCTACACTTTGTGTTTTTATATATACGTTAATCTGAAATTCTTTCAGCCTATCGATAAAAGTATACAGGGACGGATGTGTAGAATAAAAAGAATTATTTAGATGGGAATGGAAGGACTCACAACAGTTAGTCGTTCGAGTTAAAGATGGACTCGATTCTGCCCATATTTCAACTGGAAAAATCGGCTCCTTCCTCTATATACGTTTCTAGTAGGTAATCACACAATTTATCTAAACGTTCATCCTCAGGTTTTATAGAATATAAATCGTATGCAAAACTGTCACCTAATTCTTCGGGTGCTAAATAGGACACAAGCCGAAACAATACTTTAACCAACGACCAATTTCAGAATTTTTGTCGCAATATTCTTTAGCTAGACCTAGATTCTGTATCTTTGCGAAACCAAGAGTGGTGTAAATGAAATCTACATCCTAACACTTTAGCATTTGGCCAAACTTCAGATACTGCCTTATGAATAGATTTTTCGAAGTCAATAGTAATTTTCTCTGGATTGAAATACAGTGTATCTGTTGAATAAATCTTTCATTTTAATAATGTGAAGATGTTTTTGTATGTTTCAGCTCTCTTATCACGCAATAAGCAAAATAATAATTGAATGTAATGACCGTTTGCAAAACCATGCACTGTAAATAACTGTGTAAAATATTTAGTGCAGTATGAATAGGTGCCGTCCATATAATATATATTGGATATTGTACACAACATATTGACATTTGTAGTGCAAGAAAAAAGAATAATGCCCCTTTCGAGTTCATTGATATATAGAAAATTCTCACCCTTGCTAGTTTTGATTTCAAAAGTCTCTAAAACACTATGCACCTCCTCAGCACTTCTTGGATTACGTCCTGGCAAAAATTTTCGTCTATGGTTATAAATGTTTTTTCTAATATATTCGACATCTTTTTCTGTTACTGTTTCAGGCAGCGTGTTTTGTAGTTCTTATCGGATAATTTTAGATGGCCTTTCACTCATATGCTCTCCGGCTCTTCTTTTGCAGGAATTACTAATTATTTTGCCGATTCAGCTTCTTGGTGTCGGCTTCGTGTGTATGGAGTCCTTCACTTTTGGTAACTAAATTCTCGGGCCCAACGGTGAAGACTTTTGATCTGCAATCTTTTTTTGAACATCTCCAAAATGTTTCTCCACATTTTAGCACCTTTTGTCGAAAGTAAGTGTAGTAATTCACACATAACATGTTCAGTCCTCGATTACTTTTTATTATCTTTGCTTTCATATTAGCAACACTTTAAAAAATATACGCACAACCAAGTAATAATCACAAATTAATAATATTTACTAAACTGATATGTAGAAGGGTTTAATAATGATTTAATTGAACAGGCCGGTGCGTACCACCACCCATTTATCAACCCTCATCCTCTATCTGAAAGTACTCGGTGTGGAATTTACTTCTGCAATTACAATCCCTTAAATATGTCTAGGTCATAAACGGATTAGTGGTGTGGAAATTACCTGCGCCCGATTCTTCAATGAGAACATATTACCCATGCGCTCTTGTCAAGAAGGGGACAAGTGGGCCCCTTTCGCCTCTATACTTTTTATGAAAAATATTCACCGAATGGTCGTCGATTTTTCTAATTCAGTGTAAGTTGTTAAAGTTCAGCGTTCAGTTGATTTTATTTTGCGAAAAATCTCTCCCCTTGATCATCGACATTTAGTTTACTATGTTGGAGGGGATTAAGCTTTTGAACTTTTAGTGAAGGAATGTGTTTTTTTTTTCAACAAGGAAGTTCGCTTCCCGATTTTTTTTTCCTTAAAAGAAAGCCTTTGGTATTCGTGTGCCCCCTCCGGCCGTTCCTTGAATCTAGCTACGTAACCGTACTTTCCTTAAGGAAGAAATTAACAACAATGTTTATGATTGTTGGGTTTGCGATTTTTTATGATTTTCTGTCAGGCTGATAGCTCCTTCACCTATTTGGTCGGTAATCGATTAAAAAACAACATAGCTTTCATTAACAAGTTAAAAAAGTTGATAGTATTTAGTAATTCAACAATTGTTTCCAAATTTAACTCTCCGTGTATGATCTTGCTTACTGTAAATCTGAATGTATTCAGTACAATCTTTAGGACAATATGGAATTTCTGAAGATCAATTTTGCTTATGGTCTATCATGTAGGGGTACCCAAAGTCAAAACAGTAATATCAGCTCTATTGTCAAATAAAATTTTTACTCCTGTACTAATTTTGTATCTATTGCTTATCAAATGGCAAATGCATTTACTATATCTATATATCTATATCTATACTATACTATTTACTACTCTATCTCTATATCTATACTGCCACTATCTATAATATAATCGATGGTTTGGTTATAATATTTGACACTTGAACCTTCCAGGAGTGAGTTCTGTAAGCGAATAAACAAAGTAAATTTTTTGGTTAAATTAAGGAATATCCAAAGTAAATAACCGGCCAAGTGCAAGTCGGACTTGCGCAATCAGTGTTCCGTACGTTGATTGCTTTTGAGATAAAAAATTTTCGTTGCGGAGGTATAAAATGATTAATGACTTCACAAAACACACCCGAAATGAGTTTTCAACAAAGTTTGTTCCCGATCTCTGTTGAAAACTGATGACCTTGAAATTTTTGTTTTTTTATATACCAGATAAATTATTAAAGTTAATGCACACGTGATAATTCTCGTTCAATCTACACCCCGAGGAGAATATTCCAGATTTTTTCCAAATTTTTTGATCAGTACTTTTTGAGATGGGGGGGACAGCGATTTTTGGCAATTTTATAAAAACAATGCAAAGACAAGTGTGCGCAAGTATTACATTACATAAATTTTTGAACTCATGTTTTCATAACCTTTCATTTGACACCCCACTCGATGACCTGGTAATTTTTTTTTCGTTTCCAAATTTTTCACTCCCAAAATGAACTCTTTAAGTCAAAATTTAACTTTCAAAACTAAATGGGGTCATCAATTCCTATATTAGTTCCAAATTTCCACTTTCTGTTTCAAATAGATTCGGAGACAATCGGGTGTGACAGATGGACAGATAGACACCGAAGTGATCTTATAAGTGTTCCGTACGGAACACTAAACAGGTGAGCGATATGCCCACCCTTATTATCCGAAAATAGAATTTGTGTTATCGATCGAAATTAAGAATTTTCTATTATCCAAGAAAGAAATTATTAATTTAATCTAATAATTCGGCATGCCCATCCCACTTATTTAATTATTAACTCGTCTTGCCAGACTCTGTTAAAGGCTTGAGTTATATCAAAGAATTCAGGTCGGGTGTAAAATCTTCTGTTCAGTTTATTTAAAAGATTATAGTGTTTGAGGTACTGTGCAGTGATCTGACCAAAACCACACTTGCCATCAATTAAAATATTTCTATCTCTCATGAAATCATTTTGTATAAAAGTTTTCCCAATTATTTTTTTTTCAGATTTGGCAGAAAGCTGATCGAGTAGTAAGTACCCGCCAGTAGTCTATCCTGACTTGCATTAGGGATTAAAATAACTTTGACTGATTTCCAGATTTTTGGAAAATAATTATTGGTAATTATAGCTTATGTAAAGCGTATGACATCTATAATGGTATTTTCCGATAAATTTTTATATTATTCTGTAAATGAAATTATATATACCCCTAAATTCGGTCCTGTTATTTGTCCAAAACCGCTAAAAAGTGTCTATTAGTCTATCAGGAGCTCTTTCAATATATTTTATTGCCGATAATAGTATTATGACTATCCAAAATTCTTCGTACCGCCACTGCATATACTTAATTACCAACAATTTATTATACAATGATGAATAGTTCTAATGTCCTAAGACTGACAAAGTGGTGGTACTTGCGTATCAATTTAGGTCCCTCATGTGCATTTGAAAAAGAAATTTAAAACTTTAGATTTAAGCGGGTGCTACTGGAGACTGAATTAAGAATGAATGATGACTTGTTTAGGCCTTGTTAAAATTTATTTTTGTAAAATAAACAGAATGTGTGTGCGTGACAGACATCATGACATTGCTTTTATGACTATTATTAAGAAATAAAATAAAAACAGAAAGCCAGTAAGTATGTTTACTTCGCATCGCTAATAATAAATTTCTAAGGCAGAGATATTTTTCACTTAAAGTTAGGATACTGAGTTCCAAAGACATTTTATATATAGATTACGTAAGCCATACATACAATTGCTTCCCTCAAAGAAATTGGCAAAATAAAATTTGCTTGAAGGTAGGTATAAAGAGATAATATAAAATATTGGGCTTGCAACAGTGGCCAACGTTCAGGATGTTCTGACAATATGCAAAATATTACTTTATTCGGCATCCAGGGCAACGCCGCATCACTGAATCACGACCAGCTATTTTGTAGGACAAATCGTTTTGGATGCCGTAGGGGTGTTACCACTTATAGTTATTATAATTTTAACTGCTGGTTATGAACCAAGGAATGTTTAGATTTTGGAAGTCTGACAACAATATAAATTTGATCGATTCATTTCTAGCCGATGCAATCAAGTAGTTTTTATAACATATTAGATGATGATAACGTACAAGTGGTTGAAAAACTTACAAATATTGATTCGGAACAAATTCTAAGTAATACAGAGGATGAAATTCTATTGTCCCTTTCCTTAATGAAGATAGATCGAGTCCCCGGAGGAGATGGAATCACTCGTGAAATGATTCAACTAGGAGGAGCTGCTACAATAAAGTCCATGGAAGTCCTTTTAAACAAGTGTCTACAAAGCAGTATGATTCCCGACAACTGGTTGAATGCTCAAGTAATTCTTCTGTACAAAAAAGGGGACAAACTAAATATAGAAAACTATTGTCCAATAAGTCTCCTCCCACACCCATATAAATTACTAACAAAGATAGTAACCAACAGACTCATAAACAAATTAGATTATTATCAACCACCAGAACAGGTGGGGTTTCGAAAAGGTTACAGTACCATCGAGCAGATATAAAACATCAAAATTCGAATCAAAAAATGAGTATAATGTCCCAGTTCACTTAGTTTTTATTGATTACAACAAGGCTTTCGATTCTGTAGAGCTATGGGCCGTATTTCAAGCTATGAATAATGCTAGAATAGATTCAAGGTACCGAAACCTTCTTAAATACGTATATGAAAAGCCTACAGTACAAGTTGATGATCTAATAACCGATGAAATAGCTCTACAACGCGGAATAAGATAAGGCGACACTATCTCGCCGAAAATTTTACATTGGCTTTGGAGGACGTCTTTAAACAACTGGATTGGAAGGAAAGAGGAATAAATGTTGATAGAAGATACTTGAGCAATCTCCGTTTTGCTGACGATGTAGTTTTGATCGGCAACGACTTACAAGAGTTACTGGAGATGGTCCAAGATCTGAAGGCAGCTTCAGAAAAAGTTGGGCTGGCGATGAATTTAATAAAAATTAAAATCCTGACTCCAGACGAAACACCAGTTTATGCTGAAGGCAGTGAAATAGAAAAAGTAAAAGAATATGTTTACCTAGGTCATAAAATAAAACTTGATAAAGAGAACCAAAAAGCCGAATTGAGTAGAAGAGTTAGAATGACTTGGGCAGCCCCTGGAAAAAGGGGTCACGTCTTAAAAAGTCCTGATATCCCTATCAATCTGAAAAACAAAATTTTTAACATGGGCATTCTCTCTGTGATGGATTAAAAACCGCAACATTAACGATGAAAACGACTAATAAACTTCGAAATGCGCTTACGCGAGTAACGCTTAAAGACCAGTTGCGTAACGAGGAAATACGTCTAAAAACCAAGGTCGAGGATGTCATAAAGCGTGTGGCAACTCTAAAATGGACTTGGGTAGGACACATAGACATAGAGGATGGACTGAGCATTAACTTCATAAAATTGACCACTCTCTAGAAAGAGACAAAGCGATTGTGCGGCCAATACCTGTCTCTTTTCTGTAGGCTTGTAATAAACAAGGAGCTGTACCCCGAGACGGAATTTAAGGCAAGAAAAGCCCCATACCCGATTTTAGTTCAGACAGAACACTTAGAAATATTATTTTTAAGAGCGCCGTAGCTTAGTGGCATTCTAAAAAGAGACAGCTACTGGCCACTCATTCGCTTTGTCTCTCTCACACTGCGTTCATATTTACTTCACAGCGGGATACGGAACACTCAGTTCATCCTCTATGTCTATGGATAGGATACGTCAACAGACAGGAGGCAGATAAGAAGTGGACGAAACACTTAGTACAGTGGAGGCCAAGAAGACACAGAAGAAGTGTGGGAAGACCACCAAAAAGATGGATCGATGACGTGAAATAATAGGAACTGGCACCATATAGCCAAGGATAGAAATAGGAATTTTTTTAACAGTCCTTTTCGAGATAAGGGGGGACAGCGATTTTTGCATAATACAAAGAAAAGTGTGCGCAAGTACTACATTATATATATTTTTGAACTCGCGATTTTACAAGCTTTCATTTGACACTCCACTCGATGACCTGGTAAATTTTTTTTTCCTTTCCGATTTCAGCCACCAAAACTAACCCCTTAAGTCAAAATTTAACTTTCAAAACTACACAGCTCTGATGAGGCCATCAATTCCGATATTAGTGCCAAATTTCATTTTTCTATGTCAAATAGTTTCGGAGAAAATCGGGTGTGACAGACGGACAGATAGACACCGGAGTGGTCTTATAAGTGTTCCCTGCGACATACTAATAAATGTGGTTGTTATAAATAGAAGTTTGGTGTTTAGTAAATACGTACACAAAGTTTGGTGGTCCAGACTTTATTGTGCTATTTACTGGGAAATTTTGTAGATATGATCGACAGAAATTGTGAATTTAGTAAAATTGAATATCGATCGATGATAGAGGACTGTCCGCTACAGAAATTAGTTCATTGAAGGAACAATGTCCTTCTTAAGTCATTGGGTTGCAGATTTCAAGGAAGGAAGAACCGACATCAGTAATGAACACCATGTTGAAAGACTCGTCTCTCTGTCTACCCAAGATAACGTTAAGGCTGTACATGAAACGATTTTGAAAAATCGACAAATTCGACTCTTTCTTTCTGTCCTTCATATGAACGTGTTTTTCACATTGTCCATTCTGATTTAGTTATGATAATATTGTCAATTAAATGGATCCAGAAATGTCTAAACGCCGAGCAAAAACAACTGGGAGTCACAACATCTAAGTTGATTTGTAACCATTTCGAAGATCGGGTTAATCTTAGTGCTCCAGAGACAAAGGAACAGTCGAATGAGTAGAAACGTGCTAGCTCACCTTGCCCTAAAAGATCTGCTTACAAAAATCAACTGGAAAAGTTCTTGTTCTTGCTTTTTGAGACACTTGCTATAGATTACTTGAAACACGGCAAACAGTGACTGGAGAATATTACTCTTTATTACTAACTAAACTTCGACAAAAAAAAATGGTGGAAAACGTCGAGAAAAAGTGTTTAAAAGTGTACAAGGGTGAGTCAACGATAGAGTAAAGTTCATTATCTCATTTGTTTGACGAAAAAATGTTAAATACAATAGTTTTAGGGAATGTTAAGGTGCAAAGTTTAAATTATTTTTGACTATACAGGGTACTCCAGAAAAGTGTGGCCGATATAACATGTTTTTTTAAATGGAACATCTTATTTTCTAATCTATTATTAAATTCTGCGTATAATTTTGTAACTCTTTTATTAATAATGTTATATAGCTAAACCTAGTAGTTTTTCTAATATTTCACTTTTTTTTTTAAAATATTAGTTTTCCGTTTTGTAAAAAATTGTCAGTAGCGCCATTGTTTTTGAAGGTGGAATACTCATAATTAGTACGAGTATTCTATAGAGATAAAAAAAGATATATGTAAAGAAATTTGAGTTGGATGCTACAGGGTGTTCAAAATAAATTTATGCATATCGATTATTTTAAATTGAAAAATAACAAATTTTTTAAATGGCACACCCTGTATATTATTATTTTTTCTGATAAATTTTACAAAACCCTCCCATTTATTTTAAATTTTTGAATTTTTACCCTTGTTCTTAATACACTTACGCTATAACATCATAGTTGTCAACACAAAAACAACAATGTAGGCATTGCCAAATTTTGACATGTCTATTAAGCAAGTAAAAATAGTTTAATTTGTTGTAGTCAGTGACGACAAAATATTTATCTGTACTCGTAAGCTTATCATTTTAAGGTAATTAAAAGACAAAATCTAAGAACAACAACTGAAGCATTAGGTTATTAAAAACATTTCAATTTAATTTTATCTGTATGTGTTTCCAGGTTTATGATTGCAATGTTACCCACTTTATGTTACGCTATAAGGTATATATATATATATATATATATATATATATATATATATATATATATATATATATATATATATAATATTTTACGTGTTCTTGCAATTAGATCATTAAAACTATTCTTGGATCTGTTATATATTTGTTGACGTTTCGACCTTCGGAAGAGGTCTTCTTCAAAATTTGCTCTTAGAAAGTAGTTCATTTTGTGGGGTGTTAAGTTTAAAAACACGGTTAAAATCACATTTTTACTTTCTACAAACAAACTACTTAACTTGAGGGACTTTATATGACTTTATTGACTTGATTGTCATATAAAGTCCCTCAAGTTAAGTGGTTTGTTTGTAGAAAGTAAAAAATGTGATTTTAACCGTGTTTTAAACTTAACACCCCACAAAATGAACTACTTTCTAAGAGCAAATTTTTGAAAAAGACCTCTTCCGAAGGTCGAAACGTCAACAAATATATAACAGATCCAAGAATAGTTTTAATGATCTAATTCCAAGAACACGTATAATATAAAAAATATATACACTCCTGGGCAAAATTAACGCAACAATATATTAAATCATACAAATCTCTATAATGAATTAATTTTAATAATTTTTTATGAACATTGGTTACACTAAAAGTTAGAAAAAACTTATTCGTATACTTTAAAAGTGAATTAGTTACCAAATTTCTCTATAAGATTCGAATTAAAATTATTCTTAAGACCTAATAACAAAATCGTTGAAATTATGTAATAATGAAAAAAATAAACTGGGACACTAGTAGCAAAATTAATGGTGTAATTGGGACACTAGTAGCGTGTGTTGCCTCCTCTACTTCGGATGACAGCGTTTATGCGCCTAGGCATGCTTCTAAAGAAATTTTAGATACAATCTTGATGAATTTGCTCCCATTCTGTGATAACTGCATTTTCAAGTTCCCTCAGGTTTCTAGGTGCAGGTATATGACATTTCACATTTTTCTTAAGGTGATCCCATACATGTTCTATCGGATTCAGAAACGGGCTTTTTGGTGGCCATTGCATAATCGGTATATTAACTTGATTAAGATAATCGAGTATCACCCTAGCCACGTGAGGTCGAGCGTTGTCTTGCATAAACAGGAAATTGCGCCCCACAAAATGACCGAAAGGCATCACATGTTCCATTACAATATTCTCAAGATAGTAGTCGGCATTCATGGATCTCGTTCGGACAGGAGCTAACTCTGTGCGAGCATCAAAGCAGATGCCACCTCAGAACATAACAGAGCCACCGCCGAATGGAATCCTTGCAGATATATTGCAAGGAGCAAACCTCTCTCCTGGTCTTCGCCATACTCGCTCGCAACCATCTGGATGTTTTAGACTAACCCTAGTTTCATCTGTGAAGAAAACTTGTTTCCAATCATCCACAGATCAGTTTTCGTGATTTCGAGCAAAACGTAACCTGGCAACTCTGTTCTCTCTAGTAAGCAAGGGCGAAGTGGCTGGTCTCCTACTGTTTGATCCAGCTTCATTTAACCGTCTTCTAACTGTTTTAGAAGAAATTGTGACATTGCGAACAGCTTCGAGTTCGTTTCTTATTATAGAACTAGTGACAGTCCTGTTTCTTAAAGCATATTGTCTTATAAAACGTTCATCTAGGTCGCTAGTGCATCGTTTTCGCCCTTGCCCTAGCCTTCTAGAATAAGTTCCTACTTTATTCAAGTCTCTTACCATACGACTTATTGTGGAACGATGTTTGCCTAACAAATTGGCAACATAACTCTGACAATATCCCTAGTCCAATAAAACTGAGGCTCGCACTACCTAGTGTTCAGTTAAATTCCTTGTTCGATTCATTTTTCTAATTCTTCGGGGTCAAAAATAAAACAGTCTAACACAAAAACGTATTACTTTGAAAAAGGGAACAATTTATAAGCTTACTTTTAAAGAAAATCTATCGCATTATTACAGAAAATTGTTTATCTTCTAAAAAATTCTTTAAAACTGTAAATCTAAACGAATTGTTTTGATTTCTGTCATGAACAACGAAACAAAATATGCATAGCCTATTATTCAAATACTCGACAAACTTTAAAACTGACATAAGAAAAAGATAAATTAATTTTCAGATTGTTGCGTTAATTTTGTCTAGGAGTTTATATACCAAGATCAAAGAACCTTACACTCAACAAAATATATATATATATATATATATATATATATATATATATATATATATATATATATATATATATATATAACAGTTAGCACACACATATCTCTGATGCAGCGCCATAATATCTTCACCAAATTCAACAATAGTAACTTTTATAATTTATTAATGCTCCACTAAAACACGCGTATTTCTCTATTATATATATTAACACTATATTAAATATTCCATTCCATTGCTATAATACTTAGATTATATACAACAATAATAAAAACAGAGATTTTTTTAGGTCTTCTTAAAAATCAAGCTGCTAGCACTTTGAGTAACAACATGTTTTCTGTCAAGACAAGTATGATTGAAGTGAGACGTAAAGTCTATATAGAGGTTTATTTTTAATGGAATGTAATATATATATATATATATATATATATATATATATATATATGTATATATATATATATATATATATATATATATATATATATATATATATATATATATATATATATATATATATATATATCTTAGTAGTAGAATTTGGATGTTTATTTTTTTAACATTTTGCTCGTTGTAAACCAACACAATAAACGTTAACAAACTTGTTCTAGTGATTTTTAAATTAACACCATAATAACAATTTTGACCAAAAATGACTAAGGAATGATTTGCGGCTAGCAAAAAATTCTTCTGTCTTGCAGTATTTGGTTTCTTACTCAGAAAAATTATCTTCATTTTAGTTTGTTTGCGAACCAGTAACAAAATTAATTCGAGAGTATAACCAAGTACTCAAATCATCATAGGCATTACTGGAATTAAGAATGACAATGCGTAAAATTAGCTTAAATGACCAGTCACTGAAATATAACATTTTTATATAATTAATAAAAATGATTCAAGTAAAAATATTTTTTGGTCACCTCATTTGCGCTATAAAAACCGCATTAGCGGTTTGACGTTAAAAGGTTTCCCAAATAAAAATCTGTTGATTCACAATATATTTACAAATCCTTATTTTAACCGCAGCTGCATCAAAAATAAAACAAGGAATTAGTGACACACAAAATACTTTTTATGTAGTGATAATAATTACTGTCAATAAAAAATGATTTGTAATAATAATCATTGCACATGTTAATGACCCTGTATTAACACTTTCCTTTGTACACTAGGTATGGTTATAACAGACATGGAGGTCGAGAAGTTTCATTCCTATCTCCAACGTCTCAGTTAGAATGAACTGCAACCTTTCATCAGAAGGGCGCCCCAGGTACACATCTAGGAATTTGTAAGGGAGGTGGGGGAGGCGGTTGAGCTGAAAGTATTTCCATGGGACATTCTCTACATTGTGAAAATTTTATTAAATAATAATACATATTTCTTATAGTTTACAATGAAACAAAATAGAAACAGTGCCCGCGGCTCCGCTCGCGTGGTCTTGATACACTATTATCGTCACTGCTTATTCCTTATGTTACTTAACCTAATAAATTATATTCTATAACCTGGCCAGAGAACATATATATTTTATAAAAAACACGTAAATCAGATAAGTGGGTCTTGAGAGTTAAGCGCAGTAATGGACAGATATACAGACAGACAGAGAGACGTTGTGTTTTATGTATACTGTAGATTTTTTTCGATATATATTAAGATAAGAATTTAAAAAAACATGTAAATTGGATAAGTGATTTTAGAGTGATAAGTGCACTAACGGGCAGACAGACAGAGACACGTTGCTTTTTATATATATTGTATCCTTTGTTACATGATATTGTTCCATATTTAATGGTTTAGGCAGCGTATCGCAAGAGAGTGCGCTATTATTATTATATAACCTGGAAAGAGACCATAGGTAGGAGTAAAAAAAAAACGCGTAAACTGGATAAGTGGTTTTCGAATTATAAGCGCACTAACGAACAGACTGACGTTGCATTTTATATATAATATATTCCTTGCTACATGATATTGTTCCATATTTAATGGTTTAGGCAGTGTATTGCAAGAGAACGAACTAGCAGCAAACTTTTTTCCGACATGATTCACTATTATCATCACTGCTTATTCTTTAGGTTACCTAAAGTAATAAAATATATCCTATAACCTGGCCAGGGAATATATGTATGTTTTAAAATAAAAGCACGTAAATCGGATAAGTGGTTCTCGAGTGATAAGCGCACTAACGGATAGACAGACAGACACACAGAGAGACGTTGCATTTTATATATGTTATAGAGAGAACAAATGTATGAATTAAAACAGACTGAGATGTTGCATATTATATATTATAGATTATATATATATATATATATATATATATATATATACATTTTTTTTATATATGTTTTAGACGTTAACATTATTTTTTATCGGGGTTAAATGGACCACTGATGATAACAATTGCGCCTCCTCGTCTGCAGGATACTTTTAAAAAAATAATCCGAACTGCAAAAATAAAATTTAATCTTGTAAAATAGAGTAGTAGTAAAAAATTGTCGAAACTGTATGCAATTTTCGATCAAAAAATTTATGTTTGATTATTTATAAAAAATTGTCTATTAGAAAAATGAAACAAAAAAACCTCTCAACATTTTGTAGAAAAAGAAATTATTAAAATTTTTTAAAAAAAGTTAAAAAGTAATCAAAATTGACTGAGTAATAATGCAGACGGTGTCTGAAAACAGGTAGCGATCCCAATCCGACGCCAGGGCAGATTTAATGCCCCTAACTTTGTAATGGAATGGAATTTTCTAAAAAAAAAATATTTTAATAATTCATAGAAGTATAGAGAATAAAATCCGTAAAAAAAATCGAATTTTTGAAAATTCCAGGTGTATGTAACCCCTTAAAATTTGTTCAATATCGCAATGAAAAACCCAAAATACTATTGAAACCACACAATATTTGATCACTTCATTTTTTTCACTCTTTCCCCCATCAGAATTCAAGGTAATGAAAGAATAACTTAATTTTCAAATTACAATTTGTATATTATTCGACAAAAACCAGGAAAAATTTCTATATTACTATTGAAACCTTTTAAAACTTATCGACCTCTACTCGTGTCACCCCCTTGGCTTGAAGCGATATCAATCAAAAACTATAGACTACATCCTCTTATTAGATGTTACCTATGTATAAAATTTGAAATTGATTATTTCCTTTCATTCGAGAGTTCGACAAACAGGCAGACAGACCGATGGAAATGAGTGACCATGTTTTTCGTGATCTAGCAACCCTAAAACGTGAAGAAAAGCAAGCATCTGGAAGTGTGTTTACACTGCTTTTCGGTAGAAAGGAAAGTAAAAACAAGATAGATCAGCATTGCTGTATACCTAGGGCATTTTGTGAATAATTTTTGGTCGATTTTTCTCTTTAATAAGAATCTTTATCAATTCACGATGCTCCGAATTCCTTTAACCTATTTTTCGGAAGAAAAAAATTGTAAATACTGTAAAACGCAATGCATGATTAGGTAGATAACTAAAGACGCCCTCGTAAATGATACTCAAGTAATGTTAAAAAACGTTATTATTTTTTTCCATTACAAATAGCTTTAACAACAAAACGTCTATTTGTCAGAGTTCCAGAGTCTTCAAAATTGACAGGATCTAATTTTTTTGTGTTATCTGGGATTCTAATTAGTAACTACATTACTAAACAACGACAACAATTATTCTAAAACATTTCTAATACATACATGCATAACTACGTAAGTTTTAATAAAGGTAATCAACAAAGAAATTGCAAACACAATGACCTGACACAATAACTTTAATAGTTTATGACTCTGTGTTAACAATGTTAATTAAATTTAACAACATCGTTTAGTAAACAATAATCAGTAGCAGACGCGTACATGGAAATCCCAATTTAAAATGTCCCATGCAATAATCTTTACCAATTTCGCTTTAAGCAGACTGCATGGCATTTATGACGAATATGTCTGGCAATAAACAATGCGTTGTCATTGCCGGTATAATTTATGGTGTAATCCGGTCGGGTATTGGTTTAATTTCAATTTGGCTATTTTGATTAATTATTAATGGATGACTATAGTTAAATAAACGATTTTCAGATGGTTTAACAAAGTTTTTTGATGGCATATTATTCGTTTTATTAGTTCGCAAAATTCGTCATTAATAACGTTTTAAAAAAGGTACACTTCAAGAAATTACAAATAGAAAAAGGTCAGGTTAAAATGACCAATGAGCAGTTCAAAAATGGTAGAGGAAAGATGAGTTGACAAATAACAACTAATCAACAAGATCTTTACTCAAAATCAAATTTCAAGCTCATACTGATCTTAAGCAAAGGCGAAGGAGGCAACTGTTACTGTGAATTCTTATCTTTTCCAGTAGGACTGGAAGAGTAAAATAGATGGACAAACTTAAGAAGAAGTGGTAATACATATTTATCTCAGAACTATGAAGAAATTCCAAACAAATATTGGTCACAAAATCCGACTTCTGCGAGTTAGTGGAACTGTCGGCGACTTGAATCAGATTTTTTTTGAATATCGCAAATATAGTAATGATCTAGACCTAAAATTAATAAAGAACTACTGCACATGAGGACTGTTAACCTTTCTACATGTATTCACAGTTTCAGATAATATTCAAACTTAAAAGATCGTCATATCTTATTTACACCAAAACAACATTAAACTTTGAATTCTGGATATACGAGGGCCGCCTTATAAGTTTTTACAAACGACTACTAGATGGCGCTATTGAAATGTGACATTACCACTGCTGTAAAATTTGACATTTGTTATTATTAAAGCAGTTTTGTGAACAAACGGAAGCAGCTCAGAAATTGGCCGAGTAGTTTGTTTACAGTAAACGTTAAAAAAAGCAGTTTTGTGAACAAACGAAAATTTCACTTGAAGGTTTTCGTTGGATGATTTTTTACGATTTTAATAAAGGCTAACTTAACAACAATGCCTCGAATCACTTAGTTCAACTTTTGGTAATGAATTATCATCAGAAAAAACTGTTTACAATTGATTTGCAAAATCTCGTCATGGTCGTGCTTCCGTTAGCGATGAATTTCGTAAAGATCGATCAAAAATAGTTGTTTCTCCAAAAAACATCGCTGCTGGGCGTAACATGTTTGAAGAGGATCGGTATGTGACTTACCATGAAATAGAAGCATTTTTAGGCATATCGAAGACGTACGTACATTCAATTTAGCATGACCATTGAGCTGTGAAAAAGATTTGTTCCCGATGGATTCCGTATAATTTGATCGAAATTCAATAATAGGTTCGTATCAATTGGTGTAAGGAAATGTTCAAAAAATTTGACCGAGGACATGCAAAATCCGTATAGACCATCGTAACAGAAGACGAAACTCAGATATGTTCATACGAGCTGGAAACTAAACAACAATTAACTCTTTGGGTATTCTAAGCCAAACCTAACAAAAGTGGTTCGTTCGCGAAGCACTTCTAAGAAAATAATCGCTTGTTTCCGTAGTAATACTGGACATGTTACAACTATTGTTTTAGAGGAATGAAGAACAGTTAATGTTGCATCGATGAAATCAGGAAAAACAACCGAAAACGCCGCATCGTACTTCAACATAACAATGCCAGCTCTCACACAGCACGTCAAACAATTGATTATTTATCGGAAAGAAACATCGAATTAATGTCTCATTGCCCCTGCCCCTATTCATCTGATTTATCTCCTAACTTCCCGAATGTCAAAAAAAATGCGCTTCAAGAAGCTGTCGAATCCTTCCAAACCATGTTTTTAAGGTACCAACTTCAGAGTGGAAAAAATGTTTTGAGAACGGGTTCGAATGCATGTAAAAGTGTATAAATCCTAAAGGCAAATATTTTGAGAAACAATAAAACGATTTGTACCAAAAAATAAATTTTTTTTTCATTGTTTTTGTAAAAACTCAAACGGTAGCCCTCGTAACTCTATTATCTTGTTTGCTAAAAATCCTCCTGTAATTCTTAAATTTATATGTTACCCGGGGTCTACCTGTTTATTTTAAAATGCTCTGATTGGTCCATATTGAGAAGAGTGGAAACCTGTCTATATTCTTGTTAGGAAAGCGCGGTTTTTTTTTCTCATTTTGTATTAAGTAGCAACGGTTCAATCTCTGTGTATAATTTTTGAGATACACTGAAGGTTTAGTATAAAGTGTTTCAATTAACGACTCGCTCTATGGCAGAACTGCCCAAGCCGAAATATAATAGTAATAAAAAATATTCAAACAGAGGTTAAAAAACTACCTGCGAACTATAGTGGAATAAACTTCCTAGATGCAGCTCCGAAAATAACAATAAAGATAATAACACACGCATTGAACAAGCGCATGTTACCGAAAAAAGATAAACAGGGGTTTAGGTCAGGTAGATATTGCACACAAATTACTTAAAAATTTATAGAAAACAATAGATTGGCGTTCTAATATTTCACAGACTTAACGATTGCGTACAACTAAAAACGTACATCTTCCACACAATACAACCATAAAAAATATAGTCGTACTCATGGTGAATTTACAGAGCCAAACCCAGTAGAAAATTAGCTCTGTAGACTTCTTGAACCATACCTATCAAGGTAATAATGGATAAAATAACTAGACATGTTCGTAAACCGAGGGGTTACAGAACGGGAGCTCAAAAAATAAAAAAACAGCATAAAATTTTAGAATATGTAGCCAGGAAAGATGAAGAGCATGACAATATCTAAACCATCATTCGGATGCAAGCTCGTTGTTGAGGAAGAAATTATTCAATGATAAATTAAATTTAAATATCTCTGCATAGATATCGAGCCTTGATCATACGGACATAAAAGCGGGACACTAAAGCCCAAAGGCTATTAAATCAATGCATACCTAAATTACTAATACGTGAAAACAAACACCTAAGATTTGAAACGAAATTTGAAATTTGCAAAACCACAATTCGACCTATATTAATCTAGAGGAAGATTATTTTTTAAATATCTCCCCCAATTCACTGCAAAACTTGTCTAGTATTAAACTTAGTTTTTTATGAGGAAGCCAAATATGATAACAAAAATTTTATCACTTGAAATTTAACGGTTTATAAAGCCAAACAGGATTTTTTTTTGAAATGTCACCCTCTACATATGAGCACACCATTAAATAGCGTTTTTTAATCTGGTTACAAAAATATATAACACTTGATATTTATTTTCAGTCGTTACCGATGTACAGGCATTCAAATTAATGAACCGAATTTTAATTTTTAAGGGGTCACCCGATTTACTATTTTTCTATTTGGGGTATTAAAAAAATTCTTATATAATCTTAATTGTTTCTAAGAAAGTAAAATTTGTCACTTGTCAAATCTGACAGTTTACAAAGCCAACTAGAATTTTTTTAAATGGCACTCTCTATGCATGTACACACCATTAATGCTATTTAATGACCGGCTCGTATGTAGAAGGTGCCATTTAAAAAATTTCCAGTTAGCTTTGTAACATGTCAAAATTTGTGACAGATTTTTTCTTCATATTTGTATTCCTCATAAAAAACTAAGTTTAGTACTGGAAGAATTTTCATAGTATGTAGCATAGGAAAATGGCGAATTAGATGAGACACTTAAAAAAATGCCCCTATACACTGTAGAAACTCAACCCAAAAATTTAAAGACAAAACAAGTTGTTGAAAAAACAGAAATTAAATAGTCTTCAGAAAAGGATAAAAACTGCTTTGGGTGAAGAGAGAAGTGACAACATTAGACAAACAGAGGAAACAGATAATAAAAATAACTGGATCTTAAACAAAAAGGTAGAATGGAACAAACATATAAGTAATATGATAAAAGAAGAAAAATAGTATCACAAGAGGCCATTAGGAAGGAGAAATATGGGTAGACACTAAAAACACTGGCGCGGCAACGTCTCAGTTTAAGTGAAATTAGGTTTGTTGAGGATATGTTGCTGTTAGACCGAACAATAAATATCCTAATGCCTGCTAAAGAACCTAGAGTATTCGAAACTACTCTTTTTAATATGGTGCATGAAGATTTAAGAATGAAATGATAGGAGAGCAAAAACTGGCGAGGAACGAAATTTCTTAAGAAAAAGAGAAATTTCTCAATAATATTGGTCCCTTTAAAGGCTACTGAGAGATATTTAGATAAATAATTTTTTTTCTAGCTCTGCGAGTTGCCCTTTATAGATAGATGGATAACTTAAAAAAAAACGTGATGGTTCAATGCATCACATGTTGATTTTTTCCTCAAAAATTTCCATGCTGTAAAAGGTTCTTAAAAAAGTCGTATTCAGTAATAAGGGTCATTTTCAAAAAAAATTTCTCTCTTTTTTGAACCGCTAATATACCAACAATTTTGTTATATATATATATATATATATATATATATATATATATATATATATATATATATATATATATATATATATATATGTACAGTGTGACAATTTAAGTCCGCATCATATGGGATTTTTTTTAAATAATCACTTTAGCCCAGATCTCGTTATTGCATCCATTTGTGCTTCAAATAATATCGAAAATAAAATATAGTAAGTCATTTTTACGCATGACGTCACCTGTCAAAAATGACATTTTCGTAATTTTTTTTTAAAAAAAACGTATAATTTGGCCAAATTTTAAAAAAAAAATTATTATAAAAATGGTTTATTTTGTGATTCTAGATCTGTTTGTCAAATTTCAACGGCCTACTACGATTTTGAATTTTTGGCAGCTTTTTGACATTTCGGCAATTTTTTTTATCTTGATATATTGCAACCTTATTTAAATCATTTAATTTGTCAAGAACTAGGCACCTATAATCTATTTAAGAGTAAAATGAAGTCGTCTCCATAATTTTTTTATAAAATATTAAAATTCACACATTATGATGAATCATATTTGATGCAAAGTTCGATTAACTTTTGTTTTTAAATAGGAAAATATTTCTCGCTTTCGTATTTTGATAGTACACACACTCGAACGTTTGTAAATTAACACAAATCTTACATTTTTATCTTTTTAGTAATGTATTTAAAATTTCAACAATGTAATGTTTCTTTCTATAAACGCTAAATTAACCTATTTAATAAATACTTTGTATCAAATACATGCATATTGCAATATTCTACATTTCGGTGTGTCCACCATTTCGTTCAATGCAACAAATGGTTCTTCTAGAAATTTCTTTGACGGAATTTTTCATAAACTCGGGAGGTATCTCCTGAACACACTGCCTAATTATAGTTTCTAGATGATCGATATCTCTAAATGGTCTAAACTTGTATACTTTTTGTTTGAGATAACCCCATAAACAGAAATCCAATGGGGTGATGTCGGGCGATCGCGGTGGCCAACAATTATCCTGATCTCGTCCAATGACCTGGCCATGAAATAGTTCATTCAAAGTGTTTCGTACTTGCAAAGTATTGTGTATTGGTGCACCATCTAATTGATACCATAGAGCATATCTTAGATCCACAGCCATGTTATCCAGAACTTCTAAAATTTCGTTATTTAAAAAATCTAAATATCGTAGTGAGTTTAAATTATGTCTAAAAAAATATGGCTCTATTATTTGGTCATTTACAATGCCACACCAAACGTTAGTTTTAAATGAGTATTGGTCACGACACTCAATTATGAAGTTTAGTTTTTCTTGGGCCCACCATCGACTATTCTGTGAACTTACTACTCCTTAGAAGTAAACGTGGCTTCATCAGTCCATAAAACATTGTACGGAAATTTGGAATCCTCTTCTATTTTTCCTTGGTACCAGAATGAAAATAACAACCGAATATTAAAATCTATATCCTGTAGAGTGTTTATCAATTTCGGTTTGTACGGTTTAAATTTATTTTTGTGTAAAATTTTACGTACACTTTCCCTGTCGATGTCCGGTTTAGACTTCGAAATAGTTCTAACACTGGTTTTGTCTTCTTCCACTACACCTAAGCACACATCTAACTCAGTATCTTCGGTATGTTAACGTGCAACACGATTTTTTCGGAAAACATTTCCCACAGATCCAGTCTATTTAAACTTTTTTATAATTCGGCTCACAGTAGATTGCTGCAAGTTTTTTTCAGGATGACGCTAGTTAAAAACATTTGCAACAGTGCGATGAGGTGTATTTTCCCCACACAATAAAACAATTTCAATTTTTTCTTGAAGAGAAAGCATGTTGTGACACCATCTGTTTCTTTCCATTCTAGTTTGAATTGCTAACTAAATATTTGACAGCTTACGATACCATATTGTGATCTCTAGTTCTCAATTGTTTTCAGGGCCTACTATTAATAAACGCATAGAAATATCGAGTTTTGCTTAGTGTGTTAATTTCTCTGTTTAGCTCTTTTTCCTGTAGAAGGTTTAGGTTCAGGAGGAAATTGGCACAACCATAAAGGGTTTTTCTAATTTTGCGAACGTTAATTTTGATAGCCACGACTAAAATATTGAGATTAGTCTATCTAATGTAATAAGGTAAAGATACCGGTATTCATAACTGTGTAATAGAAAGGTTCAGTTCCATTTTTTCTCTTTTCAGTACAAGTCGTAGGAGCTTTTATTCCATACGAAGTAATCAAATTAGATAATATAGAAATTATATTGTAATCCATTATGATAATTCTTCCTAATTATGTATTAAATTGACTGATATACAACAATTAAGAGTCATTGTCGGCCAAATTTATGAAACTAATGCTTTTAATTAATATTAATATGACTTGACACCCGCTCATTAAAGGAGCAGAAGCCAACGATGCCATATGGGTTTCGTTTTGGTTTCGTGGCTCTGTTAAATACATGTGCACAATAATTGAATTTGAGGATCGTCTGGCTGCGTTTACTGCGGTGTATAGAGAGGCTTGTTACAGTTAGAGCACCAATATTTTAAATTAAGGATTTATATACGTTATTTTAAATAATAATAAATAATGTATTGCTGATTTGTTTTTAGTTTCTCCGTGAGTAACGTATGCGTGAACAAAATCTCCTCGAGTTTTGACTTGACCATGACCGGACATGATTTCCAGTTTCGATCACTCTGTCGTTATGTCGACCTGTCTGTCTGTGGAAGTGATAACATCTCATCCTATCGACAGTAACGTGAAAATCCTAACATCGTAAACCGTATCATCATTGTTAGTTCTCGAAACAGATGTAAACAAATAATCGCCGAAATAAGTCTGTCCTGTTGCAACAGTTCAGGATATTTTTGGTTGGTCGAAAGATGTTAGTCTATATTTTATTAAATTCACTATACCAAACGGTTGTACTATTGTAACAATATTTTTAGTGTTCCGTATGGAACACTTATAAGAACACTTCGATGTCTGTCTGTCTGTCACACCCGATTTTTCTCCGAAACTATTTGTCATAGAAAGTTGAAATTTGGTACTAATATAGGAATTGATGGCCTCATTAGAGCCGTGTAGTTTTGAAAGTTAAATTTTGACTTAAGGGGTTAGTTTTGAGGGATGAAATCGGAAGAGTAAAACAAATTTTTTTTGCTAGGTCATCGAGTGTGGTGTCAAATGAAAGCTTGTGAAAACACTAGTAAAAAATATATATATAATGTAATACTTGCGCACACTTATCTTTGTATTATTTTTAAAAAATCACGAAAAATCGCTGTCTCCCTACTTTATCTCGAAAACTACTGATCAAAAAGTTTTGAAAAAATTCTGGAATATTCTCCACGGGGTATAGATTGAATGAAAATTATCACGAGTGCATTACCTTTAATAATTTATCTGGTATATAAAAAAACAAAATCAGTTTTCAGTAAAGATTGGAAACAAACTTTGTTGAAAACTCATTTGGGGTGTGTTTTGTGAAGTCACTGATCATTTTATACCGCCGTAACAATTTTATATATCTGTAACAAATTTTTTTTATTTTAAAGGCAATTAACGTACGGAACAGTAATTGTGCAAGTTCAACTTGCACTTGACCGGTTATTTATTTTAAAAAGCCAAATTGTCATATTTGTTTCATATTTATTATCAAGTTCCATGGAACACCAGTACCGATTATTTCTAATTTGTAAACAATAATGACTGACCTTGTTTTCAGACAGCAAGTTGCAAAAGATCTCTTATTGGAGTTAGATGTGGAAAAACATTTGGAAAAAACTCTCAAGTTAAGTTGGTATCTAACGGCGAAACCAAACGACTAGCGACCAGTTGCAAAGCTATCAGTAATCATTATCTATCAACATATCTAGAGGATTTACGAGGCTGGTTTGAAAAGTCAGTGCAAAAATAAAAACTACTTATGTGTTTGGGGTAAACCTTTTTTATTTTTCGACATAGTCTTCTTTTAGGCTTATACACTTCGTCCAACGATGTTCTAGTTTGTTGATCCCTTCCGAATAATAGGATTTGTCCAAGTCT
This sequence comes from Pachyrhynchus sulphureomaculatus, assembly GCA_019049505.1. Lineage (NCBI taxonomy): Eukaryota > Metazoa > Arthropoda > Insecta > Coleoptera > Curculionidae > Pachyrhynchus > Pachyrhynchus sulphureomaculatus. The sequence continues at coordinate 51,221,644 of CM032456.1, forward strand.
GCAAAATATCCATTAGTGTCTGCAATCACCTCCTCGTTTGAATAAAATCTTTGTCCCGCCAGCCATTTCTTCAAATTGGGGAACAAATAGTAGTCCGAGGGAGCCAAGTCTGGAGAATAGGGGGGATGTGAAACGAGTTGGAATCCTATTTCCATTAATTTTGCGACCACAACTGCTGAGGTGTGTGCTGGTGCGTTGTAGTGATGGAAAAGGACTTTCTTGTGGGCCAATCGCGGGCGTTTTTCTTGCAGCTCGGTTTTCAAACGGTCCAATAACGATGAATAACATTCACCTGTAATAGTTTTACCCTTTTCCAGATAGTCGATGAGGATTATCCCTTGCGAATCCCAAAAGACAGTCGCCATAACCTTTCCGGCCGAAAGAACGGTCTTCGCCTTTTTTGGTGCAGATTCCCCCTTGGTAACCCATTGTTTAGATTGTTGTTTGGTCTCAGGAGTATAGTAATGTATCCATGTTTCATCCACAGTGACGAAACGACGCTTAAAGTCCTCCGGATTCTTCTGGAACAGCTGCAAACCATCCTTGCAACACTTCACACGATTCCGTTTTTGGTCAAGCGTGAGCAATCGCGGCACCCATCTTGCGGATAGCTTTCTCATGTCCAAATGTTTATGCAAAATATTATGTACCCGTTCAGTCGAGATGCCCACAGCACTAGCAATCTCACGCACCTTAACTCTTCTGTCATCCATCACCATATCATGGATTTGATCAATGATTTCTGGAGTCGTAACCTCCACAGGCCGTCCAGAACGTTCAGCGTCACTTGTGCCCATATGGCCAGTCCGAAAATTTTGAAACCACTTATAAACTGTTCTAATCGAAGGTGTAGAGTCACCATAATGTTTATCAAGCTTCTCTTTAGTCTCCTGAGGCGTTTTGCCTTTCATAAAGTAATGTTTAATCACCACACGAAATTCTTTTTCGTCCATATCTTGAAAATCACTCGACTTCCTTGATTCACGCTAATGCCAAACACAAAAAAATAGACCAATATGGCTGAAACTTGGTGTGCGTTCATTCAAGAGATGCTACTAACTAAACATGACCTCGATACGCGCCGGTAGTGCCATCTCTCGGACTTTGCACGGACTTTTCAAACCAGCCTCGTAATATTATTAGCTGCTACCAATATGACTTTCGAAAACAATGATCATTATAAGTTAGTATCATATATGTATTTGACCAAGAGGGCGACTAACCGTTTGCCTACTTGTTCATTCTATCGGGGAAGTCCATTAAAAGCCTTTAACGTTGATATTGCGACCCTCGTGCCCTGGAAGGCCCAAAATGCTGTATCCAAAAATGGACTGTCGTTTAACCACTTGAATCAAGTACCATAACACGCAGCGAAACGGGTGGCGTCTCCGCCGATCCCTCTTTACGCTCTGCTATTTTTTAGAATTTTTTATTTTTATAATTTTTTCGATTACATTTTTATTTATTTTTAAGGTATAGGTTCGCCACTGGGTGGCACTACACATGCCCAAATAGTGAAGGGCTTGTGGTATCGGCTATTTATAGTCGCTGTGCCATCCTTTTTGTCGTATTTCGAGCAAATTTAATTTCTGTCACTTTATGAATTTGTAGATATTGGCAAATAAACTGATTTTGATTTGATTTGATTTGATTAAGACGCCGCCGAGACTGGATCCAGCTTTAGGGCTCAAAGACGTCGATCCAATTTAACCTTATAAAATCAATAAATTTAGTTTGTTCTTGATAAAATAAGAGGGAACCTGCAAAAGGCATATGTCGCCAATACCAGAGGACGAAGCTGGATCGGCTTTTTCCAGCAAAAAACGATCATTTTGAAAAGGTCTTCCAGTTAAAAACGACCTGTTTTTGGCTGGAAAACGCGGAATCAGCTTCGTCCTTATATATTGGCAGAGTCTGCCTTTTGCAGATTCCCTCTTATTTTATGAAGATCAAGATCGACATGTTTTGGACCCTAAACTTGGGTTCGGTCTCGGTGGCGTCTGCCCTTTGGGGCATTCGCTTGTTTTAGTGTCAACAAATGTTATGGTACTTGATTCAAAGGGTTAAACGACAGTCCAACGCATTCTACTGTATTTGGTATAATGTATTGTTAGCTAAGCTTAGCTGTTATGATATGTACGAATGGTTTTAGCCTATGGCTTCAGAGAACGTTTATTATCAACTCCGGTATACCTCAGAGCTCCATATTTCCTCCTACATACTCTTTTTCATTTACATTAACAATCTACTGGAAAAAATCAATTTACAGCTGGAATGACGATAGCATCCTTGTTTTTTGATTTACTTTAAACTTCTGAACACCAGTTATCCATACCACAATCTTCAGAGAACAGAAAAATGCACAAGTTAACAAGGACCTCAAAGAAATTTTGTCCTATGCCAGTAATCCAGTAGAATTTAACACTATAAAACTTCAGGAAGCAGTTTTTGCCAAAAAAATTTACGTTGTACAACTCGAGATAGTTGTCGGGATACTCTATATCACCAGCACCCTCGCTCAACTTTCAGTTTGAAAGCAAATGTTTTTTAGCATAATCATGTGGCACACATAGCAAAAAAAAAGCTTAGACCATCATAATAGTTAATGGCAACTGTGAAGTTGAATATACCACTCCAGTAGAATAGTTTCCCGAATTAGACAGAGCAAGATACTTGTGTTTTGAACCCCGCTGTGAACTAGTCCAATTGACCAACTATAAATTTGTATTAAGGTTAGCGACGTAAGAACCTGATCTAAAATTTTATAAATATAGAAGAATTTAAAATGAAAAGAATTATTTGGTATTTGACTTTAAATCAATTTTTTTAGTAAGAAAAACACCACTTTACGTGTTCCAATATTATAAGCCAATGAAGAAGGAGTTGGGGCAATCTATTTGAACGAATTCACGGTAAAATAATTTTAATAATATTTAAGAATAATTAGTGACCAATGTCGATATGGAAGTCCTTTTTATAGTACATTTCTAGATATCTCTTTGGCCAGGCCTTCAAAGATTTATTACACTTACGCTGATCAAAATTTTTAACCTCATCTCTAATCACGTTTTTTAATGTTGAAATTCTTATGAGAATTCTTTTCTTAATCCGCTTTTTGGGGTAATGCAGACGAAAAAAATCCATCGGCAAAGAAACAGGTGAGCTTAATGAATACTGTTCCAGAGGTAAAAAACGGATATGCCTCGATGTAAAAAAAATTACATTTCGGTCAACCAATTGAAAGGATGTCTTCAACATTGTATTTATGTAGTAGTTGGCACTAATTTTACTTTTCGTTTTCTTTCAGAATTAGAAACGACCAACAAAACCATAATTTCCTGATGAATCAGCCGGATTTGAGTATACCGAATTTTTTGTTTGTCCTTCTGATTTGCACTGCATACTAGTTTGGTCAACTTTAAGTAAAACTACCGTCTGTCCTCTATTTTCGCCCCTTTTCTCTTGATGTTTGTGATGCTCATTTTGGTTATCTTTATTCTCTTCTTAAAATCGTGAAATATTACCTAATTAGGCCCATATTTGACTTCGGAAGGGGAGACAAAATTGGGACAAATATAAAATGTGTAAGCAAAGCAATCACTCAATTCTGATACTAACTCACTTGGTGGTTCATTGCCACTGGCCATCCAATGGCCAGTCATTAAAAACCGGCCACGTGCAAGTCGGACTTGCGCAGTTAGTGTTCCGTACGTTGATTGCTTTTAAAATAAAAAACTTTGTTATGGAGGTATAAAAAGACCTTGTGGAGAATATTCCAGAACTTTTTCAAATTTTTTTGATCAGTGATTTTTCGCCATTCTTTAAAAATAATACAAAGAAAAGTGTGCGCAAATATTACAATATATATATATATATATATATATATATATATATATATATATATATATATATATATATATATATATATATATATATATATATATTTTTTTTTTTTTTTTTTTTTTGAACTATGTTTTTACAAGCTTCCATTTCATACTCCACTCGATGATCTAGTAATTTTTTTTTCCACTTCATAATTACTAGAATGCAAATTAAAGTACTATAAAAAATTTTAGTATCCTGTTTGAAGATTCTGTTTTTTTTTCTTAAGTTTCCGCTAAGACGGTTACTATAATTGATTGGAAAGTTTAGTCACCTTTTGTTGTCAAATCCGAGGATGTCCATATGGTTTTTTAATTATAAATTTATGTGTGAAAGGAATGATTTCAAGCGGCATTTCTGCAAATTTTTCTTAACAGGGCGTTTATTATTCTCTACTTGTTTATCATTATTACCAAAGATTTAAGATTTTATTGTATAATAATAAATAGTAATAAAAATACCGTGTGGGGTTACTAGTCCTCCATCGGGAGCCTCCCCGGGCGGCGGATAGGGGAATGCCTTCCAGATATGGATGGTACCGAGGAAATAAAATACTCGGGGCTGACCAAAAACTAGCAATTGGGCAACGGCAGCTGGTTGCTCCAAAACTGACTACAGGGATGATTGGTATGGCTGCAAATCAGATAGCAGAGGCGTAGATAAAGTATTATCAATAACGGCAATGCTACAGCGCATGGAAAGCAACGGAAAACTACCATGTATTTTATTCCTAGTACAATCATTCATGGCTGAAAACAAACAGATTACGGGCCTCAGTCCCCGGCAGACCTTAAATGGTCAGAGGCTGCTAAGAATCTCCGAGTCGGTCACAAAGATATGTACATGGAACGTAAGAACAATGTATAAAGCAGGAAGGGCACATAACGTAATTCATGAAATGAAAAGGATGAATATAAAGATCATGGGCATCAGTGAAATGAGGTGGCCAGGAACAGGACAATGCCTTGTGGACGAGTATGAAATCTACTTTTCAGGAACAGCCACAAACGAACACCAATGCGGAGTAGGATTTATTGTCGAAGAGTCAATACAAAGATGTGTTTCCAACTTCACACCTATATCGGGAAGAGTAGCATTATTACAGATTAATACAAGCCCAGTACCAACCAATATCATTCAGATCTATGCTCCCACAGCAGATAAAAGCGAGGAAGAAATAGAAAACTTCTATGAAGAACTGTTGAATACATACAGGAGACTTCCAAAGCAGCACGTGGCGATAATAATGGGCGACTTCAACGCGAAGATTGGTCAGGGGCGAGCAGGAGAATGCATCGGTCCCTATAGATTGGGAGAGAGAAATGAGCGGGGAGATCGATTGAATATGTTTGTGACTGAGGAACAATTGGTAATACACAATACATTTTATAAATTACCACCAAGACGGCTATACACATGGGAAGCACCAATGGATTCCGCCAACCATGTGGTTAGAAATCAGATAGACTTTATGTTAGTAAACAAGAGATACCGAAATTTCTTTTTTTCTGTCAAAACGTACCCGGGAGCCGACATAATGTCTGACCACAATCCACTAGTAGGCGCAATAAAAATGAAAATGAAGATCAATAAAAGAAGAACTATTAAGAAATACGATCTAAAGAAGCTGAAAGATCCATGCATACAATTTAAGGTTAGACAAGACCTGACAAAGCAAATGCAAATGACGGAGATTGGTGATGAAATAGACCTTGAGATTAAGAGACTGAAAGACATTGTAGAGGTTACTAGTGAGAAACATCTAAAACCAGACAAAAACGTCAAAAGAAAATCGTGGATGACGAATGAAATTATGCAACTGATGGAACAGAGAAGGCTGCTAAAAAACAAAAGTACGGCCGAATACCTACAAGTACATAAACTAATACAAAAAAGGATAAAAGAAGCTAAAAACTCAAAGTTGGAGGAAGACTGCAAAGAAATAGAAGCCCTACAAGAAAAACATGATAGTTTTAATGTACATAAAATAGTTAAAGAAACAGCGGGTATATTTAAACACAGCTCGCCAAACGGAATTATGAACAGCTCAAATAATGTTATTGTCGAGAAACAAGAAAAGATAGATGTTTGGAAAGACTACATCAAGCTGCTATTTGATGATGCACGCCCACATCTTCTACCGATGACAAATAAATCACGTCCTCCCATAACGGCGGAAGAAGTTCGAGCTACGATCAGACAAATGAAAGAAGGAAAAGCCCCTGGTCCTGATAACTTCCATTCAGAATTCTTGAAGCTTCTGGACGATAATGGCATCAAACAGATAACACACATATTTAATCGTATTTATGAAACCGGGAACATCCCGAAGGAGTGGTTAAAATCAGAATTTATAACACTACCAAAGAAACCAGGAGCAAAGAAATGCGAAGACTTCAGAACAATTAGTCTCATGAGTCATCTATTAAAGGCATTTCTAAAAACCATACATAGAAGGATCTACAAAGTTTGTGAAGAGCACATATCAGAAACACAGTTTGGATTTCGTGATGCGGTGGGAACAAGAGAAGCCATATTCAGTATCCAGGTGCTATTTCAGAGATGTCGTGACGTTAACTGTGACGTGTATGCCTGCTTCGTGGATTATCGCAAGGCCTTTGATAGAGTGCAACACGATAGACTCATGGAGATACTGAAGCAGGTGGGGATTGACGATCGTGACTTAAGGATAATTGCACATCTATATTAGAATCAGGCTGCCTGCATAAACGTGGATGGAAACAAATCTGAAGCAATAAACATATTACGAGGAGTTAGACAGGGGTGTGTTCTATCGCCACTATTATTTAATATCTACTCCGAACATATATTTAATAAAGCTCTCGAAACTAATAACGCAGGAATACTTGTAAATGGAAAACGTTTAAATAACTTAAGGTATGCGGACGACACCGTAATTATCGCAGATAGTCTGGTAGACCTACAGGAAACTATGACAAGAGTGGTAGAGATTAGTCGGGAGTACGGGCTCGATATAAATATAAATAAAACCAAATATATGGTGATCAGCAAAAATAAAATCCCGCATGAGGATCTGATAGTTTCCATTAACCAACATATTAAACGAGTCAATAAATATACATACCTGGGATCTGTACTGAATGACCAATGGGATCACTCACAGGAAATAAGGTGTCGTATAGAAAAGGCTAGAGCTGTGTTTTGTTAAAATGGCATCAGTTTTCAAAAACCGCTTCTTGACAATAACGACTAAGGTACGACTTCTCCGCTGTTATGTCTTCTCCGTCTTGCTTTATGGAGCAGAATCCTGGACTGTAACTGAAGCCACCATGAAAAAGCTGACGGCGTTTGAAATGTGGTTATACCGCAGAATCCTGAGAATTTCATGGGTGGATCACATGACCAACGAGGAAGTTCTTAGAAGAATGAAAAAACCCACGGAGATAATAACCACCATAAAAACACGGAAGTTAGAATACCTGGGCCATATAATGCGTAATGAGAAGAGATATGGATTACTACAAGAAATACTGCAGGGGAAAATTCTGGGTAAACGTGGCCCGGGCCGCAGGAGGATCTCGTGGTTGAAAAATCTTAGAACATGGTTTTCGGTAACAACCACCGCGCTTTTCAGAGCAGCCGTAAATAAAATTACAATAGCCACGATGATCGCCAACGTCCGGATAGGCACCAGAAGAAGAAGAAGAATAAAAATACAAACAGATTTAACATGACAGCAGGAAGAGGCAAGATAATTTAATAAAATCTTGCTTTGATGGTGCCTCTGTAAATATATTAACATTTTTAATATTCTTAATATTTCATACGGAATACTTAAGCGATCACTTCGATGTCTGTCCGTCTGTCACACCCGATTTTCTCCGAAACTATTTGACATAGAAAGTTGAAATTTGGCACTAAGATAGGAACTCATGGTCTCATCAGAGCCGTGTAGTTTTAAAAGTTAAATTTTGACTTAAAGGGGTGAAATCGGAAGTGGAAAAAAATTACTAGATCATCGAGTGGAGTATGAAATGGAAGCTTGTAAAAACATAGTTCAAAAAAAAAAAAAAATATATATATATATATATATATATATATATATATATATATATATATATATATATATATATATTTTTTTTTTTTTTTTTGAACTATGTTTTTACAAGCTTCCATTTCATACTCCACTCGATGATCTAGTAATTTTTTTCCACTTCCGATTTCACCCCTTTAAGTCAAAATTTAACTTTTAAAACTACACGGCTCTGATGAGACCATGAGTTCCTATCTTAGTGCCAAATTTCAACTTTCTATGTCAAATAGTTTCGGAGAAAATCGGGTGTGACAGACGGACAGACATCGAAGTGATCGCTTAAGTATTCCGTATGAAATATTAAGAATATTAAAAATGTTAATATATTTACAGAGGCACCATCAAAGCAAGATTTTATTAAATTATCTTGCTCTTCCTGCCGTCATGTTAAATCTGTTTGTATTTTATTCTTCTTCTTCTTCTGGTGCCTATCCGGTCCGGACGTTGGCGATCATCGTGGCTATTGTAATTTTTTTTACGGCTGCTCTGAAAAGCGCGGTGGTTGTTACCGAAAACCATGTTCTAAGATTTTTCAACCACGAGATCCTCCTGCGGCCCGGCCACGTTTACCCAGAATTTTCCCCTGCAGTATTTCTTGTAGTAATCCATATCTCTTCTCATTACGCATTATATGGCCCAGGTATTCTAACTTCCGTGTTTTTATGGTGGTTATTATCTCCGTGGGTTTTTTCATTCTTCTAAGAACTTCCTCGTTGGTCATGTGATCCACCCATGAAATTCTCAGGATTCTGCGGTATAACCACATTTCAAACGCCGTCAGCTTTTTCATGGTGGCTTCAGTTACAGTCCAGGATTCTGCTCCATAAAGCAAGACGGAGAAGACATAACAGCGGAGAAGTCGTACCTTAGTCGTTATTGTCAAGAAGCGGTTTTTGAAAACTGATGCCATTTTAACAAACACAGCTCTAGCCTTTTCTATACGACACCTTATTTCCTGTGAGTGATCCCATTGGTCATTCAGTACAGATCCCAGGTATGTATATTTATTGACTCGTTTAATATGTTGGTTAATGGAAACTATCAGATCCTCATGTGGGATTTTATTTTTGCTGATCACCATATATTTGGTTTTATTTATATTTATATCGAGCCCGTACTCCCGACTAATCTCTACCACTCTTGTCATAGTTTCCTGTAGGTCTGCCAGACTATCTGCGATAATTACGGTGTCGTCCGCATACCTTAAGTTATTTAAACGTTTTCCATTTACAAGTATTCCTGCGTTATTAGTTTCGAGAGCTTTATTAAATATATGTTCGGAGTAGATATTAAATAATAGTGGCGATAGAACACACCCCTGTCTAACTCCTCGTAATATGTTTATTGCTTCAGATTTGTTTCCATCCACGTTTATGCAGGCAGCCTGATTCTAATATAGATGTGCAATTATCCTTAAGTCACGATCGTCAATCCCCACCTGCTTCAGTATCTCCATGAGTCTATCGTGTTGCACTCTATCAAAGGCCTTGCGATAATCCACGAAGCAGGCATACACGTCACAGTTAACGTCACGACATCTCTGAAATAGCACCTGGATACTGAATATGGCTTCTCTTGTTCCCACCGCATCACGAAATCCAAACTGTGTTTCTGATATGTGCTCTTCACAAACTTTGTAGATCCTTCTATGTATGGTTTTTAAAAATGCCTTTAATAGATGACTCATGAGACTAATTGTTCTGAAGTCTTCGCATTTCTTTGCTCCTGGTTTCTTTGGTAGTGTTATAAATTCTGATTTTAACCACTCCTTCGGGATGTTCCCGGTTTCATAAATACGATGAAATATGTGTGTTATCTGTTTGATGCCATTATCGTCCAGAAGCTTCAAGAATTCTGAATGGAAGTTATCAGGACCAGGGGCTTTTCCTTCTTTCATTTGTCTGATCGTAGCTCGAACTTCTTCCGCCGTTATGGGAGGACGTGATTTATTTGTCATCGGTAGAAGATGTGGGCGTGCATCATCAAATAGCAGCTTGATGTAGTCTTTCCAAACATCTATCTTTTCTTGTTTCTCGACAATAACATTATTTGAGCTGTTCATAATTCCGTTTGGCGAGCTGTGTTTAAATATACCCGTTGCTTCTTTAACTTTTTTATGTACATTAAAACTATCATGTTTTTCTTGTAGGGCTTCTATTTCTTTGCAGTCTTCCTCCAACTTTGAGTTTTTAGCTTCTTTTATCCTTTTTTTGTATTAGTTTATGTACTTGTAGGTATTCGGCCGTACTTTTGTTTTTTTAGCAGCCTTCTCTGTTCCATCAGTTGCATAATTTCATTCGTCATCCACGATTTTCTTTTGACGTTTTTGTCTGGTTTTAGATGTTTCTCACTAGTAACCTCTACAATGTCTTTCAGTCTCTTAATCTCAAGGTCTATTTCATCACCAATCTCCGTCATTTGCATTTGCTTTGTCAGGTCTTCTCTAACCTTAAATTGTATGCATGGATCTTTCAGCTTCTTTAGATCGTATTTCTTAATAGTTCTTCTTTTATTGATCTTCATTTTCATTTTTATTGCGCCTACTAGTGGATTGTGGTCAGACATTATGTCGGCTCCCGGGTACGTTTTGACAGAAAAAAAGAAATTTCGGTATCTCTTGTTTACTAACATAAAGTCTATCTGATTTCTAACCACATGGTTGGCGGAATCCATTGGTGCTTCCCATGTGTATAGCCGTCTTGGTGGTAATTTATAAAATGTATTGAGTATTACCAATTGTTCCTCAGTCACAAACATATTCAAACGATCTCCCCGCTCATTTCTCTCTCCCAATCTATAGGGACCGATGCATTCTCCTGCTCGCCCCTGACCAATCTTCGCGTTGAAGTCGCCCATTATTATCGCCACGTGCTGCTTTGGAAGTCTCCTGTATGTATTCAACAGTTCTTCATAGAAGTTTTCTATTTCTTCCTCGCTTTTATCTGCTGTGGGAGCATAGATCTGAATGATATTGGTTGGTACTGGGCTTGTATTAATCTGTAATAATGCTACTCTTCCCGATATAGGTGTGAAGTTGGAAACACATCTTTGTATTGACTCTTCGACAATAAATCCTACTCCGCATTGGTGTTCGTTTGTGGCTGTTCCTGAAAAGTAGATTTCATACTCGTCCACAAGGCATTGTCCTGTTCCTGGCCACCTCATTTCACTGATGCCCATGATCTTTATATTCATCCTTTTCATTTCATGAATTACGTTATGTGCCCTTCCTGCTTTATACATTGTTCTTACGTTCCATGTACATATCTTTGTGACCGACTCGGAGATTCTTAGCAGCCTCTGACCATTTAAGGTCTGCCGGGGACTGAGGCCCGTAATCTGTTTGTTTTCAGCCATGAATGATTGTACTAGGAATAAAATACATGGTAGTTTTCCGTTGCTTTCCATGCGCTGTAGCATTGCCGTTATTGATAATACTTTATCTACGCCTCTGCTATCTGATTTGCAGCCATACCAATCATCCCTGCAGTCAGTTTTGGAGCAACCAGCTGCCGTTGCCCAATTGCTAGTTTTGGTCAGCCCCGAGTATTTTATTTCCTCGGTACCATCCATATCTGGAAGGCATTCCCCTATCCGCCGCCCGGGGAGGCTCCCGATGGAGGACTAGTAACCCCACACGGTATTTTTATTACTATTTATTATTATATAATAAAATCTTAAATCTTTGGTAATAATGATAAACAAGTAGAGAATAATAAACGCCCTGTTAAGAAAAATTTGCAGAAATGCCGCTTGAAATCATTCCTTTCACACATAAATTTATAATTAAAAAACCATATGGACATCCTCGGATTTGACAACAAAAGGTGACTAAACTTTCCAATCAATTATAGTAACCGTCTTAGCGGAAACTTAAGAAAAAAAAAACAGAATCTTCAAACAGGATACTAAAATTTTTTATAGGACTTTAATTTGCATTCTAGTAATTATGAGTTTAAGATAAGCAAAATTCCATATATATTTATTCTTTTACATTATACCGCTATAACAGTTGTCTCCTATATTAAATTTTACAAGAAAAAGTTGCGGGTTACTCTTAGTTAACGGTATACTTTTGAAATTTGTCATTTATAGATTTATATCTCAAAAACAACATCCGTAATATCAAAACCAAATTAAAAAAAAGTCGGTAAAGTATCTCTAAAGTACTGAAAAACAACTTAATTCAAACACTACAACGATATTTTAAGTAATAAGTATTTGGGTCTTGGAGATATTCACAACTGAAATCTACATAACATTATCAAACTCAAAACACCCTGAAAAGGTGTCACTTACGACCAATCTTCTGTTCTGACACAACGCATAAATAGGGCGTACTGTTCACAAACTTTTAGTTTGTCTGCGACAACTCTTCACTTTATGAAGAACTAGCCGGGCCCGCGGCTCCGCTCGCGTGGACTTGATTCACTACTATCGTCACTGCTTATTCCTTATGTTACCCAACGTAATAAAATACCTCCCATTATTTCTTCTTATCTCCCAATATTTCTCCTTATTTCCCATTATCTCTATATAATTTCCATTATTCCATTACTTCTCCTTATCTCCGATTATCTCACCTTATTTCCCATTATCTAGGCTTATCTCGACTTATCTTCCATTATTTCTCCTTATCTCCCATTATTTATTCTTATCTCCCATTATCTCACCATAACTCCCATTATCTGGACTTATCTCTGCTTATTTCCCATTATCTCTCCTTATCTCCCATTATTTATACTTATCTCCCATTATCTCACCTTATCTCCCATTATCTAGGCTTATATCGAATTATATAGAACATATGTATAAATTTATAAAAAACACGTAAATCGGATAAGTGGTTCTCGAGTGATAAGCGCACTAACGGACAGACAGACAGACAGAGAGACGTTGCATTTTATATATATTGTATTCTTTGCTACTTGATATTGTTCCATATTTAATACTTTAGGGAGTGTATTGCAAGAGAACGCGCTAGCGGCGAACTTTTCTCCGACTTGATTCACTATTATCGTCACTGCTTATTCCTTATGTCACCTAATAAAATATATCCTATAACCTGGCCAGAGAACATACGTATGTTTAAAAAAAAAGCACGTAAATCGGATAAGTGGTTCTCCAGTGATAAGCACACTAACGGACGGACAGACAGACAGACGGACAGAGAGACATTGCATTTTTATATATATTATAGATATTCTCTGCTACATAATATTGTTCCATATTTAATGTTTGGACTGTGTATTGCAAGAGAACGCGCTAGCGGCAAACTTTGTCCGACTTCACTTACTATTATTGTCACTGCTCATTCCTTATGCTACCTATCGTAATAAAATGTAGCCTATAACCTGGCCGGAGAACATATGTATGTTTTTAAAAAAAAAGTACGAAAATCGGATAAGTGGTTCTCCAGTGATAAGCGCACTAACGGACAGACAGACAGACAGAGATACGTTGCATTTTATATATATTATAGATGTAATAAAATATATACCTATAACCTGGTCAGAGAACATATGAATGAAAATCACGTAAATCGGATAAGTGGTTCTCGAGGGATAAGCGCATTAACGGACAGAGAGACAGACAGACAAACATTGCATTTTATATATATTGTAGATATAGAATATTATTATTATATAACCTGGCCAAAGAATATATGTATGAATTTAAAAAAAAGAGAGAGACAGAGAGACATTGCATTTTATATATATATTATAGATTATACATTACAGATATTCTTTGCTACATAATATTGTTCCCTATTTAATGGTTTAGGCTGTGTATTGCATTCACTATTTTACGTCACTGCTTATTCCTTATGCTACCTGTCGTAATAAAATATAGCCTATAACCTGGCCAGAGAACATATGTATGTTTTAAAAAAAAAAGTATGTAAATCGGATAAGTGGTTCTTCAGTGATAGGCGCACTAACGGACAGACAGACAGACAGACAGACAGAGAGACGTTGCATTTTATATATATTATAGATGTAATGAAATATATACCTATAACCTAGTCAGAGAACATATGTATGAATTGAAAAAATCACGTAAATCGGATAAGTGGTTCTCGAGGGATAAGCGCATTAACGGACAGACAGACAGACAGACAAACATTGCATTTTATATATATTGTAGATATAGATTATTATTATTATTATATAACCTGGCCAAAGAATATATGTATGAATTTAAAAAAGAGAGAGACAGAGAGACATTGCATTTTATATATATTATAGATTATACATTACAGATATTCTTTGCTACATAATATTGTTCCATATTTAATGGTTTAGGCTGTGTATTGCATTCACTATTTTACGTCACTGCTCATTCCTTATGCTACCTATCGTAATAAAATATAGCCTATAACCTGGCCAGAGAACATATGTATGTTTTAAAAAAAAAAGTATGTAAATCGGATAAGTGGTTCTTCAGTGATAGGCGCACTAACGGACAGACAGACAGACAGACAGACAGAGAGACGTTGCATTTTATATATATTATAGATATTCCAGATTTTTTTCAAAATTTTTTGCTCCGTACTTTTCGAAATAGGATGGAGGGGCAAATATATATATTTTTTTTTAATAATACCAAGAAAAGTTTGCGCAAGTTTTTCATCATATATATTTTTGAACTTGTGTTTTCCAAGCTTTCATTTGACACTCCACTCGATCATCCCCACATGTTAACCCCTTAAGTCAAAATTTAATTTTCAAAATTACATAGGTCTCATTGGGCCATCAATTTCTATATTTGTGCCAAATTTCAACTTTATATGGCACATAGTTTCGGAGAAATTCAAGCGTGGCAGACGGACACCGAAGTGATCCCATAAGTGTTCCATACTAAAAAGGAATGACTCAAATCGTAACATTCCGATCATGAGTACTACTTGAATGAGACAGAAAATTTGCAATAGGATTTTGTACTGCTTTTGTCAACTTCGTATAATAACTAAATTACTTTCATTTTAAAAAAACCGGTCAAGTGCAAGTTGAACTTGCTCAATTAGTGTTCCGTACGGTAATTGCTTTTAAAATAAAAAATTTTGTTACGATGGTATAAAATGATCAGTGACTTCACAAAGCACACCCCAAATGAGTTTTGAACAAAGTTTGTTTCCAATTTTTACTGAAAACTGATGACCTTGAAATTTTTGTTTTTTTTTTATATACCAGATAAATTATTAAAGATAATGCACTCGTGATAATTTTCATGCAATCTATACCCCGTGAAGAATATTCCAAGATTTTTTCAAAATTTTTTGATCAGTACTTTTCGAGATAAGGTAGGGGGACAGCGATTTTTCGTGATTTTTTAAAAATAATACAAAGAAAAGTGGGCGCAAGTATTACATTATATATATATTTTTTACTAGCGTTTTCACAAGCTTTCATTTGACACCACACTCGATGGTCTAGTAAAAAAATCTTTTTTTTCACTTCCGATTTGACCTCTCAAAACTAACCCCTTAAGTCAAAATTTAACTTTCAAAACTACACGGCTCTGATGAGGCCAACAATCTCTATATTAGTACCAAATTTCAACTTTCTATGTCAAATAGTTTCAGAGAAAACCGGGTGTGACAGACAGACAGACAGACAGACAGGCAGGCAGACACCGAAGTGATCTTATAAGTGTTCCGTACAGGACACTAAAAATTCAAGAAAAAAAACCTGTCCGTTGAAAAGGTCAAAATGAAATTTAGATCAGTATTTATTCGACTGAAAAATACCTGTCTAAATTTAGCGAAATTTTTTATCGGTGCTAATAATCTATGTAGTAGTTAGGTGGTTCAAAGACGTTGTCCCTGGAGACCACTCTTTCGTCCTTGGATACCAAACAAATTACTATAGTATTGATAGTTTCTTCCTTTTCAGAAAGAATATAAATATGTGTAAATAGTCGATTGTGTAAATAAAACTTTGTATTTAATTAATTAATTATAAATAATTCAGTGCGTGTGTGTGAAAAGATAATTATAGAGATGATATGTTAAAACAATTCTGTAGTGGCTATAATTTACGGTTGTGCTTCTTACGTGTTTTAAAAACTAAAAATAATTGTGCGTTATCTTGTGAATAAAATAAATAACTGTCAAAATATCGAAATGAAAAAATATCCCTTTTTATCTAATTTTAAGGTTTTTATAATGGATGGTTTGGATTAATACAAATGTTAATTCACTGTTCTTTAAAAAAGTGCCCTACAGTTCAACAAAATTAACATATTTGAGACAAAAAGGTTTTTTAAACCAGTATTAAAAGATATTACAAGTTTGAAGATAATTAGATATTAGTAAAAATTAGATCAAAATACTTGTTATGTAAATGTTTAAACTATATAAAAATAAATGGACACTATACGACCAATAACTTTAAGTTGACATAGGTTTTCTACTTTCATTGCTAAACGAAAGTATTGTAATCGTGAAAAAAATCGCACTTCGAGATCTTTGTTTTTCTTCCCGTCTTAAGGTTCCTAGATCACAAGAAACACAATCATTTATTTCCGTCGGTTTATCTGTCTGTTTGTCAGTCTGTCGGGCGGTCCGCACAATAACTCTCGAACGAAATGAAATATGAATTTCAAACTTGATACATAAATAACATCAAACAAGGATATTAAGACTATAGTTTTTGAACGACGTCGCTTCAGGCCGAGGAGGTGAAAAAGGTGGGGGTCGAGAAATTTATGGAAATATGGAAGATTTTCTTGGTTTTTTGTTGAATAATAAACAAATTTTATGGATAAATATTTATAGTAAAACATATAAGGGGCGAAAGAGATGGGAGAGAGGAGTTTCGAGAAGGTTGCCTTATACTACAGATATCGTGTTACAAATTCTTTTCTGGATTTTTGAAGTCTAGAAATCCAAAAATTAGGCTATTTTTCATTATTTTGAGGTTTAACATAGGAAGGGGCGGAAGTAATGTAATAATGTATAATTTAACTAGCATTTTGGGATATCTACATGTTTTTTCGTGAAAAAAAACCACATTCCAAGATTTTTGGTTGATGTACTGGACAAATTTTAAGCACA
Organism: Pachyrhynchus sulphureomaculatus; assembly: GCA_019049505.1. NCBI lineage: Eukaryota > Metazoa > Arthropoda > Insecta > Coleoptera > Curculionidae > Pachyrhynchus > Pachyrhynchus sulphureomaculatus. Next base: position 51,238,659 of record CM032456.1, read on the forward strand.
ACGTGTACACTAGAATATGTAAATGGTTAAAGAGCGGGGTAGGAAGTTAATGGTTGCTTTCTATATATGGCCTTATAGATTTTTTCGAAACGTGCTGAGTGGAGGAATTTTAAAAATTAAGTTATTTTCCTACCACTTCCAGTCTTAATGGAGGAAGGGGTGAAAGAAATGGAGTGGTCACATATTGTATAGTTTCAATAGTATTATGGAAATTTTTCCAGATTTTTGGTTGCTATAATGAACAAATTTTAAGCATAACTATCTTTTTACTATAAATAATTAGGTAAGCTATAAGAAAGAGGAAGGGAGTTAGAAGGGTGATTTCTTATTTATTGCTATTTATTGTTTGCTATTATTGTATATTGCTATTTATTGTTTGCTATTTGCAATATTAAGAGGGGAAGAAGGTGAAAGGGGTGGGAATCATTAGATATTGTATAGTTTCAATATTATTATAAGACTTTTGCCTGGTTTTTGATTGGGATATTTTAAAAAAATTTCAGCTAATTATTTATAGTCATCATCATTATCATTAGCTTATACTGTCCACTGCCGGACGAAAGCCTCCCTTGCCACCTTTTTCTGTTCTGGGTCACTTGTATCCAATTTCCAATCACTCTCCTCAAATCATGAGCCCATCGACCTGGTGGTCTACCTCTACTTCGATAGGCTTCGTCTTGGTCGCCACTTTATAATTCTTTTTTTCCATCATCCATCCTTAAACCTAACAACATGTCCATCCCAGTTCCATTTAAGTGATAATGTGATTTGGCATGTGATCTCTAAGAGTAACGCCTAATATTGACCTCTCCATTTTTCTTTGCATGACACATATTTTGTTGATATTTTTCTTCGTTAATGTGAGAGTATCCACTTCATATGTAAGAACGGGTAGTACGCATCTGTCAAAAATTTTCCTTTTTAAAAACATGGGAAGATTAAATTTAAGTATAGCCCAGTTTGCCATATACCATCCAGGAGAGATCTATTCTCCGCTGAATTTCATGTGTTTGGTTGTCTCATCGTATGCTGAATTCATGTCCTAGGTATTTATATCGATCTCCACCTTATTCAGTTTTATAGTGTTGTTTTAATACAAGATTTGTCATAAACTGAGTCATGGATAGACCGATTTTTAAACCAACCCTTCCTGAAGCATCTTGAAACATGTGCAACATAGTTTGTGCTTCCTGCATATTGTCTGTTATTAAGACAATATTGTCGGCAAAACAAAGGTATTTAACTTTTCACCGTCAATGTTAAGCTCTATTTTTTCCCAGTTTATTGATTGTAGTATACTTTCTAGAAGTATTACGAAAAGCTTGGAAGAGAGCGTTTCACCCTGAAGCACCCCTCTTTCGATTTGATTTTTGCTGGTGGATTGGTTAGTTTGTGCTTTGACATTAGTGATAGCATTTTTTTATACATACCATATTAATATATATATATATATATATATATATATATATATATATATATATATATATATATATATATATATATATATATGTATATATATATATTTAATTACACTGCAGTATCGATGATCAATATAATATTTAGCAAGCGCTTCCAAGAATCTCTACTGATTTACAGAATCAAAAGTCGCTTATTATATTCTATTCATTTTTCGATGAGGACTTTAACTGTAAATAGATGGTCGTTTGTTCCATGCCCTGTGCGGGAATCTGCCAGCTCTTTTGAAAGAAAAAACTCAAATTTATTTGTTAGACGTTTGGTAAGTATTTTAGTGAAGTGATATATGACTCAGAAGGCTAATGGGTCGATAGTTTGTAAGGTCTGAAGTATCTCATTTTTTATGCATGATGACAATAATTGCATTATTCCATTGCGATGGAGTTATTCCTTCCATGTGGCATTTATTAAATAACATTTTCAAAGCTTTGATAATTTGTTGTCCTTGTTTAATTGCCTCTATTGTAATATTTTCTTCACCCGGAGCTTTGTAATTTTTCATATATATGGGTTGTTGGGTATATATCATAATATATTTCTATTTCAGTGTTCTTGTTCTTTCATTATTTCCAATTATAACAGAAATAGAAATATTGTTGTATGTCCCTGGCAGAAGAGAAAGAATTATCCCCTGTAGTTTTTCCGTTTTTTTTACATTCTAGTGTTCTTAGAGAATATATATATTCACATTTCCATCAGTATGTCTATCCGTTGGCCAGGCTGCCTGTCTGTATATTTGAAATAGGGTTGAAACTTATAGTTTTTAATCGATATCGTTATAAGAAAAGAGGGTGAAAGGGGTGGGTGGGTTTCATATTCTATGACGCTCTGGCAGATCTCGATGTCGGGATTCTATTGAATGGAGAGAGACTGAATTATATTCGATACGCTGATGACACAGTCATATTCACTGTCAGTCTGCAAGACCTGTAATTACTAATAGATAGAGTGACAAGCTGCAGCCAGAGATATGGTCTTGATATTAACATAAATAAAACAAAATTAATGGTTATTAGTAAGAACAAGTTGCCTAACTGTCATTAAGAAATCAGCCAGAAAAATATTGATCGAGTAAATAAGTACACGTACTTAGGCACTAACATCAATCACCAATGGAACCACTCGTATTGAAAAGGCTAGAACAGTATTCAAAAGCCATAACTTGACTCTGGACACGAAAGGGAGGTTTCAGCGTTGCTACGTATTCTTCATTTTGTTTTATGGAGTGGAGACATGGACCCTGACAGAGGCAACAAGTAAAAGATTGGAAGCCTTTGAAATGTGGCTCTATCGTAGGATGTTGAGAGTGTCATGGGTGGACAGAGTCACGAATGAAAGAATGAATAAGAAAAAGAGGTTTTAGTTACCATCAAGTAACGTAAACTCCAATATCTCGGTTACATTATGAGGAATCAGAGCAGATTCCATCTGCAAGGTAAAGTATGTGGAAAGAGAAGTGTAGGGAGAAGAAGAATTTCGGGACTCAAAAATCTTCACGCTTGATTTTTCAATGACTACCACGCAGTTATTTAGCGCTGCAGTCATCAAGGTGATTATAGATAATATGATTACCAACACCTGGAATGGATAGGAACCGAGAGACGAAGAACCAAGCAGGGTGGTGTAAAGTTAATTTTTTAAAAAAGACTTCTATCTTGATTTTTGTAGCGTTAAATTCTACGTTATTACTACCAAAGACAGAATTTCTTCCAGTATTGTTAAGCTTAATAACTGATTTCATCAGCTGGATCGTGAAAGTTAAAACAATCGTTTAGCCAAGGAAAAGTTAAAACATGTTCCTTCAATTCGTCTCATTAAATAGATTTGTGGTGCTAAATTTTGTGCGGTTTAGATTATTATCACTGTTAGTAAAATGCTGAATGTTAAAGCCAGCTTGTTGGCAGAAGCGAATGATTTACAGCGAGAGTGTAAATTTCCAGATTAGTGATAAAAAGAGATTAGCGTACAGTGCATGATCAGAAATTCGTATCGGTTCATCAATAAACTGTGTAAGAAAACAACTCAATTCAAAGAATTCAGCTTCTCGGTCTTGTTTGAAGGTGTTATTTGAATGTGGACCAAAGCTGAGCAAGCTTCCATACCATCAGATTATTGGAATAAATTGAAGGTGACTTCTGACCCTTCACTCAATCCTTCATATCCTTAAAGTGCTTTCTTACTTCTCAGCTATCCAGGTAATAATTGTACTTGGTTCATACCATACCTTTTATGTTATATCGTTAGCATCTGAGAATCACAATATCATTGCCGTATTCGATTGATAAAACTCGATATTATAAGATATAAAATTTTAACTGTAAAGTAAATCCCAAGATATAAGATCCTATTAGGGTTTCGTGCATAGTTGCCAGGTATTACGATAAACGTATTTTTATTTTATCTGCTCCCGATTAAGATTCGAAAGATACTTTTTATTATTTTTATTTTTAGTTTTACTTACAACTTACAACGTAACGGTTCTATATTAATTATGTGGCGTCCGTGGGAAAATTGCAATAGTGGGTATCGCAAAAGAAAACATTTATCACTTGACGCTAAACAAATAGTGCAAAATGTTTACGACAGTTTGGTAAAAAGAAATTTGAATAAACAAAGTGGTTTGCAAGAAACAAGTGAACTAACAAAAACCCCAATTTCTACGATTAAGGGTATTGTAGGAAAACCATCACTCAGGAACAGGAAAAAATGGAAAGATTTTCGAATGCATCATGTAGATGATTGTGAAAAAGACGTCATCAAGAGAAAAGTATATTCTATGTATGAAGAGCGGTTGGTGCCGACACTAGACAAAATAAAATTAAGACTGGTGCAGGACGAGACCAATATACATTGTGGCCGATCCACCTTTCACAGAATTCTCTTAAGAATGGGATTAACGTTCCGAAAAATCAAGAAAAGGCAAGTAGTGATGGAGTCACAAAGATTACGAATCTTGTGAAATATTTATTTACAAGAAATTAAAAAGTATCGATCGGAGAATTGGCTAATAATTTACCTTGACAAAATATGGTTCGATACCCATGACACTGTGCAAAAAGGGTGGATTGAGAGCAGTATCAAATGTCAGACTAACGCACCTTCAAATAAAGGTAAACGAATAACCATTTTGCATGCTGGATCTGAAAAGGGCTGGGTTTCAAATTGTCTACTATTATCTGCAAAAAACATAAAAGAATCTAGTTTGGACTATCACGAAGACACGACAGCAGAACTTTTTGAAAATTGGTTTCAAAATTCCCTTTTGCCAAATGTTCCCGAACAGAGTGTTATAGTTATGGACAATGCAAGTTACCATAGTCGCCTTCTAAATAAGGTTCCTCATGCAGCCAACACCAAATCGGAAATACAGGAATATATGTTAGAATATGACATTTATTTTGACTTTAGTTGTAAAAAAAGTGATCTTTTGGAAGTTTTGAAAGACTATAAGTTGAAAAAGAAATATGTTTGTGATAGTATGGCTGAGAAAATGGGACACACTGTTTTGCGGCTTCCTCCGTATTATTGTGTGTTTAATCTAATTGAACATATTTGGCATCAAGTTTAATCAAAAATAAGGGCACAAAATGTTTCTCCTACTTTAAGCGTGTCAATGGTCGAATTAGTAAAAAAAGTTATAAATGATATACCTTGTGAAAGCTGGAAAAATTTCATTCAGCACGTTGTTAAAGTTGAAAATTCATATATTTATGTAAATAATATAAAACCACTGATAATTACCTCAGCTGATGACAGTGATAGTGAAACGAATTTATACAATATGTCCCCTCTTGTAAACCCCATTCATTCAAACTGTATATTTGTACTTCTTATAATTTTATTTATTTGCATTAATGAATAAAATTCTCTGCAATCTATCACAAACAAAAGATTTTAATATTAAAATTAAATAATATTAAAATTCTAACCTTTTGTTTATGATAGATTGCCCACTTAAATCAGGATATTATATTTTGGGACAGGCTATACCGTCTATTTATAAGCACATACATTAAATCAAAGATTAGTAAATACAAAGTTTTAACAGCAAATCATAACTATCAAACTCTAAACGGGAAGGTTTTAATGACTCAATGATAAAACTACTATTCTATGTTATTGGACTATAATGCCATAATGTTAATTAATTAATGTAAGATAGGCACTAAAAACTTGAGCGTGAATCCATTTAAGATCAAAACAAAATACTTTTTGGTAGGAAATGCATTCATTAATGAATTCATTACGTAAATAAAAATACTGACAAGAATATATTAGGAATAAGGCAGAAATCTGAAGTGAAGGTAGTTCATCCTTGATCTTAACTCTATACTGTGCAGTTTTTTAAATTTTATTTTTTTCTATTTTTGCACAATTCTTTATTTTTGTTGGTTCTTTTATGCTACTGTTTTTTTTGTCATATTTATTTTTAATTATGAAATTAAGTTTTAGGATAATTAATTGAGATGTGTATAACTCGTTTTTTATGTATTTATCTTTTATAGTTTTACTTTAATATTATTTTCACTGTTATTTTATATTTTATTTTATTTATTTATTATTTATATTTTATACATTTTATATATATATTTTTAATATTATTTCGGTCGTATCAATTGGATCGTTTTATGTAAATTGTTATAACAAATGGCAAAATAAAAAGTTTGAAGTTTGTCCAAATCACTTTACGACTTAACACGATTATTTTGTCGTTTTCTATTAACTTCCTACTTTTTGAGAATTATATGTCTCTAAAAATACAAATTGATCCTGATTAAGGAAAAACAATAAAGGATTAATAAGATCGCCTTGTCAGAAAATATCTTTTATTATGATTATATGCATTAGTTCTTAGAGAAATGCGTTTGAAAATCCATGTCAGTTACTACTAAGACATTCCTAGTTATATGTTAATAATAAAAGGAAAATATGCTCAAGTGTTTGTTGTGCTGAGAATTCGTGGTGACATTCTTAATGCTCTTGATGGTTATATCGTCAATAGAAAAATTTACTAATTTTTCATGACGTTAATAACAAAATGGGAAATACCTATTATCTAAAAAATACTTCTTTATGAAGGAAATTGTTTTACGCAAATTCCATGGAATTTTATACATTTTTCTGATTCAGGTGTTAGGTAGGTAGCAAATGCATTAGTATCTAATACATATTCATAACTCTGTGGGTGCGGCTTTACAACCAATACATTTTAATGACGTTAAGCAAATTACTAACCAAAATAATGGGAACTTAAGTTCTAATTGTGCATAGGAGGTTTTTTATGTCATCTTAGATGGTATGGAAGCTTACATACCTTCCTCTAATCCCTTTCCTTCTAACGACAAGCCTTGATTCCATAGAAGATGCAAGGAAGCTGTCCTTTCCAAAAATATTGCCTACCGACAGAGGCAACAGAGAAAGAGAGAGCCTGTCCTAATCGTTCAATATTCCTTCGGTCCGTTACTAAAAATTCAAAATTTTACTAAATCAACTAGATCACCACTACTATTGCAACCCTATGTACAGGTAAAAATGCTTAATATTATATTCAGATAGGGTATTTTAATGAAGCCAAATATCACAAAATGATCTAGCTCTTATGAAACATCTGTCATGGTACTCAAAAAATATGCCGGATGATTAATAGGACGTTCTACAATGTCCTCAAAGTTCAGAATATTATTTTGCACAACATACTGGACACTCCAGAGCATTGATGATTCTATGTTTAGGACTTTGCTCCAAAATATATTCTGCGTTTGTTGATTGTATCTAAAAGATCTATATTCGCCGCACTAAGTACCCGAAATTTGCCGTAAACCTTAATTTTTTACCACGTCGAAAAAAGCTGGTAATCTAAGTCTATTCTAGAAATACTCTCATGGAAGTGTTTGACAAATGTAACTCGTTTAAATCCTTACAAAGCGGATTATACTAGGAATTCAAAATTCTTTTATATAGATAACCGTATCCCTTTGGAATGAACCGCCAACGAATGTCTTTTCTACCAAATTCAATGGGTTGCGATTCAAGATTAATACGAATCTTTACCTTGGCGTACGTTTCACTTCTGTAGAGATTTAGAGATTTCCTAGCAACACATGTACTGAGTCCATAAGAAAGAGGTTTTTGATTAAAGTATTATGTTTGATTTTAACATAATTTCTGTTACGAGCATACTGGACATTTACAGTATAAAACATATATATATATATATATATATATATATATATATATATATATATATATATATATATATATATATATATATATATAATTTGCGTTTAACTGTACATATACATATACACAAGTAATATATAAAAATTATACAACTAAGTGTTGTGTTCCCATTCGCCTTCTCCAAACCTCTCTATCGTCTGCCATCTCTTCGTCCATTCCTCGCGACCTCATGGCCTGTCTCATATCTTCATTTCAGGATCTACGTGGTCGTCCTTTTTTATTTCTTCCCGGTGGTTTCCATGTCAAGAGCCTTTTGGGCCATCTTGTATCGTTCATTCTGAGTAGGTGTCCAAACCATTTTAATCCTCTATTTTCTATTCTTTGTATAATTGTTTCTGTTGCTGCTGTTCTGTTGCGTATTTCTTGGTTTGTTATGTGTTGGAATTTGGACACTCCGGCGCTTCTTCTCAGGTAATCCATCTCTATCGTCGTTATTTTTCTTTTATCCTCTTCTTTCATTACCCACAGTTCACTACCATAACTTAAAACCAATTCTACCATTGTTCTTCCAATTCTCTTTTTGTTTTGTGTAGTTATGTTTTGATCCCACCATATTGAGTTAAGAGCTCCTATGATACTCCTGGCTTTTTGTATTTTATTCTGTATTTCCTTTTTACCTATACCATTTTGTGTATCGTTGTTAATTAAGACATCAAATTCTATTTCCGAGTTTACAACTATATACTCCGTCTTTTCAAGGCTCACCTCCAGTCCCCATTCCTTGTAGTCTGTGTATAATCTCTTCAATACATATTCTATATCGAATGCATCTTGTGTCATTATTACTTGGTCGTCTACAAAGTTTAACGATAATAGGTGTTTATCACTAATGGGGATGCCCATGCTTTGGCAAGTGCGGTTCCATTTATTTAGAGCGTTGTCTACAAATATATTAAATAAGATTGGTGAAAGGCAACACCCTTGTCTTAGACCTTTTGTAATGTGGATAGCTTACGAGAGATAGCGTCCTTGTTTCACATATCCCATATTTTTATTATATAACTCTTTTATTGTTGTTACCATTCCTTCTTTTATCCCTATTGTTCTCAAGACATGCCAAAGTTTATTTCTCGGTACACTATCGTATGCCTTCTTAAGTTCTATAAAGGTCGTATGTATTTCGTCATCTTTTTGGATCTTCTTTTCTATCAATTGTTGTAAAGTAAACAAGTTGTCTATACATGACCGGCCCGGAGTAAATCCGCTTTGGTTTTCGGATATCTTTCCTTTAATTGATTCTCTTATTCTATTCTGCAATATTTTACCGTACAGTCTGCTCATAGTGCTTGTAAAGCTTATACCTCTATAATTATTAGGGTCTTTTCTATTTCCTTTCTTATAGATTGATGAAATGTAACTGTTTTTCCATTCGGTAGGTGTTCTTCCTTGTGATATACAATTATTAATTAAGCTAGTTATTGTTCTCCACATGTTTATACCTCCATTTTTAAACATTTCTGCAGAGATATCACCTGGTCCGACCGCTCTTCCATTCTTTATCGTTTTTAGATGGTTTTTTCGCCTCAGTCCTTTCCCTCTGTGTCTTGTGATTCATTGTCCTCTATACTAAGGAATTCTTGTCTGTTTTCAGTTAATAATATTTTGTAATAATTTTTCCATTCTTCCAGAGGTATTAAATTTACGGCCCTCTCTTTGTCGTTCGTTTTCATATTTTTGATGGTTTGCCACACTTCTGTCGATCGTGCTCCTCCAATATACGTGTTAATCTGTGCACATTTCCGTTCCCAGTGTTCATTTTTTTCTTTTTTTATTTTCTTACGTACCTCTCTATTTTTTTCTTTGTATTCTGCACGGGTAGCTTCTGACTTGTATGTTAAATATTTTTGGTGTAATCTATTTTTTTCCTCTATTAGTTCTTTTAATTTTTCTGTTATGTATCTGCATGTTTTTTTTTCTTCCCACTTATACTCTCCTAAAGTTTCTTGTGCCACCTTGTGGATCACTTTTTTAATGGGTTCATATTCTTGCTCTATATCTTCGGTTAGTTCCAGTGTAAGTAATTAATTTTGTAATCTTCTTTGATAAAGCTCTTTAATACTTTCGTGTTGAAATAGATAAGTTTTGTATCTTTTAATTTTTATTTCTATCTTGTCTTCGTCTGTGGGATAAGTTTGTAAATTTTTATTGTTTTTTGATGAAAAAGGGTACACTGTTTTAGTAGTCAAGAGATGGTGATATGTGTCACAGTTGGCCCCTCTCTTAACTTTGGTGTCATATATCTTGAATGTGGATTGAACTTCAGTTATAATATAATCTATAATGGATTTCTGATTTAACGTCTCTCCCAAGTAAAGCGATGAATATCCTTGTGGGGGAAGAAAGTATTTGTTAATTTCAGATCAAATTGATTACACAGTTCTAGGACCCTCTCTCCATTATCATTTTCTACGTCTTCTGCGTAGTTTCCTACTGTTACGTTATTTGTTTGGCTTTTAACTCTCGCATTTAGGTCCCCTGCGATCATCACGTCATAAGAGGGATTGATGCTACTCATAGTTTTGGTAAGGTCTTCATAAAACTGATCCTTTGTTCGATTGTTCTCTGAATCTACTGGTGTACTCCAATAATATTTAGGTTGTAACCGTACGTTTTTAATTTCGGGAGAATTATTCTGTCTGTGATGTATTGGTAATCTACAGTATAAAACATAATAACATAATTTTTTGGATATTTCTAGTTGATCAATGAAAAGCACTAAAATGAAATTTAATAACTTTTTTAACTGCCATTGATTAAATTTTAGTTACCTGAATTTTTTTGTATCGTCGTTGAACCAATCCTAGTCCTAGATATACGGATGTTTTCTTGTAGATGCCATTTGTCATTTTAATTTTAAAATTATTCGTTGCAGTGTGCTCAGGGTTTTATTGAAAGTGCTTTATTTAACTCGTCGTAACTTTTCTTAATTTTTAATTTATTTCTATTTCATCACTTTTACACATTCTAATGTTATGTAACATTCCTAATCAGTACACTTTTTGTATCCATCACTAATTGCTCTTTTTCTTCTATTCAGTTGTTCATAAGAGATATTGGTATAATATTTTTTATTTCTTTAGCTTTCAGTTCAATAATCCGTCCTAGCAGGATTATTGAACTGATTAATTGTTGATTACACAGACCAGCAAAATTGGAACTCCAGATCCTGAGATCAGAGTATACTTTCCCAAAGGTTTTTGGTACGCTCAATCCGAATCCGACCTTAGAATTGCTCCATTACATAAGGTTTTCGAGATATCCTAACCTAAAAATGCAAAAAATACAGTTCTTCGCTGCATTCAGGATTATATTACACCGCGAAATAATTTTCCCCACAAAACTCGTTACACCATTTGAAAGTAATACTCTTCCCCTTCAAAATGTATTTTGAATTTTTCAGATATTTTATTTCTTCTTGGAAAAATCGTCCGTTGAAATTAATTAGTTTAGCGTTTTCGCATACCAAAAAAAAAGTTGATCCGGCAGGCGAGAGTAGTGTAATTATATGATTTTTGGGATGCCGAATCCGAATTCGTTGTCGGTTTAACTTCATCGAGTTATGGTTTGTCCCTAACCTTAAGAAATTCAAAATGGCGGATCAGATATGGCGGTCGGAATTCTGAAGAGTCTAAATTACTATAAAACTAGATATTTCTTATATTTTTTCCCCAAGTAAAGTAACTTTAACAAGTTTCCTTGTATGAACGATCGCATATTACCGCTCTCAACCGAACCTAGAATCACGAAACGAGAACGTGGCGGTGTTGATTCCATTTTTTTTTAATTTTTTTTTCTATGATTTTTTCTTACTCTTTAGAATTAATTAGAATAAAATTACTTCCTTTTCATATGAAAACGTTCTTGTATTTTTTTTTGTTATGGTTGTAACGAAAACGCCAAACTAATTAATTTCGACCCACGATTTCACTGAGAACAAATAAAATATCTGAAAAATTTTAAATGCATGTTGAAGGGGAAGAGTAGTGCTTTTAGATGCCTTAACGAGTTTTGTGGATAAAAATTAATTTGCGTTGTAATATAATTCCGAATAAAGCGAAAAATTATTTTTTTGCATTTTTAGGTTAGGATATCTCGACAACCCAATGTAACAGACCAATTCTGATGTAGGATTTCGATTCAATGTAGCAAAAACCGAAAAAGTATAGCCTGGTCTTGGGTTGAAAAATGTTGGCCTGTGTTATTAGTGGCATGACATAAAAACTTTCTTCGTCTTCTTACGTTAGGCCTAAGGCCTGTGTTCTACTAGTTCTCCTGCGCGGTTGATACCCAGCTATCTCGCCATCTTTTCGGTAGCCTGGTGATCTAGGCCCTGTCAGTTTCGCATCACGTGCCGCTCTTGCTAGCCTGTGTTCTCCCAATCTGGAGATCCGCTGATTCCAGTTTCTTCTTCTGTCGTGACCTCATCTTATTATAAATTGTATACTGCGTTCTTCTCTGATATCTGCGTTTCTCATTCGATCATGCCTGTTCTTCTCTAAGATAGATCTGAGTATTTTCATTTCTGACGTTCTTAAAGCTTGTTTCGTTCTGGTAATGTCTGCCCTGATTTTAATGGCGTAGGTCAGTATGGGACGTATACAGGTTTTATAAATCCTTGTTTTAGTTTCGGTCCTAAGGTGTTTGTTCCGCCATATTATGTCACTTAGTGCTCCTGAAACAGCGGCTTACTTGATTGGTTGTTTCTTTATATAGGTCATGGTTGTTTATTACGTTTATTCCTAAGTAGTTAAATGACATTATTTGTTCGAGTATTTGGTTGTTGACCATGGGCTTGCATCTAATTGGCTCTCTGGCTATAGTTAAGCATTTTGTTTTCTCAGATGAAATTTTCATATTATATTTTTCCGCTGTGATGTTAAAATTGTGGAGAAGTTTTTGTAGGTTGTCGTCGTTGTTGGCGATTAGGACTGCGTCATCTGCGTAGCATATCAAGTTAAAATTCTGTTTTCCTATCTCGTATCCCTTCATTCCTTTGATGCTTTTAATTAATTTATCCATCACTATATTGAATAGCAGTGGGCTTAAGCTGTCTCCCTGTCTAATTCCAGTATCTACTGCGATCTTATCAGTTAGTTTTATTTTTGTATGGCAGTCTGAGTTAAGTTCTTCGATTACTCTAATGATTTTTAGAGGAATATTGTAGTCCTTGAGTATTTTAGTGACATCTTTCAGTCTAATTCTGCCAAACGCCTTAGTGAGGTCGACAAAGCATAGAGAGACTAGGTTGTTATATTCAATGGCTTTTTCAGCCATTTTAATTTCAATGAATATGTACTACTTTTAATGACTCTTATTCACCAAATAAATTGATTCAAATCTTTAAACAACCAAATGTATTAAAATCGGTGGAGATCCGTTGAATGAATCAATATCACTATAGGCCAAAGTCACTTGAGGAATCTACAGCCTTGGCAAAAAGTATTAGGCACCCTAGAATTTACTCCATTTCTTGTGTTTCAGGGTAAAAAATTAAATTCGTATGTTTTGTAAAATAATATATTGAGGTAAAATTGTGAAATAAATTAATATTTGGTGTGTCCGCCCTTAGCTTTAATTACAGCAGCAATTCTTTGGGGCATGCTGCGTACAAGCCTAGTACATTCAGTTGTACTTATGGTATCCCACTCATCCATCAAAGCGCTTTTTAGCGCTGCTTTTGATGTTATGCTATGCTCTCGTATCTTCCGCTTCAGAATACCCCAAAGATGCGTGATAGGGTTTAGATCTGGAGACTGCGCCGGTCAATCCAACAAGACAATGTTATTGTCTTTAAACAGCACATCGTAGCCGCTGATTTATGACAAGGTGCATTATCTTGCTGGAATTTGATGTCGTCTAAATTAGTGTCGCCAAAAATGCGCGATAGCGAAGGCATCAGTGCAGTTTCTAGTACATTTATGTACTTTTGGCTGTTCATGCGGCCTTCACAAACGAACATTTCGCCGACACCTTTAGCAGCCATGCAGCCCCAGATCATGATGCCCCTCCGTGTTTCACAGTAGGTACCACGCAATCTGGATGGTATTCCTCGCCGACACGCCGCCTCACGAATATCACACCTGACGTTCCGAATAGCTGTGAGAATAGAAAAAATACTCAATTAAAAAATTAGTTATTATTTTGACTAAAACGGATTAAATCAAGAGTTATTTGTTAAAATAAATCATATAGAAACTTACTTCAAAGTTGGATTCGTCGGACCATACATTAGACCATTCCTCTTCGCTAAAATGTTGGTGCTTCAGAGCCCACTCTAAGCGTTTCTTCCTATTGGTCACTGAAAGCCAAGGCTTTTTTCTAGCTTTGGACCCTCTTAATCCAGCTTCTGTCAGTCTTCTTCTTGCCGTTCGAGAACTAATCGGCATCCCAATCTCTTCCGACAGAGTTGCAGCGAGCTCAGATGATTTTTTTTTTCGATTTTTAGTAGACTCGCAGATGAGTTTTCTGTCCTGTCGCTCATTAGTCTTACGTTTTCTGCCAGTTCTCATTTTGTCTCCGCAAACCTTTTAATAGCACATTGCACTACGCACCGAAAACATTTCACTAACTTGGCTATTTCTACTTGGGACTTGCCTTGTTCATGTAGGGTTTGAATTTTAATTCGTTTTTCGATACCAAGCTCACTTTTCTTAGGCATTTCTCAAATATAAGAATGTTCAGGTCACAAATAAAACACGCACGGAAGCTTCTTAACACTACAAGTAGTAAAAAGAGACTGATAAAACATTAAAAATATTTTTCAAAAAACCTTTTTGTGGGCCAGGTGTTTTATGGACCTGTAAAAGAGATTGTCTATTATTTAAGTTAGCTTTTGACGGCGCCGCCTATAGTATTATTAAAACAATTAGTCTTTTTTTTTAATATTTCATGAGTTTCACGTGTTTATTAGGGGTGCCTAATACGTTTGGCCAAGGCTGTAAATGAATTTTATTTCTTATTTTTGTTTAGCAGTTTATATATGAAAATGTATCATAAATCTTAGTGAATAGATTAGGTTTTATAAAATTTAATGACTTATTAGAAAACTATATTAATAAAAATGGAATTTGTTTATAAACCTAGTGCGTTTACATTCCACGGGAACTCCTGGTTTCATTCATCTCTGACCATAAGTGCTCTTCATAGTTATTTGGAATTTTATCGAGAAGATTCGATCAGTCTGCGGTTTTTCGTAATTCCGCCGTCATTAGTGGTAAGTACAAATGATAAAAGTTTATGACTTTGTATGTATATAGGTATTTCTTCACTATTGGGAAAATCTATGTCTCCGTCATATTAGTGATAGAAAAATATTTTTGTTTTCTCCGTAATTGTTGTTGCAAATGAATATTCATTATTTATTCTAACTCTGTGACATTTGAGATGCTAAAATAAAAAATAGACTGACTTGAAAAATAGTTTGAGATACTTGTATTTTAAAAAATTAAAAAACCAGACGGTGTTGTTTAGTAATAAAAAAATAACCGGTCAAGTACAAGTCGGACTTGCGCAAATAGTGTTCCGTACGTTGCTTGCTTTTAGAATAAAAATTTTTGTTCCGAAGGTACAAAATGATCAATGACTTCACAAAACACACCCCAAATGAGTTGTCAGCAGTTTTTTTCCGATCTTTGTTAAAAAGTGATGACCTTAAATTTTTTTCTTTTTATTTACCAGATGAATTATTAAAGGTAATGCACTCATGATAATTTTCGTTCAGTCTACACCCTTTGGAGAATATTCCAGAATTTTTTGATCAGTACTTTTCGAGTTAAGGACAGCGATTTTTGGGAATTTTTTTAAAAATAATACAAAGACAAGTGTGTGCAGGTTTACATTATATATATTTTTGAACTCGACTTTTCACAAGCTTTCATTTGACACCCCACTCAATGACCTGGTAAAAAAAAAAAAATTTCACATCCGATTTCATCCCCTAAAACTTTAAGTCAAAATTTAACTTTCAAAATTACATGGCGCTCATGGGGCCATCAAATAGTTTTGGAGAAAATCGGGTATGACAAATAGATGGACAGATACCGAAGTAATCTTATATTTGTTTCATACATAACAGCCCTGTTTAGGTACAGTAGTCCGTTGACTACTTGACTTTGTTCACGGTCGAATATGTTTGGCTGTAGTTATGACCGAAGTGATGCTGAGTCTCTGTTATTGTTGTTGGGGTGTTTTTAAATTTCGATTGATTTCCTAAACTTACGCTTATAGAAATTGGAGAGAGAGTGGAGCACGAACATTGGTTTCTCTTATATTGATGGAATGACCTGTAGACTGTCTTTAGCTACTGCTAATTTTATATTTTATTTATTTTTGCTACATCTTTCATGTTTCTTAATTCTATATTATTAATCTTCTAGTTTTTCCACATGAACAGTGAATTTTGTTCCAAGTGTTAAAGATTGTGCGATTCTTCATTACTATTTTGTGTGGCAGTCTGGCTTTCATGCGGTTAAACGAACGTGCAATTTTCTGTTGGGATAGAATGTTGAATAGGTTTTGAAAAGGATGGTGATATAAATTAGCATTCAGATATCTACTGGTATGAGTTATCTGTATGTCTCAAGATCTCGTTACTTTTCCTTACCAATACATCTAGAAAGAGACAAGTTCCATGTGGTTCAGATTCTGTTGTAAGCTTTATATTTGAATATTCTCGATTCAGGTGATGCAAAAAGCATGGAATTACCATCTGGCCAGATAACAAGTGTGTCGTCAACATATCTGCATCAAGAAATTTAGAGTTGAAGGACCTGAAGTTAAAGTACTTTCTTAAAGATTTACATAGAAAAATTCGCCACTACAGAAGATATTGGACAATCTATGGCTGCTTTGTTCATAAAGTTTTTCTTGGAATGTAGATGACAAACATGTTTCCATTAATTATGCCAAAGATGAACCAAAATTAATGACTTCGGACGTAATCGTCGAAATATGTCGAATAGTATAAAAATTGAATCGTTAATTAGAACATATGTATACTGTGATTCAACGTCCAAACTGACAAGAATATCTATATAGTCCAACTAACTCGTTTCCAGTGAACTGTTGAATGTGGATTTCTAATAAATGAGCTCGGTCTGCCTGTAAAAGGATTTAGGAGATTTGCAAGATATATATTGTTTGATTTATTGCGCAAAGGTAACAGATGAGAGGGACAAGATGTTGCAAAGTTGGATTTAGATTTTTAAGGTAACTTACAAATTAACGTTTGACCTATTCAATTGTGATAATTAATTCATTTTATAGAGAATGGTCTTGGACAAGTTGGACCCAATATTTTCCCATTTCCGGAGAAATACTCACATACGTATTAGCATTGGTTGGTTATTTTGTTGGTTGTTTCTGTGGCTACCGTAAAATTATATGGTAGAGATAATGGTGAAAATAATGATTTGTTTTTATTCAATGTTCATTAAACTTTATCGTTATTACTTTAATTCTAAGAAGTTAATTTCCTAAATACTACGTAATGCTGCCCTATAATTAGATAGTTTCCGAAATATTCTTCTTTTTAAGGCAAAAATTTCTACTTCGCTGTAATTAAAATACGAGACCAAGGAAATGATTAAGAATTCTACGAAACTATAAAATAATATCCACGGGTCATAAATTTAACTTTTTATTTCCGGCTTGCGGTAAGGGTTCTTTAACATTCCTACCTAAATCTCGCAATAAACGAATATGCAGTTACCCGCATAAAATTTTTGAAAGTTGTTAAATATCCTGAAATTATTCTGAACATTTCTGCATTTTTTTTTTATCGTAGAAGAATTTAACCAGAAACGAGACTGCATTGATCGTAATGGAAACCACTTTATTTATTATATAGTTCTTTATGGATTAAAGAACTCCGCACTAATCTTATGGAAATTGGATCCCAGTTGAAAATGTAGTATGTTATACTTCAAGCCATTCTGATGTCTCCTTGGACACAATGTCCAAAAATGGATTAGGAATTATCGAACGTAGAATTAGTAAAGAAACCGCTGAGAAAAGCTAGTTTTGCTTTTTTTAAGGATCTATTTTGACTAGAACATGATTTTACAAAAAATTCTGACAGGATTATATGTTTTTTGGATTGCTAATTATGAACATAATACACTCCTGGACAAAATTAACGCAACAATATATTAAATCATACAAATCTCTATAATGAATTAATTTTAATAATTTTTTATGAACATTGGTTACATTAAAAGTTAGGAAAAACCTTATTCAGATACTTTAAAAGTGAATTAGCTACCAAATTTCTCTATAAGATTCGAATTAAAATTATTTTTAAGACCTAATAACAAAATCGTTGAAATTATGTAATAATGAAAAAAATAAACTGGGACACTAGTAGCAAAATTAATGGTGTAACTGGGACACTAGTAGCGTGTGTTGCCTCCTCTACTTCGGATGACAGCGTTTATGCGCCAAGGCATGCTTCTAATTAAATTTTGGATAAAATCTTGATGAATTTGCTCCCATTCTGTGATAACTGCATTTTCAAGTTCCCTCAGGTTTCTAGGTGCAGGTATATGACGTTTCACATTTTTCTTAAGGTGATCCCATACATGTTCTATCGGATTCAGATCCGGGTTTTTTGGTGGCCATTGCATAATCGGTATATCAACTTGATTAAGATAATCGAGTACCTCCCTAGCCACGTGAGGTCGAGCGTTGTCTTGCATAAACAGGAAATTGGGCCCCACAAAATGACGAAAGGCATCATATGTTCTATTACAATATTCTCAAGATAGTAGTCAGCATTCATGGATCTCGTACGGACAGAAACTAACTCTGAGCGAGCATCAAAGCAGATGCCACCCCAGAACATAACAGAACCACGGCCGAATGGAATCCTTGCAGAGATATGCAAGGAGCAAACCTCTCTCCTGGTCTTCGCCATACTCGCTCACGACCATCTGGATGTTTTAGACTAACCCTAGTTTCATCTGTGAAGAAAACTTGTTTCCAATCATCCACAGACCAGTTTTTGTGATTTCGAGCAAAACGTAACCTGGCAACTCTGTTCTCTCTAGTAACAAGGGCGCAGTGGCTGGTCTCCTACTGTTTAATCTAGCTTTATTTAACCGTCTTCTAACTGTTTTAGAAGAAATTGTGACATTGCGAACAGCTTCGAGTTCGTTTCCTATTATAGAACTAGTGACAGTCCTGTTTCTTAAAGCATATTGTCTTATAAAACGTCCATCTAGGTCGCTAGCCTTCTAGAATAAGTTCCTACTTCATTCAAGCGTCTTACCATACGACTTATTGTGGAACGATGTTTGCCTAACAAATTGGCAACATAACTCTGACAATATCCCTCGTCCAATGAAACTGAGGCTCGCACTACCTCGTGTTCAGTTAAATTCCTTGTTCGATTCATTTTTCTAAATCTTCGGGGTCAAAAATAAAACAGTCTACCACAAAAACGTATTACTTTGAAAAAGGGTACAATTTATAAGCTTACTTTTAAAGAAAATCTATCGCATTATTTTCTTAAAAATTCTTTAAAACTGTAAATCTAAACGAATTGTTTTGATTTCTGTCATGAACAACGAAACAAAATATGCATAGCCTACTATTCAAATACTCGATAAACTTTAAAACTGATATAAGAAAAAGATAAATTAATTTTTAGATTGTTGCGTTAATTTTGTCCAGGAGTTTCGAATATTTTCTGTCCATTTCTGGAGTCTTTTTAGTGTTGCATACGGAACACTTATAATATCACTTCGGTGCCTGTCCGCCGGTCTATCCGTCTGTCACACCCGATTTTCTCCGAAACTATTTGACATAGTAAGCTGAAATTTGGCACTAATATAGGCATTAATGCCCTCATCAGAGCTGTTTAGTTTTGAAAGTTAAATTTTAACTTAAGGGGTTAGTTTTGAGAGGTGAAATCGAAAGTGAAAAAAAAAATACCAGGTCATCGAGTGAAGTGTCAAATGAAAGCTTGTAAAAACACGAGTTCAAAAATATATATATATAATGTAATACTTGCGCTCACTTTTCTTTGTGTTATTTTTACAAAATTGCGAAAAATCGCTGTCCCCATTATCTCGAAAAGTGCTGATCAAAAAATTTTGAAAAAATTCTGGAATATTTTCCACAGGATGTTGATTGAACGAAAATTATCACCAGTGAATTACCTTTAATAATTTATCTGGTGTATAAAAAAAATGAAAATGTCAAGGTCATCAGTTTTCAGTAAAGATCGGAAAAAACTTTGTTGAAAACTCATTTGGGGTATGTTTTGTGAAGTCATTGATCATTTTATACCTCTGTAACAAAATTATTTATTTTAAAAGCAATCAACGTACGGAACACTAATTACGCACTTGCGCTTTGCCAGTTATTTATTTTGATTTAATTCGGCTAGAACATATTTTTGCGAAAAATTTTAACGGAATTTTATGTTTTTGAGTTTACGAATATAATAATTATTTTGAACCAGTTTGATCCTCCTTTCTAATAGCGTTTTTTTTGACCCTTTTCTGAATCTAATTAAACTAGAACATTTAAAAGTAATACGTTATTTTCAACAACTCTAAGGAAATTGTTAAGAAACAATGGTGAAAGTAATAGCCAAAAATAAACGCTATTCGAATTATTATATTCGTAATTAATAACTCAAAAAACATAAAATCAGTTAGAATGTTTGGCGAAAAATTTGTTCTAGGCGAATTAAATCAAATAACACTCCAGAAATGGCTATAATGGCCAATATTCCAACGTAGGAGCGAAATGCGACAAAATAACCCTGAACTAACCTGAACTAACCTGTAGGACTTTTTCGTAAAATCAAGTTCAAGTCAAAATAAATCCTTAAAAAACGCAAAAATCGCATTTTCTCAGCGGTTTTTTTACTAATTCCATGCTCGAGAAATCCTAATCTATCCATTTTTGGACTTTATGTCCATGAAAACTTTTGATTAAAAGGGCTCGAAGCATAACATACTACATTTTCAGCCGATTTGACCGGAATCCAATTTCCATAAGATCGGTGCAGGGTTCTTTGCAAATTTATTATGTCAGTGACATTTGAATTGGAAGCGTACATGTTGTTTTAGTAAGAGGGAGTGGATTGGAAGAGAGTAGAGAGAGTCTTGTAAAAGACAAGGTAAATACCATTTTTATGCAAAAGCAAAAATTGATTTTTCAACATAATCCCCATTTAGCTCAATGCATTTGGTCCAGCGTTATTCCCTCAGGAAACAAAAGAGACACTTGGGGATAAATCCAGTAATATGGTGTGTGGGTAACTATTTCGAAGCTCAGCTCGTGCATTTTTGCCGTTCCAATGGCCGAGGTGTGAGCAAGCGCCTGGTGAAAGCGCGCTTTTTTGGGCGCTAATCTTGGTTTTTTCTGTTTTAACTCATTACGCAAATGGTCCAATAACGTTGCGTAATAAGAGTCAGTCACTGTTTTATCCTTTTCCAAATAGTCAATCATGATGATACCAAGTGACTCCGCAAAAACGGTTGTCATCACTTTTCTCACCGATGAAACTGTTTTTCACTTTTTTCGGTGTACTTTTACTTTGGACAAACCACTGTTTTGGTTGCCGTTTTGTCTCCGGGTGTATCCACGTTTCATCTACAGTTACAAAACGGTACCAGAAGTCCTACGGATTACGCAGCTTCTTTTTGAAGTGCTATTCGATACGGATAGGAGACCCCCTTGCTTTTATCTGTGGTTGGTGCCTTTTGTTTCTACAGACAAAGGGGGCCTACAGTTTAATGCCGGTTTCGAACAGCCAAAGTGAGGGGGCTTTACTAGGCATGATACTATGTGTGATTTGTCATTGCCTTCCCGAGAGAGGTGATCAAGTTGTAATTTTTTAAAAATTTATTCTTTTTAGTGTTCTGTACGGAACACTTACAAGATGACTTCGGTGTCTGTCTGTCTGTCTGTCTGTCCGTCTGTCCATCTTTCTGTCTGTCGCACTCGATTTTCTCCGAAACTATTTGTCATAGAAAGTTGAAATTTGGTAATAATATAGGAATTGGTAACCTCATCAGAGCCATATAGTTTTAAAAGTTAAATTTTGACTTAAGGGGTTAGTTTTGGGGGGTGAAACCGGAAGCGAAAAAAAAAACGATTTACTAGGTCATCGAGTGTGGTGTCAAATGAAAGCTTGTGAAAATACGAATAAATATATATATATATATATATATATATATATATATATATATATATATATATATATATATATATATATATTATATATATATATATATATATATATATATATATATATATATATATATATTTATATATATATTCGTATATATATATATATATATATATATATATATAATGTAATACTTGTACCCACTCTTCTTTGTATTATTTTTAAAAAATCATCAAAAAATTTTGAAAAAATTCTGGAATATTCTCCACGGGGTGTAGATTGAACAAAAATGATCACCTTTAATAATTTATATGGTATATAAAAAACAAACATTTCAAGGTCATCAGTTTTCAGTAAAGATTGGAAAAAAACTTTGTTGAAAAGTCATTTGGGATATGTTTTGTGAAGTCACTGATCATTTTATACCTGCGTAATAAAATTTTTTATTTTAATAGCGATGAACGTACGGAACACTAATTGCGTAAGTTTAACTTACACTTGACCTTTTGGGTCCTACTCGCCTGCCCAAGTCATTTTTGAAAAATTTAGGCCTTAGTTAATAAAGTATCACTAGAGCAGACGCCTCGCTTGTACTCGAACAAGCCAAGGTATTTCCAGAGTTCAAAAAAAAGAAATCGAAATTCTGATACGGGAAACGCTATTTTATATTCTACATAAAATTCGTATCGGATGACTGAAATTGTTATTTTTTTATATTTTTCGACCCCTAGAATCTGAATTTGCTATTCTCGAGGCCCTATAGTGTTCGGGCCTTACGCCATGGGCCCGAAAAACCTTCTATTCTAGATCTATTGGTAGGGTAGATTGACCATTTTCATATGTAATAAAATTCTTGGAATTCGGAGCAATTAGTCAAGATGAACAAAATCGTTTGGGTCTATTGATATGGGCCCAATTGGGCTCAAATGGGTATTTGTTTGTAATACCAGCTTTTGGCATCAAAATGAAATTTTCCGGATTCATCACGGATAATTACTTTCGAAAAGGGTTAATTTTTCTATTTTCTTTGAAATATTATGCTGATAATTGCAAGAAATTCATACGGTAAGTACTTCTAAACATTTTTTTTTTGAACTTTTTTTTATAAAAAATATGCTGAAAAATACATTTTTTAATACACTGTAAAAAAACTTTAAATGAATTTTAAAGTATGTACTTAAAATTAAGTATTAGCTAGATTTTTGAAGCATTTACTAGAAATTAGAAATAAAATTCTAGTATAATTTCAAAAAATCAAGTAAATTAATGCTTGCAAAAACAAGTAAATGTTTGAAATTTCGATTAAATATAATAGTGCCTATACTATCAGAATTTCGATTTTCTTTTTGAACTTTTAAAATGCCTTGGCTTGTTCGGGTACAAGCGAGACGTCTGCCCTCGTGGTATTTTACTAATTAAGGCCTAAGTTTTCCAAAAATAACTTGAGCAGGCGTGTAGGATCCAAAAACGACAGTTTTTAGTTGGAAAAAGCGGGTCCAGTTTCGTCCTCCGGTATTAGTGGCGTCTGCCTTTGGCAGATTCCCTCTTATTTTATCAAGAACAAACTAAATTTATTTATTTTATATGGTTAATCCATTTTTGGATTGACGTTTTCTGGGTCCGGTCTCTCCGCCCTCTTGGTTTAATATGATCAATAACCTCAATAATTTCAAAATTTATCAGTCACACGTATCGCTGAAGAATACTCTCATATCATTCCTGTCGTCTTGCCGTATAAGGGAAAGTTTTGCTATATTTGTTGCATTTTTTTGCCACTTTTGCAATTATCTCGTTTTGTATAAAATAATTTTTTATTGAAACTGGAAAACTAAACAATATAGTAAATCCCAAGACATAAGATCCTGCCTTTTTGCTTTTTCAATGGGGCAATAAACGACCCTTTTAAGGTTTGGTGCATAGTTGCCAGGTATTACGATATACGTATTTTTATTTTACCTGCTTTGTATACCGCCCTCACTTGCACCTGCAATCATATTGGATCTATTTTTCCCTATATATTTACTACCTGGCATCCCGGCTTGGAGCCCTTTAAGTATTTGATAATATAGGCCTAATGACCACGGTCCCCATTAAGATTCAAAAGATACTTTTTATAATTTTTAGTTTTACTTACAAATTAAACGTAAAGGTTCTATTTTAATTATGTGGCGTCCGTGGGAAAATTGCAATAGTGGCTATCGCAAGAGAAAACATTTATTACTTGACGCTAAACAAATAGTGAAAAATGTTTACGACAGTTTGATAAAAAGAAATTTGAATAAACAAAGTGCTTTGTAAGAAACCAGTGAACTAAAAAAACCTCAATTTCTGCGATTAAGGATCCATCACTCAGGAACAGGAAAAACGGAAAGATTTTCAAATGCATCATGTAGACGATTGTGAAAAAAGCGTCATCAAGAGAAAAATATGTTCTATCTATGAAAAGCAGTTGGTGCCGACACTAGACAAAATAAAATTAAGACTGGTGCAGGTCAGGACCAATATACATTGAGGACGATCAACCCTTCACAGAATTCTCTTAAGAATGGGAGTCACGTTCCGAAAAATCAAAGAAAGGAAAGTAGTGATTACGAATCTTGTGATATATTTATTTACAAGAAATTAAAAAGTATCGATCAGAGAATTGGCCAATAATTTACCTTGACGAAACATGTTTCGATACCCATGACACTGTGCAAAAAGGGTGGGTTGACAGCAGTACAAAATGTCAGACTAATGCACCTTCAAATAAAGGTAATCAAATAACCATTTTCCATACTGGATCTGAAAATATCTGGGTTTTTGAATTGTCTACTATTATCTGCAAAAAACATAAAAGATTCTAGTTTGGACTATCACGAAGCCACGACCGCAGAACTTTTTGAAAATTGGTTTCAAAATTCCCTTTTGCCAAATGTTCCCGAACAGAGTGTTATAGTTATGGACAATGCAAGTTACCATAGTCGCCTACTAAATAAGGTTCCTAATACAGCCAACACCAAATCGGAAATACAGGAATATATGTTAGAAAATAACATTTATTTTGACTTTAGTTATAAATAACCGGTCAAGTGCAAGTTAAACTTGCGCAATTAGTACGTTGATTGCTTTTAAAATAAAAAAAAATTGTTACAGAGGTATAAAATGATCAGTGACTTCACAAAATACACCCCAAATGAGTTTTCAACAAAGTTTGTTTCCAATCTTTACTGAAATCTGATGACCTTGAAATTTTTGTTTTTTTTATATACCATATAAATTATTAAAGGTAATGCACTCGTGATAATTTTCGTTCAATCTACACCCCGTGGAGAATATTCCAGGATTTTTTCGAAATTTTTTTGATAAGTACTTTTCGAGATAAGGCCCGGGACAGCGATTTTTCGCGAATTTTTAAAAATAATACAAAGAAAAGTGCGCGCAAGTATAATATTATATATATATTTTTTACTCGTGTTTTCACAAGCTTTCATTTGACACCATACTCGATGACCTAGTAAAAAAATTTTTTTTTCACTTCCGACTTCACCCCCCAAAACTAACCCCTTAAGTCAAAATTTAATTCTCAAAATTACATGGCTCTGATGAGGCCATCAATTCCTATATTATTACCAAATTTCACCTTTCTATGTCAAATAGTTTCGGAGAAAATCGGGTGTGACAGACAGACAGACAGACAGACAGACACCGAAGTGATCTTATAAGTGTTCCGTACGGAACACTAAAAAGTGATCTTTTGGAAGTTTTGAAAGACTATAAATTGAAAAAGAAATATGTTTGTGATAGTATGGCTGAGAAAATGGGAGACACTGTTTTGTGGTTTCCTCCGTATTATTATGTGTTTAATCCATTTGAACATATTTGGCATCAAGTTAAATCAAAAATAAGGGCACAAAATGTTTCTCCTACTTTAAGCGTGTCAGTAGTTGAATTAGTAAAAAAAGTTATAAATGTTAAAGTTGAAGATTCATATATTTATGTGAATAATATAAAACCACTAATTATTACCTCAGTTGATGACAGTGACAGTGAAACCGAATTAGGCTTAAGTTAAAATATATATTTATTTATACAATATGTCTCCTCTTGTAAACCCCATTCATTCAAACTGTATATTCGTACTTCTTATCCATTTGTTTTCACATGCATCTATAAACAAACATCTCCAAAAACACTTATAATTTTATTTATTTGCATTAATGAATAAAATTCTTAAGTCCATCTCTGCAACCTATCATAAACAAAAGGTTAGAATTTTTATATTGCCCATTTAAAACGGCAAAAATCGTGATATTTTATTTTGGGACAGGCTATACTTTTAATCTTGCCATGTATGTCTTCATTATTACTTGTATTATTTCAGTTTTCCTTTATTGCTTTTAAATCTTAGTGCGTAGATGTAATAAGATTTTTATAAAACTTGTTAAGCCATACATACAAGACTATTTTTTTTTGTAATTTACTGTAAGTACTGTAAGTTTTTGGCTTGAACAATAAATGTGTTTTATGATTATTATTATTATTATTTCTAGCCTTTGAACAAAATAGTCTTTTCTTAGCTCACTTAACTTAACTCTACAAAAACTTATTTAAGTTAATATAATTATCAAATTTTACGACTTCGGTATGCATACTAGCATTGATTGGTTATTATATTGGTTATTTTTGTGATTAGCATAAGATTATAAGCTATGCATAATAGTGAAAAAACTGATTGGCTGATGATCATTAAAGTTTATTATTATTACTTCAGAGATAATTACCTAAATTCTTCCCTATGTACGGATGGAAAGGCACTGAGAAGATGTTTTCAAGAAAAAAGAGTTCTACATCACAGCGACTGTGATACGAGATGAAAGAAATTGTGTTGTGGTTGGGTCTGTAACCTCTCTCGTTTGAATAGCATATTACTTAATGAGCTGTAACATGTTTACGTGACAAGAAACAAGAAACGGTCAAGTGAAAGTTGGACTTGCGCAGTTAGTGTTCCGTATCGTGAATACTTTTAAAATATAATAAAATTCTTACCTAAGTACGCTAAGTTTATTAGGTCCCTGACATCTTAAGATATATTTTTATGTTTTTTTGTGTTCCGTACGGATCACTTATAAGATCACTTCGGTGTCTGTCCGTCTGTCACACCCGATTTTCTACGAAACTATTAGACAAAGAAAGTTGAAATGTGGCCTAATATCGGAATTGATGACCTCACCAGAGCCGTTTAGTTCTGAAAGTTAAATTTTAACTTGAGGGGTTCAGGTGGGGTGTCAAATGAAAGCTTGTAAAAACACGAGTTCAAAAATATATATAATGTAATATGTGCGCACACTTCTCCTTGTATTATTTTTAAAAAATTGCGAAAAATCGTTGTTCCCCCTTATCTCCCCCCGCCCCCCCCCCCCCCCCCCCCCCGAAAAGTGCTGATCGAAAAATTTTGAAAAAGTTCCGGAATATTCTCCACAGGAAGTAGATTGAATGAAAATTATCATGAGTGCATTATCTTTAAGAATCTCTCTGGTATATGAGAAGAAAAAAATTTCAAGGCCATTAGTTTTCAGTAAAGATCTGAAAAAAACTTTGTTGGAAAGTCATATGGGGTATGTTTTGTTAAGTCAGTGTTGATCATTTTATACCTCGGTAACAAAAATTTTTATTTTAAAAGCAATGAACGTACGGAACACTAATTGCGCAAGTTCGACTTGCATTTGGCTGGTTATTCTTAGACATTAATATATAATAGTCATAGCATTTTACCTACCAAATAGCCAATAAATCAATCTAGCTCGATCGAGAATCTAGTAATAAAAGTATAAAACAAGTGTTTACGACCTAAATATTTGTTTAATTATAAACGAATAAAATAAAATTAGCTTGGTACAGCAACGACGCGTGACAGTAATGTAGTGAAAAGTATATAAAAGGAGCTCCACCATATTGTTAAGTCACATAGTTTTCATGTATTTTTTTTTAAATCAGATAAATTATCAAAAGTGATCACTCGTGATAATTTTGCTCAATCTACACTTTATAAAGAATATTCCACATTTTTTTCAAAATTTTTTGATTAATCAAAGTATAAATACTTTTCGACAAAGCAATTTTTGATAATTTTTTCGGAACTAATACAAAGAAAAATGTGCGCAAGTATTACATCACAAATATATTTTTTTTACTACTCAGTATATATCACCACTACACCAAACACTTTATTTTTGCACTCGAGGCGCGTTTCGCTAACCATGTTAGCTTCATCAGGAGCGATGATTGACTAAAGCTAAACTACAAATCTACCCTATTTATACTTAGCCTAACCCTTGAATTACTCAAGCGGAACTAATGACATAGGCAAGGCCATCAGTTCCGGTCAAGTAACCAGTAGAGAGGACTATAAGGAATAGGCCCTCTGTCTTTATTTAAACTACTTTTACATTTTATGATTTCCATACTTTCGTATGCGTTCAACAATCTCCTATCCGACACATTCTTCATCAATCTTAGATTATCTAATGTTACAGTATGATCAGCTTCAAGAGCATGTTCGGCAATGCTAGACTTTTCTGTTCTATTGTATTTTAAGTGTGCTAAGTGTTCTTTAAATCTTGTTTTAATTGACCTTTTAGTTTGCCCAACATACTTTTTGTCACAATCATTACAACTAATTTCATAAATTCCACTTTTCTCACAATTAGGAATCTTATCTTTGGGATTTCCTAAGATGTTCCTCAGATTGTCTGATGACTTATAGACTAAGGTGAGGCCTACCTTATTAAATACCTTATTGAGTCCCTTGCTATATTTCGGATTATATGGTATGGAGACATACTTGGTGTTATTTTCTTCGCGTGTAAAAAAGATGGAATTCTGAATATTAAACTTAAACTTATGTCTATTTATTAGCTTATTTATTAAGTCATCGTCATAACCATTAACTCTAGTTATATTTCTAATATGATTCCTTTCTTTATTAAAGTTTACTCTATTTAGAGGGAAAGTGACCAAATGATGAACTAAAAAATGTAATGAGGCTAATTTATGTTGTTTGCAATGAAACGAATCATTAGGAATATATCTATCTGTTACTGTGTCCTTCCTATAGATATCAAATTCTAATCTATTATTATTTTTAATAATTAAAATATCTAGAAAAGGCAATTGTCCTTTGTTCTCAATTTCGTAAGTGAATTTAATGGAATCATACCGGCTATTTAATTTAGAAACAAAATCATCAATATTTGCTTTCTTTGTATCAAAAATCGCGAAAATATCATCCACATACCTATACCATACCCTTGGGAAATATTCGAATTCTTGACTGGCTTCGATTTCAAACTTACTCATGAATAAATTGGCTATGAAAGGTGATAAGCAATTACCCATAGCTGTTCCTTCTTTCTGAACATAAAATTGATTGTTATATTGGAAATAATTTTGTTCCATGCAAAGTTTAGATAATGTTAAGTATTCATGAATTATTTCATCTTCAAAGTCATTCATTCTAAGTAATTCTTCGAGATATTGTAAAGTTTGTGGAATTGGCACACTTGGGAACAAAGAACTAACATCAAAATAAATTAAGACTTCACCTTCATTAAGAACTAGATTTTTTGTTTTATTAATGAATCCTAACGAATTCTTCACTGCGAAAGTATTTACCGGTAACTTCTCAAGTTCTTTTGATAACCATTTGGATACTAAATATGTGGGTGATCCGACCGATGAAACAATAGGTTGGATCACCCACATATTTAGTATCCAAATGGTTATCAAAAGAACTTGAGAAGTTACCGGTAAATACTTTTGCAGTGAAGAATTCGTTAGAATTCATTAATAAAACAAAAAATCTAGTTCTTAATGAAGGTGAAGTCTTAATTTCTTTTCCGTTCTTAGTTCTTTGTTCCCAAGTGTGCCAATTCCACAAACTTTACAATATCTCGAAGAATTACTTAGAATGAATGACTTTGAAGATGAAATTATTCATGAATACTTAACATTATCTAAACTTTGTATGGAACAAAATTATTTCCAATATAACAATCAATTTTATGTTCAGAAAGAAGGAACAACTATGGGTAATTGCTTATCACCTTTCATAGCCAATTTATTCATGAGTAAGTTTGAAATCGAAGTCAGTCAAGAATTCGAATATTTCCCAAGGGTATGGTATAGGTATGTGGATGATATTTTCGCGATTTGTGATACAAAGAAAGCAAATATTGATGATTTTGTTTCTAAATTAAATAGCCGGTATGATTCCATTAAATTCACTTACGAAATTGAGAACAAAGGACAATTGCCTTTTCTAGATATTTTAATTATTAAAAATAATAATAGATTAGAATTTTATATCTATGGAAGGACACAGTAACAGATAGATATATTCCTAATGATTCATTTCATTGCAAACAACATAAATTAGCCTCATTGCATTTTTTAGTTCATCGTTTGGTCACTTCCCCTCTAAATAGAGTAAACTTTAATAAAGAAAGGAATCGTATTAGAAATATAACTAGAGTTAATGGTTATGACGATGACTTAATAAATAAGCTAATAAATAGACATAAGTTTAGGTTTAATATTCAGAATTCCACCTTTTTTACACGCGAAGAAAATAACACCAAGTATGTCTCCATACCATATAATCCGAAATATAGCAAGGGACTCAATAAGGTATTTAATAAGGTAGGCCTCAGCTTAGTCTATAAGTCATCAGACAATCTGAGGAATATCTTAGGAAATCCCAAAGATAAGATTCCTAATTGTGAGAAAAGTGGAATTTATGAAATTAGTTGTAATGATTGTGACAAAAAGTATGTTGGGCAAACTAAAAGGTCAATTAAAACAAGATTTAAAGAACACTTAGCACACTTAAAATACAATAGAACAGAAAAGTCTAGCATTGCCGAACATGCTCTTGAAGCTGATCATACTGTAACATTAGATAATCTAAGATTGATGAAGAATGTGTCGGATAGGAGATTGTTGAACGCATACGAAAGTATGGAAATCATAAAATGTAAAAGTAGTTTAAATAAAGACAGAGGGCTTATTCCTTATAGTCCTCTCTACTGGTTACTTGACCGGAACTGATGGCCTTGCCTATGTCATTAGTTCCGCTTGAGTAATTCAAGGGTTAGGCTAAGTATAAATAGGGTAGATTTGTAGTTTAGCTTTAGTCAATCATCGCTCCTGATGAAGCTAACATGGTTAGCGAAACGCACGTCGAGTGCAAAAATAAAGTGTCTGGTGTAGTGGTGATATATACTGAGTAGTATCATTGTGCCAAAGATTCCACATTCCCAACTTATATTTTTTTTAACTCGTATTTTCACATTTGACACTCCACTTGATGACCTAGTAATTTTTTTTTTCACTTCTAACTCTTAAGTTAAAATTTAACTATCAAAACTATACGGTCCTGATTGGGCCATCAATTCCTATATTTGTGCTAAATTTCAACTTTTTATGTCAAATAGTTTCGGGTGTGACAGACGGAATGACGGTCAGATGGACACCGAAGTGATCCCATAAGTATTCCGTACGAAATACTAAAAAGAGCAAATGCCAACAAAACTTTGATAAATTGGATCTGGCGAAGGTAAATAACACCGTCCGTAGTCGCCTGTTCTAGCCAGATTGAAATTTAAAGATTTCGTGGAATTTTATTGCCAAACAAGGAAGTATTTGTCCTTCAGATAAAGTTAGCATATTCAGAGAAATATATTTATCATTATATCAACAATAAATGTATATTTTACATTTAACTTTTTTGAAATAGAAAAGTATTCGCGAGGTGAATTTGTAACGATCGGTAACGTTTTTGTTTGGAGTTAGTTCATACTTCTTGCAAAAATTTTGAAATAATTAAACAGTACTATCTTGGGTGAAAATTCTAGAGACTTTTGAAGAAAAAACATTGTTTTTGCCAAAAATCGGTTTTACTCTTCAAAATAGTTTCCTTCAAGAACGATACACTTATTCCTGTGATCTTCCAACATTCGGATACCTTCCATACAGTACGATTTGTCGAGCTCCCTAAAATAAGCCTAAGTTGCCCATTCGACCTCGTCGTCTGTGCCAAATCTCTTCCCCTTGAGCCACCTTTTCAACGGTGGAAAGAGGTAATAATTGCTGGGGCTTAGATCTGACGAATACAGCAAAAAAGGTAGAAATTTATAGCCGAATTGGTTCAATTTCACCATCGATTTTATGGAGTTGTAATCTGGCGCATTATTTTGGTGAAATAACATTTTTTCTTCTCTAAATGCTACCTTTTTTTCTTGATTTCACCATTCCAATGATCCAATAAACGAACATAATAATCTTCGGTGATTGTTCGCTCCTTCTCAAGAGAGTCGATCAGTATTATTCCACACGCATTCCAAAAAACACTTGCTAAAACGTTTCCAGCTGATAATTGTGTTTTTGGACGCATCGGTCGGCTTTCATGCGGCCGAGCCATTCTGCGGACTGTCTGCTGGACTCAGGCGTGTAGTGGTAAATCCACGTTTCGTTCATTATTACAAATCGATGCAAAAAGTTCTTTGGATTATGCAGAAAACCGTGCCAAACAGCGCACAATGATTCGGCAAGAATATGCTAGCGGGACAATATTCATGACCTAATTTCCAGGAACCACTGATAACGACTTGTAAACAACCCCCCCCCACATTTAACAAATTCCAAGAATTAATTTGTTTATCACCTCATAAAGGTATCTTATCAGGGGGTCAAAGTAACCCTTATAAGAGAGGTCATTTTCATTTGCAAATCAGTTGCATTTTATGCACACTTGTGATAACATATTTTAAAATTGGTAGCAAAGTGAAACGAGTTTTTTGTGATGGAATATTCTGTTGAAGGTATGTACTCTATTATGACTTATATTTTTTATAAAAAATATGTATACTTTTGGTGTAATGTCAATTTGTAAATGTATAGATAAATCCAGCAAATTTTACATTAATTGTAAACTTTAAAAGTAGCAACTTTTTTATCCACATATATCCACCAAGATTTTTCTATATGTAATACATACAACATTCAGGCACAGATTCATATATATTATAGACCCCGAAAAGGCCCGAAAGTAAAATTATTTTATTTTTTTCAGAACGAGTCGTGACTATGACGAAAATGGTGTTTTTTGAAGAATGGCTAAAACATGACCAAACTGAACGAAACAGTGGCATTTTTTATTATATAAGTGAAAAATTCAATATGTGTGATGTTTCTGACGATTCTCTAAAACGACTCAAAATGAAAATATCAAGCCTTTCAGCAAAATTCAATCAAAAGTGGACTTCTTTAAAGTGTAACAAAGAAATATTTCTAATCAAACATAAAGATTGGTTAGAGGGATCCGGAATCGAAATAAAGATGTGTGTTAACCAGCCGTGCACTTCAACATCATCAGCGGCTCTTTCCGTAGGGCGACCCAGAAAATCATTTGAACACTCATCAATGAAAACGAAGAGACGGAGAGTAGAAGATCTTTTGGAATCGCGAAGTGCAAGTGAGCTTATTACAGCAGCTGAGTTAGCTACTCGAAAAGAAGGGCATCGAAGTGTTGTTAAACAGATCCATAAGGTCGCGGTCAGTGAAACTAGAGAAAAGAATAAGTGTTCTGAACAAAGTCGGCAGTTAACACCAGACGAAGTTTTAGCTTATTATGTGGACTCGAAATCGACTTCTCACTCATATAAATACACAAGAAAATGGTCAATGAAAGCGGGACATCAAGTATATCCATCGTTTTATAGTTTAGGTAAGTCCAAAGCTTCTTGTTGTCCTTCTGACGAATATATTTCTGTGACTGCATCTCGAGCTGAAATTAAACTTCACGCGATTTTGGATAAAACGGCTGAACGATTAGTTAAAGCTCAGACGGAAGTCATTAGAAGTGTGTTACCTCGTTCATATTATACGTTGGTAAGCAAATGGGGCTGTGATGGGAGTTTGGGGCATAGCAAGTATAAGCAGAAATTTGAGAACACTAACGCTACAGACGAATTTTTGTTCTTATACTCATTTGTCCCTTTGAGACTGCTTGATGGCGAAACTGTGATCTGGCAAAATCCAAGACCTTCCTCTACTTTATATTGCCGTCCTATTAACTTTATTTTTGCCAAGGAGACAAAAGAGTTTACGAAAGAAGAAACTTCTAAAATTTTAGATGAAGTAAGTCAGCTTCTTCCAACATTATGTAACGTTGCTGGATCTCAAATCTCTGTTAAACACGATTTGTTGTTGGCAATGACTGATGGCAAAGTGTGCAATGCCTTAACAGATATAAGTTCAACACAAAAGTGTTATATTTGCGGTGCCACCCCGTCTACTATGAACGAGGAGTCAAAGAAATATCCCAGCAACGAAGAACGCCTTGCATTTGGTTTATCTACTTTACATGCATGGATCCGCACGTTTGAATGTTTGCTTCACATCAGCTATCGTTTAGAAATAAAAAAGTGGCAAGTGAGGGGAGATAACGACAAAGCTATTGTGAAGCAACGCTCACAGGAGATACAAAAAGTGTTTAAAGATCGTATGGGTCTCATTGTAGATGAACCAAAACCTGGGTATGGTAACACAAACGATGGAAACACAGCACGTAGATTTTTTTCCAAAGTTGAATTGAGCAGCGAAATTACAGGATTAGACGTAAACCTTATTCGTAGATTTCATGTAATTTTAAGAACTTTGTCATCGGGATATGACATAAATTATATAGAATTCGAAAAGTTTTGTGTTGATACTAGAAAATTATACCTTGATTTGTATTCGTGGTATTCCATGCCCGTTACTGTGCATAAAATTCTTGTACACAGCGCGGAAGTTATAAAGACTTTTCTTCTTCCCATTGGACAACTCTCCGAAGAAGCCCAGGAGGCTAGAAATAAAGACTGTCGTAGATTCCGTGAACGGCACACCAGGAAGCGGTCACGTATTGCCACAAATACAGATCTTTTGAGAATGCTTTTAATTACGTCTGATCCTGTTATCAACTCGTATAGAGAATTACCGCGAAGAAAATTTACTTCTTTGCCATCGGAGGTTCTGCAGTTGATTATCCCACCTTCATTGCCATCCGAAACACCATCAGTAAGTCATCATCACGAATTAAATGAGGAGGATTATTTACTGTCTGAATATTCTACTGAATGGGAGAGCGGTGATGACGACTCATCTGATGGTGATTAGTAGGTTTAAGTATTTTTTTATTGTAATTATTATTCTTATTTTATTGTGTGTTGTAGTTGCTTATAATTCATGCCTTAGTATATAAGTTATTTAATATTATATTTCTTTTACTTATACACCTTGTTATTGTAAATAATTGATATATAGATACTGTTATTGTACTAATTTATTTTAAAAGAAATAATATTTTGTAAATTAATAGATGTGGGTACTATCATTATGATTTTTTTTATTTTTTTCCTAGAAATTTCTTTGTAAACAAACATGATTGTGCTTTTCACACATAATGAGTAGGTAGACGTATGTAGCTAATTAAAGAACAATTAGCGACAATAGTGAACAAATGAGACACATTAGTAAACCACTTCAGTCTTGCAGCTACATATTTCGATTAATACACATACAGTACACATTTTTCAACTTTTTTTTTCTTAAAATAGCTTAAGATACCTGGAATATACATAAACAATTGAAATAAGTGAAGAAATAATATTGTCCCGCTAGCTTGTACTAGTCGAGACACTGTGCAGCGTTCGGAATCTTCGAGACGTTGCTGTTTTTGATTAATCGTGAGTGCATTACCTTTAATAATTTCTCTGGTATATGAGAAGAAAAAAATTTCAGGGTCGTCAGTTTTCAGTAAAGATCTGAAAAAAACTTTGTTGAAAACTCATTTGGGGTATGTTTTGTTAAGTCATTGATCATTTTATACCTCCGTAACAAAAATTTTTATTTTAAAAGCAATCCACGTATAGAACACTAATTGCGCAAGTTCGACTTGCACTTGGCCGGTTATTCTTAGTTATTAATATATAATAGTCATAGCATTTTACCTACCAAATAGCCAATAAATCAGTCTAGCTCGATCGAGAATCTAGTAAGTATAAAAAGTATAAAACAAGTATTTACGACCTAAATATTTGTTTAATTATAAACGAACAGCAACGACGCGTGACAGTAATGTAGTGAAAAGTAGATAAAAGGAGCTCCACCATATTGTTCAGTTACATAGTTTTCACGTATTTTTTTTAAATCAGATAAATTATCAAACGTAATGCACTCGTGATAATTTCGCTCAATCTACACTTTATAAAGAATATTCCATATTTTTTTCAAAATTTTTTGAATAATTAAAGTATTAATACTTTCCGACAAAGGAATTTTTGGTAATTTTTGCGGAATTAATTTAATGAAAAATGTGCGCAAGTATTACACCATATATATTTTTGAACTCGTATTTTCACCTTTGACACGCCACTTGATGCCCTGGTAATTTTTTTTTCACTTCTAACTCTTAAGTTAAAATTTAACTTTCAAAACTATACGGTCCTGATTGGGCCGTCAATTCCTATATTTGTGCTAAATTTCAACTTTTTATGTCAAATAGTTTCGGGTGTGACAGACGGAATGACGGACAGGCGGACACCGAAATGATCCCATAAGTATTCCGTATGAAATACTAAAAAGAGCAAATGTCAACAAAACTTTCATAAATTGGATCTGGTGAAGGTAGATAACACCGTCCGTTGTCGCCTGTTCTAACCAGATGATGATGATGTTAAAATGTAAGGCGCGTCGACAACTGTGATCATTTGACGCCTGTATTAGGTTATATCTTAGTATAAAGATCTTTTTGTTTCAGGAATTTTATTAGGGATTGTATATTTACTTTATTTGGGATCAGAATTTCATTTAGTGGTCTTCGTAGATTGTGTTTAGTCCTAATGTGAGTATAATCATGAGACAAAATATGCTTTATTGTAAGTGTAGTGAGATCTATTTGACAAATGGGGATCGGGTCATTTTTGAGAAGATAAGCGTGACTAAGATGTGTATGTCCCGTAACTATTCTCCTCCATATGACGTTTTCTCTTCTACTCAAGCTCTGAAGATGCAAGGGTGGGTATACATTTGATTTCGACTCCCAAAGTTTATTCTCATCTTGTAGATCCCATGAAAGTTGGAACATATTTTTATGGTTTTATGAAAATGAGCGATTAGATCTGATGGAGATAAAATTTTGTTTTCGATTTTCCCTGATATGATTGCTGATTTTGCGTTTATATCCGCTAAGTCATTCCCCTTTATGCTGACATGGCTGGGAGACCATAGAAACAATTTGTATTAAGCGGACATTGCATATTTGTACAAGATTCATTATGTCCAGGATTAAGGGTATAGACGTTTTAGATGGATTAATGGATTGTAGGGAACTGAGTGAATCTGATGGCTTCTCTTATGGCCAACAGTTCAGCTGTAAAGATCGATGATATATTGTTTAATTTATATCTTGATTTGGATGTAGGAGAAATTACCGCTGCGCCCGTTCCCAAACTAGATTTAGATCCATCAGTGTAATATTGAGTAAAATGTTTATATTTTTCCTGTATTGTTTGAATGAATAATGATTTTAATAATGTTGGTGAGGTAGAATCTTTTTTGTATTTAGTGAGACTGAGATCAATTTTAAGTGAGCTGTTTGTCCATGGTGGGAATATTAGATATTTAGATGCCAGCCAGATTGAAATTTAAGATTTCGTGGAATTTTATTGCCAAACAAGGAAGTATTTGTCTTTCAGATAAATTTAGCATTTTTGAAGAAAGAATGAAATTTATCATTATTACTATAAATATATATTTTATATTTTCCTTTTCTGAAATAGAAAAGTATTCGCGAGTTGAATTGGTAACGATCGGTACCGCTTTTGTCTGGAATTATTTTATATTTTTTGGAAAAATTTTGAAATAATTGAACAGTACTATCTGGGGTGAATATTCTAGAGATTTTTGAAGAAAAAACATTGTTTTTGCCAAAAATCGATTTTATTCTTCAACATAGTTTCCTTCAAGAGCGATACACTTATTCTTGCGATCTTCCAACATTCGGATACCTTCCATACAGGATTTGTTGAGCTCCCTAAAATAAGCCTCAGTTTCCCATTCGACCTCATCCTTTGCGGCAAATTTCTTCTCCTTGAGCCACCTTTTCAAAGGTGGAGAGAGATAATAATCGCTGGAGGTCAGATCTGATGAATATAGCAAAAAAGGAAGCAATTTATAGCCGAATTGGTTCAATTTCACCATCGATTTTATGGAGTTGTAATCTGGCGCATTATTTTGGTGAAACAACACTTTTTCTTCACTAAATGCTCCTTTTTTTTCTTGATTTCAAGAGGTAATAATCGCTGGGGCTCAGATCTGATGAATACAGCAAATAAGGAAGCAATTTATAGCCGGATTGGTCCAATTTCACCATCGATTTTATCGAGTTGTAATCTGGTACATTATTTTGGTGAAACAATACTTTTTCTTCGCTAAATGCGACCTTTTTTTCTTGATTTCACCATTCCAATGATCCAATAAACGAACATAATAATCTCGGGTGAATGTTCGCTCCTTCTCAAGAGAGTCGATCAGTATTATTCCACACGCATTCCAAAAAACACTTCCTAAAACGTTTCCAGCTGATAATTGTGTTTTTGGACGAATCGGTCGGCTTTCATGCGGCCGAGCCATTCTGCGGTCTGTCTGCTGGACTCAGGCGGGTAGTGGTAAATCCACGTTTCGTTCATTATTACAAATCGATGCAAAAAGGACTTTGGATTATGCCGAAACCGTGCCAAACAGCGTTCGGAATCTTCGAGACGTTGCTGTTTTTGATTAATCGTGAGAGTGCGCTGAACCCATCGGGTACATAGCCTTTTTATATAATTCCTGCAAAATATACCTCTCGTATTCTGTTGATATCCTTACGATGTCAACTATCTCTCTCATTTTCACTTTGCAGTCATTCAGTCATTTCAATTCCTAAGTAAGTCTAAACAGTGCACTTAAGTATAAAGTATTTTAAATAGTAGATTATTCTTATGTGATTATGTTGCCGTGCGATTGCCAAGTCATTATATTTAATATAGAAATAAAGATGTCTAATATTGATACGGTCACTATAAATGTTGGTTGGTAACTAAATAGATAACAATTTATGACAAAGTTGTTGAATAGGTGCTTCCATAGATACTAACTAAAATAACTTGCTTTTACATGAGCTCTCACAACTTTTTGTGGTGGAAGGACTGCATTGCGAGACTTGGCATTTTTTTACATTTTTATGTTCTTGATGGAATCTTATTTCTTTTTGTAGGTAGTTCTCTTTTTTTTCTTCTCAGGTAATGTTTCTTGTACGTCAGCTATGGATTTTCTTAAAACCCACTCCCTGTCTCTATTGGTTTTTCTCAAAGGCTATGATGTAACAATTTTTGACAAGTCTGGACGATAAGTGCTTCTAAGTCGATTATATTCAACGATCGCGGACTCCTGAACTTTGATACTTCTCAAGTCGATATTAATTAGATGTAATCTGCTCTCTGCACTCTGCTATGCTTGACCGTATGTGAACACTGAAGAACCGATGTCCATCAGTGCACTATTTACACTTAGCCCCTGACTTTTGTGTATGGTAATAGCATAGGCTATACATATCGGAAACCGTTCGCGATGAACATAAGCTCTATTAATAATTTCAAATTTAGTTTTGACTGGACCAAGCTCGTAAAGATGTTCATTATTAAATGTAATATGTATTTTTTTAATTTTATTTGTATTTTCATGATCAACCTTTACTCCTTGTACTATACCGATAGAACCGTTGCCTAAGCCAAGACTCACGTCAATATTTCGTCTTAGCCTGACTTTTGCTCTTATTTTAATAATTATATTCTCTTCTAGCCCTGCTGTCATGGAAGCATCATATACTTAAAGTATTTCACTTAACAATTTTTTAATTACACGAAGTAGGTAAGTATTATTAAACGAATGTATTTGATAAATGAAAAATATTATGAAATATAATATATTATTTATAAATAATACAAATTATTCATAATTATGGATTTTTTAGTGATTAATTACCTTTATACGACGTATTATTTACCGGGACTCACGGTTGACATTGCATTATGCTATGTAGTCTGAGCGCTGCGGTTAAGCGTATAAAAAAATGTACAAAATTTGTAGAGAATTTTATGCTCTACAATTTTCATAATAGATGCAAATATCATTGAAACCATAAGAAGCGAGATATTTGCGAAAAACAGATTTTTGTGACTCTTGACCTTGAATATCTTAAGACGGGGACACGAGATTTTATGAGACTTTTGAGACAACTTTTAGAATGCCAAAATAAAGGTTTATACAAGTTTACAGTTTATTATCTCTCATTCCGAGGTTGACCCTCTTTTTTGGCTTAAGTGACTGTACCATTTACAAAACGGGACTGAAATTTCGGGATGTTTCAGTTTTTCCTCCCTTTATAGGCTAAACACTAACTAAATTCAAAATTTGAAGTTTGTGTGTCTGCTAGAAGTACCTTAGAATTTTGATGATCGGTGAGTGTGCCAGTGACAAAATTAAAGAACTTCGACTGGCGATAGTTGGTAAACTATAAGGTATAAATAGTAGGTAATTTAGAAATATAGCTAGTATAGTACGTCCTCTTGGTCACTGAAAATTCAGACTTTTAGCTTTATCCACAACGAAGTTACAGGGGGTCGAAAGTGCCTTGAGTGGCTTCGAGAAAAGGATGGTACGGCTGTGCCTTCTGCTCGACTACGCTTATAACGTTAAGCATTTAATTGTTTTAGAACTGACTGTCTGCGAACTTCATAAAGTTATCTTCAAAGCACCCATGAAAAAAAAAAATAAGAAAATTCCCGTCATGTATATTGAGTGAATTGATTTAATAGAATCTTTTTGTATGCTTTTAAATTAAATTTTAATTTATTTAGGTTAGTTTAATATCCCATATAATGTCCCGTCTTTTGTTCTAATATTTGGTTCTGTTTTATAATTGTGCTAGTCAGTGTCAAAGATTTAAGCTTTTATATAAGCCCTGCATGCTATACTTTTTCTGATTGGGTGTACGTAGAGAGTGTGTTTGGTGAGTACCATTTTGGGTATTTAGTAACTTAATTCCCTCGTTCACAGGGCCTTAGCTATGAAGATGACCATTTTCTAAAGATCTGAAGCGCTTGGCAATACTAAAATACACCAACAAACAAGGTTTTTTCTTTCCTCCTGATATTGCTTAAAAAATAAGGTTTAAATAATAGGAATAGCAAGAACAAAAATAATATTACAAATAATATGATTTAACCATAATTCTAAAATTTTTAAAAATAATTCAAAAATTCACTCTGGTATAATACAGTTAAAATAAACAAAGTTTTATAATATATAATTGTTTACTTTTTTCATGTTACTGCATCTAATTATCCAAATCGCGTAAACAAAATCAGCGGTGGTGAAACGCAAAACTGAACTTGACAGTGAATGAACTTGGCCTCTTTAACCCACAAAGGAAGGTTTTGGCAGCAGGAGAAAGTGCAACGATTATTTATTTATTTGTTTGTGTTCGGTTACACCGGCTTGTTTTCGTAGCGATCTTCTAAAATTCGGAAAATACTGGTATCTTAGGAGAAAACTTAGCAAACATAAAGTAGATTGGTATCACTTGGCGTTAGTGGGCCATTTGGATTTGTAAATTTTATAGGAAGGCTTACTCAACTCTATCAATGTTTAACAAATCATGAAACCGGATGGATCTACCACCATGAGAGGAATGTCCTTTATTTACTGTATTGAGGTGCGTATTTGAAGAAAGTGTTTTCTAGAGTTGAAAGTTCGTTTAATAGCGTTATGCCAAAAAAAAAGAAACGCCCAACAAATTTCTGACATTCTCTTTTATGGACATAGGACACGTGCTGCAGAGAAATCTCTAAAGCATTTCAGGAGCGACGCGTGTGAGGAAAGAGCGATTCTCGTTGGTCTTGAATCGCTGTAAATTGTATTTGGTGGGAAACACAGTCCTGACATCCCAAAGGGATGAGGTGCTCCATATAAAAGACTGCTTGAAAAGTGTATTATTAGGATGCATGGTTTGGGAATAAATTAAGTGGGCTAAATCCATTGAACACTTTTCATAAAAATACTTTTAGAGTAAACTCAAGTCGCCGACCGTTCTTTGATCTTCTAAGAAATCAAGGTTACTAGTCAGTTTTGGATCTCCAATCAAACCAATAGAAGAAAAGTAGTTGTGGAGTGTAATCGAACTCGAAATAATTCCATTTCCAGCTTTTGAGAAGCTCACTTTGCTATGCGTGCCAAGACATATTAACTACCAAATTAACGTCCAGAATACTGGGTGACGATGCTAGAGGAATGCAGCCTCCCAACATGACTAAGTCGGATTCCGCAATGTTAACTTTTTTAGAAAAAACTGCCGCCTGAGTTATTATGGCATTAAATTATACTTGGTTACTGTCACCCCAAGATAGAATTTCTTCCAGGTCCTTGTTAAGTTGAACAGTTTCCTGCCGTCTCCGGATATTTCTATGAGTAGCTGATGTTCGAGCGTTCAAAGTGAATAAAGAAATAAGGGTACTGTCATCTGCAAAGCTGTAAATTCGATTCATGGTAGCAGCAGATCGTTAATGTAAACAAGAAAGACAGTATGAGGCAGTATGTAACCTTGTGGTACACGAGCGTTGCTAGCGAAGGTTTTAGAAAGAAATCCTTAGACTGTCACTTGTAACGAGCGCTCTTTGAGGAAAAACGAGAGCCAAAACCCGAACTTTTCAGACGAACCATAA
The DNA here is from genome assembly GCA_019049505.1 of Pachyrhynchus sulphureomaculatus. Taxonomy (NCBI): domain Eukaryota; kingdom Metazoa; phylum Arthropoda; class Insecta; order Coleoptera; family Curculionidae; genus Pachyrhynchus; species Pachyrhynchus sulphureomaculatus. The sequence goes on from CM032456.1 coordinate 51,281,361, forward strand.
GAGTGTAGCTTAGCCAAAAATCCATCGTGCCAAGCAGGACCTTGGATATGTCAAGTGCAACCGCTCGAGAATCTTAAAAGTGTTTAACTGTTTAAGTGCTAAATCATTAAGTATATATTTTACTGCAGTATATGTGGCACTCTTTGGAAAAATCGTAGAATGAAAACAAAATGTATTAGAAATTAATTAGCGGAGACAACAGTCCATATAACTCTTTTCTCTTTGAAAATATTTTTTATTTACTTTAATGCCTACAAACTTTCATGACGTAATATATTTTAGATTATCATTTCAATATTAATAACCGGTCAAGTGCAAGTTGGACTTGCGCAATTAGTGTTCCGTACGTTGATTGCTTTTTAAAATAAAAAATTTTGTTACGGAGGTATAAAATGATCAATGACTTCATAAAACCAGATAAATTATTAAAGGTAATGCACTCGTGATAATTTTCGTTTAATCTATATCCTGTGGAGAATTTTCCAGAGTTTTTTCAAAATTTTTTTTAGTACTTTTCGAGATAGGGGGGGACAGCGATCTTTCGAATTTTTTAAAAAAGAATACAAGGAAAAGTGTGCACGAGTATTAAATTATCTATATTTTTGCACTCGTGTTTCTACAAGTCTTCATTTGACACCTCACTCGATGACCTGGTAATTTTTTTTTCACTTTCGATTTCACTCCCGAAAACAAAACTCTTAAGTCCAAATTTAACTTTCAAAACTACACGGCTCTAATGAGGCAATCAATCCCTATATTAGTGCGAGATTTCAACTTTCTATTTCAAATAGTTTCGGAGAAAATCGGGCGTTACAGACAGACAGATAGACGGACTCCGAAGTGATCTTATAAGTGTTCCCTATGGAACACTAAAAATATACTTTAACATAATACGAGGATGGATTGGAAAGTTCGCGGCCTAGTCAAGAAAACAAAATAAAATACGTACAAAAATATTTTTATTTTTCGACGTAATCTCCACCTAGCTTTATGCACTTCTTCCATCTACTTTCCAAAGCTTCTACACCTGTTTAGAAAAAAATATTCCTCAAGGTCTTCAAAATACTGGTTAACTGCAGCTTCGACTTCTTCATATGATGAAAATTTCTGGCCACCGAGGTGTTTTTTTTAGGTTTAGGAAACAGATGAAAGTCCGAAAGTGCCAAATCAGGAGAATAAGCCGGGGTGGGGCAGCAATTCGAAACCACAATCACGAATTTGAGCCATAGACTCAACATACGTATGAATGCGAGCATTGTCCTGATGCAACAAAACTTTCTTTCTCAGTAATCCTGGGCGTTTCTCTTTAATTTCATGACGTAAACGACACAAAAGGGTGCAGTAGTAAGTCGAATTTATTGTTTCGCTTTTCGGAAGGTATTCCACCATAATAATATCTTTAGCATCTCAAAAAACTGACGCCATCACTTTTCCAGACGACAGAATTGCCTTCGCTTTCTTTGGGGTCGGTTCACTAGATTTTTTCCGCTGCTTGGATTGTTGATTTGACTCTGGAGTATAGTGGTGAACCCAGGTTTCGTCCATTGTGACAAACCTGTTAAGAAAAATCGTGCGTCTCAAACAGCTCCAAAGACTAAGTTGGGAATGTGGAATCTTTGGCACAATGATACTATTCAGTATATATCACCACTACACCAAACGCTTTATTTTTGCACTCGACACGCGTTTCGCTAACCATGTTAGCTTCATCAGGAGCGATGATTGACTAAAGCTAAACTACAAATCTACCCTATTTATACTTAGCCTAACCCTTGAATTACTCAAGCGGAACTAATGACATAGGCAAGGCCATCAGTTCCGGTCAAGTAACCAGTAGAGAGGACTATAAGGAATAGGCCCTGTGTCTTTATTTAAACTACTTTCACAATTTATGATTTCCATACTTTCGTATGCGTTCAACAATCTCCTATCAGATACATTTTTTATTAATCTTAGATTATCTAATGTTACAGTATGATCAGCTTCAAGAGCATGTTCGGCAATGCTAGACTTTTCTGTTCTATTGTATTTTAAGTGTGCTAACTGTTCTTTAAATCTTGTTTTAATTGACCTTTTAGTTTGCCCAACATACTTTTTGTCACAATCATTACAACTAATTTCATAAATTCCACTTTTCTCACAATTAGGAATCTTATCTTTGGGATTTCCTAAGATATTCCTCAGATTGTCTGATGACTTATAGACTAAGGTGAGGCCTACCTTATTAAATACCTTATTGAGTCCCTTGCTATACTTCGGATTATATGGTATGGAGACATACTTGGTATTGTTTTCTTCGCGTGTAAAAAAGGTGGAATTCTGAATATTAAACCTAAACTTATGTCTATTTATTAGCTTATTTACTAAGTCATCGTCATAACCATTAACTCTAGTTATATTTCTAATACGATTCCTTTCTTTATTAAAGTTTACTCTATTCAGAGGGAAAGTGACCAAACGATGAACTAAAAAATGTAATGAGGCTAATTTATGTTGTTTGCAATGAAATGAATCATTAGGAATATATCTATCTGTTACTGTGTCCTTCCTATAGATATCAAATTCTAATCTATTATTATTTTTAATAATTAAAATATCTAGAAAAGGCAATTGTCCCTTGTTCTCAATTTCGTAAGTGAATTTAATGGAATCATACCGGCTATTTAATTTAGAAACAAAATCATCAATATTTGCTTTCTTTGTGTCAAAAATCGCGAAAATATCATCCACATACCTATATATATTTTCGCCATTTTTGACACAAAGAAAGCAAATATTGATGATTTTGTTTCTAAATTAAATAGCCGGTATGATTCCATTAAATTCACTTACGAAATTGAGAACAAGGGACAATTGCCTTTTCTAGATATTTTAATTATTAAAAATAATAATAGATTAGAATTTGATATCTATAGGAAGGACACAGCAACAGATAGATATATTCCTAATGATTCATTTCATTGCAAACAACATAAATTAGCCTCATTACATTTTTTAGTTCATCGTTTGGTCACTTTCCCTCTGAATAGAGTAAACTTTAATAAAGAAAGGAATCGTATTAGAAATATAACTAGAGTTAATGGTTATGACGATGACTTAGTAAATAAGCTAATAAATAGACATAAGTTTAGGTTTAATATTCAGAATTCCACCTTTTTTACACGCGAAGAAAATAACACCAAGTATGTCTCCATACCATATAATCCGAAGTATAGCAAGGGACTCAATAAGGTATTTAATAAGGTAGGCCTCACCTTAGTCTATAAGTCATCAGACAATCTGAGGAATATCTTAGGAAATCCCAAAGATAAGATTCCTAATTGTGAGAAAAGTGGAATTTATGAAATTAGTTGTAATGATTGTGACAAAAAGTATGTTGGGCAAACTAAAAGGTCAATTAAAACAAGATCTAAAGAACACTTAGCACACTTAAAATAAAATAGAACAGAAAAGTCTAGCATTGCCGAACATGCTCTTGAAGCTGATCATACTGTAACATTAGATAATCTAAGATTAATAAAAAATGTATCTGATAGGAGATTGTTGAACGCATACGAAAGTATGGAAATCATAAATTGTGAAAGTAGTTTAAATAAAGACAGAGGGTCTATTCCTTATAGTCCTCTCTACTGGTTACTTGACCGGAATTGATGGCCTTGCCTATGTCATTAGTTCCGCTTGAGTAATTCAAGGGTTAGGCTAAGTATAAATAGGGTAGATTTGTAGTTTAGCTTTAGTCAATCATCGCTCCTGATGAAGCTAACATGGTTAGCGAAACGCGCGTCGAGTGCAAAAATAAAGTGTTTGGTGTAGTGGTGATATATACTGAATAGCTCAAAAGAGTCGCGAGAAATCGTGAGTCGAATTCGTTTTTGTTCAGCTGAAAGCAATCTGGGGACCCACCTAGCGAAAACCTTAGAAAATCCGATGTCGTGGGCAATGTTGTTTTGTGTTCGTTCATACGAGATGCCTATAATGTCTGCAATCTCCTTAATAGTTAATCTACGGTCTTTCAATATCAGACCACACATTTTGCCGATGTTTTCTTCAGTCGCAGACGTCGTGGGTCGGCCGGAGCGAGGATCATCTTCGATGCTCTCTCGTCTACGTTTAAACTCTACAACCCATTTTTTCACAGTGGTATATGACGGAGCAGATTCCCCTAGTGTTGTTTTCATATCATCGTGGATCTCCTTTGGTGTTAATCTTTTTTAAAGAGGTACTTGATGACCTCACATTGTTCAATTTTTTCCGTTTTTGCAAAAACGCTGCACTTGGTCTCACTAACCTCGTTCTAACCTAAAAACCACAAATTCTACAGCAACAAAATTTTACACTGTGACAACCAAAGAAAGTGTGAACTTATTGAGGGTATTATAATAAAAATATTATAATTATTTTTTGGTGAGGCAGCCAACTTTTCAATCCACCCTCGTAGTTATCCTTAATTGTTGACTAAAGAAGAACAAAGAGTGATTTTATAAAACACTAACAGCGACGTTCTCTACTTTGTCTCATTTTTATTTGATTTTATAAAGGAATATCTAATGAAGACAGAATGACATGAAGTTAGGTAAATATGCCGTTCACCAACAAGATGGTCGAATCAAATAAAACAAGTTATAGATCAACCACTTCATGTATCAATACACTTGGCAGAAGATCGAGAGAAATGGAAGGAAACGGTGAAAGTGAAGTCATTTCAGGGAAATCACGACCCTCAAAATTGAGGAAACGAATGGAGAGAGGCAAATATAGTTTCAAATGGAAAAATTATAATGAAAAATATTTACTTAAAAAATATGTACTTACTTACATCTAAAGCCGTTAAAAGTTGCCATTGAGGAACATAAAATGGAGAAACGTCGTAGAGATCCCACATTGTAGAACATGCCGTTGAGACCCGACACTCTTCCAATTGGTTTAATGTAACAGTAATCTATAACAAAAATGGAAAAATACGAAATTTATAGAAGCAACATATACAAAGTATCCTATAATTAAGTTAAAATTTGTAAGGATAATTGCGTGAACACAAATGGAAGACCAGGCAAGGTAGGGCACGGAGTGTCACTTGAGTCCTTGGAAATTTAGTTGCTCTTAAGCATTTAAACGTGCTTTTCAAATGCGGGAATTTTACAAAAATAATAATTTTAAGATTCTGTTATTTACCTAGAATGAATGAAGCTCCACTATTCAGCTAATTAACAAATAGGTGCAAGAGTTTGAATAAACTGGATCCATTGGAAAGAAAACTTTAACAGAGCGATTAAGAACTTCAAAAGGCGATGCAAACGTGAACTGTATTTGAATGTCAGTTCATGGGATTTCCGACCTTTTAATACGAAAAACACTAAGTGCCTAATTGTGTCAAGGAGTTCATTGTAACACATTCTTCGTGAAGATTTATAGCTGTACCTCTACTATATATAGCTGATACAAAAATTAAAACTAACTTATACTGTGACTTAATTTCGTTAATCATATGTTTGAATCTACACACACACGTTTCGTTATTCATCATTAGAAGCGGAATCGACTAAAGGTAGATGCTAGCTTAATTCCTGTTAAGTATCCAGTGGAGAGAACTGAGGCATAGGTTCTCTGTCTTTATTATAATTATTTTTATAACTTATAATTTCAATATTTTCATCAAATATACTTTTTAATAAGCCCAAAATATTTAAAGTTATGATGATGTTCAAAGGCATGTTTAGTAATTCTTCTTGTCACAATCATTACGACGTACTTCCTGCCATAATCATCACAACTTATCTTTTCTTTCGCGCTCGTCTGTTCTCTTTTCAAGATTTTTTTACAAGTTGATGACTTATAGACGTATGTAAGGCGTATCTTATTAAATGCCTTATGGGATCTCCTTCTGTATTTGGGATTATCATGCGTTCAAATACATTTCCTTCGTTTTGCTCAAGGGTTTAAAACAGTGAATTATAAATATTTAACCTAAACTTATGTCTACGAGGCTGGTTTGAAAAGTCCGTGCAAAGTCCGAGAGATGGCACCACCGGCGCGTATCGAGGTCATGTTTAGTTAGTAGCATCTCTTGAATGAACGCACACCAAGTTTCAGCCATATTGGTCTATTTCTTTGTGTTTGGCATTCGTGTGAATCAAGGAAGTCGAGTGATTTTCAAGAAATGGACAAAAAATAATTTCGTGTGGTGATTAAACATTACTTTATGAAAGGCAAAACGCCTCAGGAAACTAAAGAGAAGCTTGATAAACATTATGGTGACTCTGCACCTTCGATTAGAACAGTTTATAAGTGGTTTCAAAATTTTCGGACTGGCCATATGGGCACAAGTGATGCTGAACGTTCTGGACGGCCTGTGGAGGTTACGACTCCAGAAATCATTGATCAAATCCATGATATGGTGATGGATGACAGAAGAGTTAAGGTGCGTGAGATTGCTAGTGCTGTGGGCATCTCGACTGAACGGGTACATAATATTTTGCATAAACATTTGGACATGAGAAAGCTATCCGCAAGATGGGTGCCGCGATTGCTCACGCTTGACCAAAAACGGAATCGTATGAAGTGTTGCAAGGATGGTTTGCAGCTGTTCCGGAAGAATCTGGAGGACTTTAAGCGTCGTTTCGTCACTGTGGATGAAACATGGATACATTATTATACTCCTGAGACCAAACAACAATCTAAACAATGGGTTACCAAGGGGGAATCTGCACCAAAAAAGGCGAAGACCGTTCCTTCGGCCGGAAAGGTTATGGCGACTGTCTTTGGGATTCGCAAGGGATAATCCTCATCGACTATCTGGAAAAGGGTAAAACTATTACAGGTGAATATTATTCATCGTTATTGGACCGTTTGAAAACCGAGCTGCAAGAAAAAACGCCCGCGATTGGCCCACAAGAAAGTCCTTTTCCATCACGACAACGCACCAGCACACACCTCAGCAGTTGTGGTCGCAAAATTAATGGAAATATGATTCCAACTCGTTTCACATCCCCCCTATTCTCCAGACTTGGCTCCCTCGGACTACTATTTGTTCCCCAATTTGAAGAAATGGCTGGCGGGACAAAGATTTTATTCAAACGAGGAGGTGATTGCAGACCCTCATGGATATGGACATGATCCTATTATTCGGAAGGGATCAACAAACTAGAACATCGTTGGACGAAGTGTATAAGCCTAAAAGGAGACTATGTCGAAAAATAAAAAAGGTTTACCCCAAACACATAAGTAGTTTTTATTTTTGCACGGACTTTTCAAACCAGCCTCGTATCATATCTATATGTATTTTTGGGGCGCTAAAACCGAACTCGAGGTCTAAA
>CM032456.1:51291173-51430863 GCA_019049505.1 Pachyrhynchus sulphureomaculatus
ATCACCACACGAAATTCTTTTTCGTCCATTTCTTGAAAATCACTCGACTTCCTTGATTCACACGAATGCCAAACACAAAGAAATAGACCAATATGGCTGAAACTTGGTGTGCGTTCATTCAAGAGATGCTACTAACTAAACATGACCTCGATACGCGCCGGTGGTGCCATCTCTCGGACTTTGCACGGACTTTTCAAACCAGCCTCGTATATATATATATATATATATATATATATATATATATATATATATATATATATATATATATATATGTAGTAGTGGTTTTTCGTTCCCGTGTTAGCTTGAAGTCCCTTGATGGACGGTTTCGCTGACGTTTCGATGGAATCTCATCCATCTTTTTCAAAGCGTTGATCACTGGTCGGTGTCTTGGCGTTCAACGAAAATTATCACGAGTGTATTACCTTTAATAATTTATCTGGTGTATAAAAAAACAAAAATTTCAACGTCATCAGTTTTCAGTAAAGATTGAAAACAAACTTTGTTGAAAACTCATTTGGGTGTGTATAAGTCACTCATCAATTTATACTTCCGTAACAATTTTTTTTATTTTAAAAGCAATCAACGTACGGAACACTAATTGCGCAAGTTCAACTTGCACTGACTTATTTATGGTTAAATAGTACATTATCGAACATGAATGCTGCGTATGCGTCGTGCTTCGAGGCTGTGTTCCTATGCAATAATCATCCAAAGCGTACGAAAATGAAGCCTGCAGCTGGTGCTAAGTATATAGACAAGTCGAGGGCATTTGTTAGCAAGTGGGTGAAACCATATATCCAGTTAAAAAATGTTGATGATCTACTAAAACGTAGTTCGAGAGGAAAAGTATCAGACAAGGATAAAAAAATGATTACTGACCTGTTTTCTCGAACTTCTCAAGTAATTGTGCGCAACAACTAAAGCAGAAAGGTTTGGATGTATCATATGAAATGATTCGCACTTATCTCCGGGCTGACGGAGTTCAATCAAGAAACTATTGCTGAGCGAAAAACACAGAAACGACCCGGGTGGGCGAGGGGAACATAAATCGAGATTTTCGCAATTTAATTTTTTCAGTTGAAGCTTGATTTTGGGGTTATGTTATCACCCCACGAGCCCGATCAATTTTCACTAACCGATTGGTTCAGCGTACATTGTAAACATCCATGTTTGGACATGTCTTTCGGAAAATGGTTTTGGGATACTCTTTATCTTTACCTACAATTTGAAAGCTAAAAAAGTGTTCCAGAAGGTATAAGTTCCGACTACTAAATGGTGGATTATCGATAAAAACGAAGAATGGATTCTTGAAGAAAATAACGACCCAAAACATCGTAGTAAAACGTGTAGTCAGTATAAGGGGAATCCGGTATCTTTACATTAGATTGGCCATCCCAGTCGCTCGATGCCAACCTAATCGAGATCGTGTAGTCATACATCAAGTAGAAGCTTCTTAGTAAAAAGGTATACATAGTGAAGCAGGTGTCACGGCAAATTCGGCCAATTTGAAAATCTTTCTCACAGGAATACGCGGAAAATCTCGTTGAAAGTATGACCCGAAGATGCCAGGAGATCATCGACGCTATTGGGGACCGCACGATTCATTAGCATTTTAATGGCTGTCCTTTACTGTCGGATGATGTAAAAAATTAAATAAACACATTTTTTATGTAATTTAATAAATACATGACTCGGCTTACTTGACCGACATAAAAAAAATGCCAAAAAAATTACGGAAAGTCGTCACGAGCAATGATCATTAATTTTACTGCTCACTGTGAAGAGTGTTGAGGGCGTAACAGTTCACATTTAGAGAAGAATATTTTAAAAAAATAATTTTGCAAGAGTTTTAGTTTGTTACTACTTTTTTCATTTATTAATTTATGTTTTATCTAAAATATATAGCCAAGTCGCCTGGAGTTTTGAGATCTCCTTAAATGTTAACAGGCTGCATTTTGGTACACAGGTAGTTTTTGGAAGTAGAATACGATAAAAAAAGTTTGCTAGAGTTTGATGTACGCTAAGCCCACCAAATCCAAAATATAATCAAAAATTCGGTAATATCTCGAAAAATAAAAAAGATATAAAAAAAAACCAGCATACAGATTTTTTTGTATTAGCGTGAGAATTTATAGGATAGGTGATTCAAAAATTTTAGGGCACCAAACGGGTTAATTTGAAAGCGTACGCGTGCCGCTAGAAGGTTAATCGATATTACTTGTTTTCAGAATGTAAAAAAAATCAAAAGATAGCTTTTTGAAGAGGAGACTTTCAGCTTTCCGGTGATACTAATAGTTTTTATTTTCATTGCTTTATAATTTGTAAAACTTAAAATGAAATTTTTGCTTGCCTGATTTTAACGGGCATACAGTAAATTACAAATACGAGGCTGATTTGAAAAGTCCGTGCAAAAATAAAAACTACTTATGTGTTTGGGGTAAACCTTTTTTATTTTTCGACATAGTCTCCTTTTAGGCTTATACACTTCGTCCAACGATGTTCTAGTTTGTTCATCCCTTCCGAATAATAGGATTTGTCCAAGTCTGCAAAATATCCATTAGTGTCTGCAATCACCTCCTCGTTTGAATAAAATCTTTGTCCCGCCAGCCATTTCTTCAAATTGGAGAACAAATAGTAGTCCGAGGGAGCCAAGTCTGGAGAATAGGGGGGATGTGAAACGAGTTGGAATCCTATTTCCATTAATTTTGCGACCACAACTGCTGAGGTGTGTGCTGGTGCGTTGTCGTGATGGAAAAGGACTTTCTTGTGGGCAAATCGCGGGCGTTTTTCTTGCAGCTCGGTTTTCAAACGGTCCAATAACGATGAATAATATTCACCTGTAATAGTTTTACCCTTTTCCAGATAGTCGATGAGGATTATCCCTTGCGAATCCCAAAAGACAGTCGCCATAACCTTTCTCGCCGAAGGAACGGTCTTCGCCTTTTTTGGCGCAGATTCCCCCTTGGTAACCCATTGTTTAGATTGTTGTTTGGTCTCAGGAGTATAGTAATGTATCCATGTTTCATCCACAGTGACGAAACGACGCTTAAAGTCCTCCGGATTCTTCTGGAACAGCTGCAAACCATCCTTGCAACACTTCACACGATTCCGTTTTTGGTCAAGCGTGAGCAATCGCGGCACCCATCTTGCGGTTAGCTTTCTCAGGTCCAAATGTTTATGCAAAATATTATGTACCCGTTCAGTCGAGATGCCCACAGCACTAGCAATCTCACGCACCCTAACTCTTCTGTCATCCATCACCATATCATGGATTTGATCAATGATTTCTGGAGTCGTAACCTCCACAGGCCGTCCAGAACGTTCAGCGTCACTTGTGCCCATATGGCCAGTCCAAAAATTTTGAAATCACTTATAAACTGTTCTAATCGAAGGTGCAGAGTCACCATAATGTTTATCAAGCTTCTCTTTAGTCTCCTGAGGCGTTTTGCCTTTCATAAAGTAATGTTTAATCACCACACGAAATTCTTTTTCGTCCATTTCTTCCAAATCACTCGACTTCCTTGATTCACACGAATGCCAAACACAAAGAAATAGACCAATATGGCTGAAACTTGGTGTGCGTTCATTCAAGAGATGCTACTAATTAAACATGACCTCGATACACGCCGGTGGTGCCATCTCTCGGACTTTGCACGGACTTTTCAAATCAGCCTCGTAGTATTGAAAAAAATCCTTATGCATATATCATTATTATAATACAAATTTCAACATAAGAATAATTAAGAATACCCACATTGTCTTAAAATTTAGTTTTTAAATATGAAAATTTGCTTACTGTAGGGCATCGCCGGTAATTTTTCGTTGAAAGCAGTTCGAAATAGTCAAAAAAGTCGGACAATTTTTTTAGTTGCGGTTAAAAGTATACTTGATATTAGAAAATCATTAAAAACTTATAAAAAAAACTATTCTTCTGCTCCTAAAAAAGTGATAAACCTATTTTTTTCTTATTATTAACTTAAAATAATTAATTAAATATTTAAAGATGGGAAATCAGAGATGAAAGTCTAAGCTTTAACTGTAAAGTATTTATATTTCATTTAAACATCCAGGTACAAAGAAAACAGTTACTGAAAACACAAGAATTCTAAGTTACTCGAAGAAAATAAATAAATTACGTACTCTCTGGCCAGTATATTGGATCTGTCATTTTGAATTTTTCAAATGTGTCATCGGTTTCTTAATTAGCACCCCGACAAACCTCTTAACAGCCAATTTCAAAATATGTAGCGGTATACAGAAACGTTAATTTAATCATAAATGAGATTGCAAGCATGATTCACACTACAACTGAGAGGGTTAAACCAGCCATTTTATTTTAAATATTTTTTTTAAATTACGGTAAACCTAAAAAAAAATAATCTATACACCATTTTTTTGTAAAGTTTCCGGTTCTTTCGCGTGGTGCTATTTGTTTTTCGATATCTTTTATTTTTATTATTTTTCGATGTATTTGCGAAAAACCGCATTTTTCATTTGATTTTCGATTTTGTAGGCTTAGCTTTCACTTTAGAGCAGCAAACTTTTTTTATCGTATTTTACGTCCAAAAAACTGCCTGTGTGCCAAAATGGAGCCCGTTAACATTTAATGAGAACTTCTCGTCAAAATTTGCCTCTACCAACTGGGCTAATAAACAAAACTTTTGAGACACCTAATATTAATGACATATCGAGCATTCAGATGCCGAATTTGGGGTCTGCTATCGAAGACAGACATAACAGCTAACTGAAATGTCATTATTAAGCCAATGTGAATTCGACAAACTCCTCTTAATTTATTAGTGTTCCGTACGGAACACTTATAAGATGTCTTCGGTGTCTGTCCGTCTGTCTGCCCGTTTTTGTCCGAAACTATTTGTCATAGATAGTTGAAATTTGGTAATAATATAGGAATTGATGACCTCATCAGAACCATGTAGTTTTAAAAGTTAAATCTTGACTTCAGGGGTTAGTTTTGGGGGGTGAAATCGGAAGTGAAAAAAAATTTTTTACTAGGTCATCGAGTGTGGTGTCAAATGAAAGCTTGTGAAAACACGAGTAATATAAATATATATATATATATATATATATATATATATATATATATATATATATATATATATATATATATATATATAATGTAATACTTGTGCGCACTTTTCTTTGTATTATTTTTAAAAAATCGCTGTCCACCCGCCTTATCTCGAAAAGTACTTATCAAAAAATTTTAAAAAATTCTGGAATATTCTCCACGGGGTGTAGATCTGGTATATAAAAAAAAAATTTCAAGGTCATCAGTTTTCAGTAAAGATTGGAAACAAACTTTGTTGAAAACTCATTTGGGGTGTGTTTTGTGAAGTCACTGATCATTTTATACCTCCGTAACAAAATTTTTTATTTTAAAAGCAATCAACGTACGGAACACTAATTGCGCAAGTTCAACTTGCACTTGACCGGTTATTCTATATTAAGCTACAATACCCGCATCATTTTTCCCATAAATTTCTTATTATTTTCATTTTAAATCAGCCATAAACCACTTTAATTAAAATTTCTCCCGAGTAGTAATATATTACGTAATAATTAGTTACTTCTCTTGTGTTATTAAATTCACTTAATTAACCGAATTAACTAACCAAAATTACCGGTGGTGAAACGCAAAACTGAACTTGACAGTGAATGAACTTGGCCTCTTTAACCAACGAAGGACGATGGTAATAGTCTGAGTCAATTATTTATTTATTATTATTTTTTGTTTACTGGTAACCCTAGTAAGTTATGGTGATACAGGATTTCTCGTAAATTAGTTCAAATCTGTTTCACTTATTGAGCAGACGCATACGGTGAGAATGCTCCTTAGAAACACGGTTTTTTTTATTGGAGGGAAGTCTGTAAGTTCTAATAAGTCAAAGGGTTCTTTTTTGTGAAAAATATTTGCTTTTGGCCAATAATTTCTAAATTGGGTGAAAGTTTTTTAAGTTCTGCTTTATGAAAATGTTCTTTTTCGTGGAAAATATCTCGCTCCTCCCGGTTATCCATTTTGAGCAAAGTTTCTAAAATTCCAGTCTAAGAGAGATTTTTTCTTGAAGAAGCTCCCCCGTCCCCCCAGTTGTCAATGGACGCTCCTTGTTTGGTGCTTGGGACCTGACTACACAGCTTTCTATAAGTAGCTTGTACTTTAGTATTTTCTTTCCTTCTTTAATATATATATATATATATATATATATATATATATATATATATATATATATATATAAATATATATATATATATATATATATATATATATATATATATATATATATAAATATATATATATATATATATATATATATATATATATATATATATATATATATATATATATATATATATATATATATATATATGTGGGTATTGAGACCGCAATCTCAGGGTATATGCCCCTGCACATTATCAATTAAGCGACAGCATTAGCGTACCCAGCTTCACTTTCTTGAGAAAACGACAGTTCACCCTAACCCTGAGATAGCTAATACCTTCAGACACAACGCAAACGTCGGTAATCGCTACTTACGATCCTCAGACACTACTACAAATATACTAACAATAGACATGACTAAAACTCGACTACCAAGATGGACTATATTACGTAGATAGTATATAGGGATAAGGTAGTAGTATAGTTAAGTTACTCCTCTCCAAAAAATAAGCTAAATATATAAACATCACATACCACTAACACTATTGTAACACAGTATACTCCCGATATAGACAAGAACTTAGCTTTTGTTTTTAATTAGACTTAGTTAGGTTAAGGTAGCATAGAACTACACATTGGAAACTAACCTACAAGTTTTTAAAACTCACACCTCCTATATAAAGAATAATCTCACATTGTAAGAGGAGTAAAGTCTCGCAGATCCAGCAGTTTAGTGGGTATGCCAACCACTCCAGCTGGAGAACCACCACATAACTGTAGCATTCTGGGGCACCTTAAGATGGAGCAGACTGCTTTAGTATCCATAAGGCGGATTCCTCCGTGTAAAAAAAAAAGTATCAGCGAAGCCTTATTGGTCGGAGATCTGTCTCGTTGTTTCCTCCACCCCAGTCAACCAAGATTGTGTCTTTACCTTCAAGTATTTTCCTGATTAATTATGATTTCGGTACCCTTAACTAACATTATCTTAAATTAAAAACTTTTTTGTATGATTCACGTACTTAGCGTGTTATCAAGACGTATGAAAGAACGAAGAAATAAAATTGGCGGCTTCGAGGTTGAGCTTATTTACTGACGATGCCAATGCACGTGACGTCAAGGGACTTAAGATTGGTTCTCAATTGAGGTGGGAGAAACGACGAGACAGATCTACCCCCAGGAAGACTGTAGCTGGGTTGGTAAAACGCAGGGGTATATACCCTTAGATCGTGAAAGTTTTTTTAATTCCCTTGTGGTTGTATCTTTAACCGTTCACATTTATAGAATATTATTTTTTAGAAATAATTTGTTGATTGTAGTTTGATATACAGAAAAGGTTCTTTTATTTATCAATTTGTTCTTAAAGGAAAACCTTATATCTAGGAAAAAGTAGTATACTAAATGTTGAGGAAAATACTGGGAAAAGTTATAAAAAATAAAATTATACAAAACGAGTAATATGTTTCTCTTGTAAGAAAGTTTATCAAGATTTTCATTAAAAATCAACATGAGAACATACGGTGTCGAAAGCAAAAATGCAAAAATAATCGTTGCACTTTCCCCGACTGTCAACACCTTCCTTCGTTGGTTAAAGAGGCCAAGTTCATTCACTGTCAAGTTCAGTTCTGCGTTTCACCACCACTGATTTTGGTTGCATAATTCGGTAAATGAATGAAATAATTGAATAACATGAAAGTAGCAAATACTTATTAACAAATAATTTGTTGCTAACAAGTGAGAAAGATTAATTGAGAATTATACTAGAGCCTATAAATTAAAACAGAAAATAATATAATTAAAAAATAGGAACGGTTATGAATATATATATATATATATATATATATATATATATATATATATATATATATATATATATATATATATATATATATATATATATATATGGGGGTGATCACGAGATTACTAGTCAGTTACCAGCTCCCATTTTAACATAAAAAAAGCGGCCAAGTGCAAGTTGGACTTGAACAATTAGTATTCCGTACCGTGATTGCTGAAATATTTCATGAAATTGAGTTACAAATTCATCTTCAATATAAGACTAAGCAAGGATCTATAAACGAGACGTCTTTATAGTAAAAGTTTAAAACAATTATTTACTACCTAAATATTTGTTTAGTTATAAACAAACAAAATAAAATTATTTTGTCTCGATACTTATCCGTTACTCACCGGTCATCATGGAAATTTATTTTTTCTGTGATTGGTCAATTGCTCAAAACAGTAATATACTGAAAAAAATATGAGTACTAGCTGTGCCCACGGCTTATCTCGCGTGGACTACAGAGTTATTGCGTAGGTTTTTTTGCAAGGCGGAGAACTTTTTTTCAACTTGGTTCACTATTATCATCATTGCGTATTCCTTATGTTACCTAACGTCACAAAATATATAGTAAAACCTGGCCAGAGGACATATGTATGAATTAAAAAAAAACGCAAATCAGGTAAGTGGTTCTCGAGTGACAAGCGCACTAACGGAGAGATAGGCAGACAGACATAGAGATGTTACGTTTTATAGTATATATGGACAATACTTATTACACCGAATTCAAAACCTGTACGTATTGATGTTGCACAGCTGCTAGTCCGGGTTAAAGTCACAACTTTTCATGGAAAAAATATCGGACAAATTTTCAAAGATTATGCACTGGTTATACTTTTCGGCCAATCTTCAACTCATGGAGAATATTCTAGAATTTTTTTCAAAATTTCTTGATTAGTGCTCTTGGAGATAGGGTGGAGGGGCAGCAATTTTTGGCAATTTTTTTTAAAAATAAAAGTTTGAGCGAGTATTACATTATATACCTTCTTAAATTGGTGTTGTGATAAGCTTTCATTTGACACTCCACTAGATGCATTTGCAAAAAATGTTTTTCCCACTTCTTAGTTCACCCGCCAAAACTAAGCCCTTAAGTCAAAATTTAACTTTAAAAACTACACGTCTCTGATTAGGCCGTCGATTCTTATATTCGTGACCAATTTCAACTTTCTATGTCAAATAGTTGCGGGGAAAATCGGGACAGACAGACACCGAAGTGATTACAGAAGGGTTCTATACGGAATACTAAAAATATATAAGGTATTTCTTACGAGAAGACAGAGAGCCTTTTGTTAGAGAAAAACGCGAAATAATTTGGTTTTAAGGGTATAATGAATCTCTCAACGTAGCTTCTCGCTTGCTTCCCGTCAGACGCAATCATGTGTTATTTATAATAACCTTGACACTTGTATATGATATACAATGAAAAAATAAGTATAATTAATTAAAATGATACTTTAGATTATTTATTAAAAATATATCAATTATTATTATTTATTATTATATATTAAGAATAAACGCGTGCAAGGCATGCGTTTATTCTAATATTTTTTAAAAGAAAGTCTGATTAGTATAATGCATATTGGTGATTCAAAATTTGAAAGAACGCCCATTTCCGCTGGCGCATTCTTCTTCAAGCTACGTTGCCACAGTGAAAATTCACTTCATAAAATACATGAAGTAATATTTGTCTAATATTTTGGCAACAACTAGGAGGTAAACTACCTTCATATTTTAACAAACGAAAGCAAAATAATTTTTTTATGTACATATTTTTTTGTGACTTTTTGCTTTTTAATGTACATTCGACAACAAAAATTGTAAAAAAACGCATGCTTTTGATCGAAGAACCAAAATGGATTCCTATGTTTTACATGTTAACTATCTGAAAGTTGTACAATTAATTATAGTAATACGGCGTGGTAAACCATCTTTATATTGAAGCAGTGAGTGCTTGATGCTAAAATCTATTATTTCTCAAAACTACTTTTAACAGTTACTCGTAAGAAATACCTTAAGTACCAATTTGGGGGACATGCTCCGAATAAGTGCTAAATTTAACCGTAAAAACAAAACTATGACTTTCGGTTTAGCCGGAAACGAGACCAACTTGATTACTTCTTGTAGAACATTCTGTATATTATATAATTTTTGAATTCTACAGATACAACTAGTCCTAAAGCATATATCATATCCTCTACTACTTTTTGATAATTTTTGAAAAAATGGCTGTCGAAAACGTCAAATTGTATTTTGGACAGAAAATAAATAAAGATATAAACCAAATGATATCAGTATTTGGGATAATATTTAGAAGTATTAATGACTGATGTCATAAAATTATTAGTTTCCCTTCAACTAAGAGAGTACCGGAAATCGATTTTTAAGATCAAATAACTAACAAATTTAATGGAATGATATCCAATTTGTTAAATATTTACATATATTCTACGGAGAATGTTAAACCATTTTTTTGCGTAATTTTTCTATAGCTAACAATAATTTCTGAGATATCGATAATAATTAAAAGTACTGCTATACCCTACCTTTCATCCAATCCATCCAAATAATACTTTAATACTGTGTTTTGATCTAAGATGGCTGTACATATTGAAAGGCAGGTTATTGGACTCTAATTATTTCATTTGTTTTATAGCGCCATTATTACTACTTGTTCCTTTGACAGTAGTGGATCGTAATACTGGATTTATTCCTTTACAAAATATTCTAATTATCACTTTTATTGCTTTAATTTTAATTGTTTGTTTTTACTGGAGAGCATCAAATTGATATGTTAGTTGTATACGGATAGGCCAGAAAAAATCCAAGAGATGTGAGAGCTTTGTATGTTCAACGGTATCTAGAACGGGATCCACCATGTGAAAATTGTTTTTCTTGGTTGGGAAACCGTTTAAAATAAGAAAATAACAATTTACAGGGAAATGATTTTATAGTGCGCGAAGTTGCAGAAATAAATAATACATTGGTTTGTGTCGAAGTCGACCAAGAAGGTGACTTCGAGATAGGTCGCAAAAGTGTGAAAAATATTTTACATAAACATGGCATCAGAGTTTATAAATATCAAGTCCGTCGACACTTCTATGAGGGCGCCTACCTCCGAAGATTGGAATTTACTCCGTAAGGTCGTCAATATCCAAAATAATAATAATAAAAAAATTCTGGCGAAACTCGTTTCAGTAACATAGGGATATATACTAGCTATCGGCTACAGAAAATTTTCATTTGGGGAGAGATGTTGCTATCCATAAAATATTTGGATGTTTGGCTTTGCGTTATAGGAAGGCGAATGATAGAACCATTTTTTTTTTTATTTTGTTTGTTCATCCAGGGATGCTTCTGCTGACCCAGCAACCCGCTATTTTTTGTTGTCTAAAATTGACATTGAGTTACGTATTCTGATAGGAAATAATAATGTAATTCTGTAGTCTATGGTAGTAGTAATTTAGTTAGCAAGCAGTTTTGACGATGATGAATAAAGATGGACTTAAGGGATTAGCATGTGGGGGGAAGTGAAAAGGTCATCGAGTGGGGTGTCAAATGAAAGCTTGTAAAAACACGAGTTCAAAAATGTATATGATGTAATACTTGCGCACACTTTCTTTGTATTATTTTTAAAAAATTGCTAGAAATCGCTGTCTTTCCTCTTAACTCGAAAAATATCGCATAAAAAATTTTCAAAATATTCTGGAATATTCTCCATAAGGTTTAGATTGAACGAAAATTATCACGAGTGCATTACTTTTGATAATTTATCTGGTATATGAAAAACACGAATTTCAAGGTCATAGGTTTTCAACGAAGATCGGAAATAAACTTTGTTGAAAACCCATTTAGGATAATACTTTTTTTAGTGTTCCGTACGGAACACTTATAAGATCACTTCGGTGTCTGTCCGTCTGTCTGTCCGTCTGTCCGTCTGTCACACCCGATTTTCTCCGAAACTATTTGTCATAGAAAGTTGAAATTTGGTAATAATATAGAAATTGATGCCTTCATCAGAGCCATGTAGTTTTGAAAGTTAAACTTTGACTTAAGGGGTTAGTTTTGGGGGGCAAAAATTTTTTATACTAGGTATTCGAGTGTGATGTCAAATGAAAGCTTGTGAAAACACGAGTAAAAAATATATATAGAATGTAATACTTCCGCGCACTTTTCTTTGTATTATTTTTAAAAAATCGCGAAAAATCGCTGTCCACCGGCCTTATCTCGAAAAGTACTTATCAAAAAATTTTGAAAAAATTCTGGAATATTCTCCACGGGGTGTAGATTGAACGAAAATTATCACGAGTGCATTACCTGTAATAATTTATCTGCTATATAAAAAAAAAAACAGAAAATTCAAGGTCATCAATTTTCAGTAAAGATTGGAAATAAACTTTGTTGAAAACTCATTTGGGGTGTATTTTGTGAAGTCACTGATCATGTTATACTATACTATTTATTTTTAAAGCAGTCACCGTACGGAAAACTAATTGCACAAGTCTCACTTGCACTTGGCCTGTTTTTTTTTATTATTTAGCCTTTATATTGACTATAATTGGCAAGGTGACATATTATAGTAAGTACTATAACCTGTTCAAAAAAAAAAAATGCTACACACCCTATACAGTTCTTCAGCTCATCAATTTTCTAGGTACTGAAGAAATACCATTATCTTTATAATGGCATCACATTGTTTCCTTTTTTTATACTAATGAACAGTTAAATAACATGTTCCGTGTATATTAAAGGATTTATGTGAGGAAAAAAGCTAAAAAGAAATTTATACGTTTTTTTGTTACGACACACCATAAAGCTCCACTGATATTGAACTATTCCCATTTAATTTAATATTATAATATTGTTTTTAATCTGTATAGATTACAGTTATACTTGCTAATATTACTAATTGGAACTAATAAATTCCAACTGATTTAATTTTGATTAATGCCTTAATAAGAGTGTATTTGAAGATATCTATTTATTCAGTAATGTTAAAAGCAGTATACAAGCTTCACCAACGATGGCAAAGCCTGAATTGACGCCAAAAAAAGGTGACGCTGTGTGTTGGGTTAGATTGAAAGGGAATCGTGCATCATGAGCTGCAGCTAAATAACTGATTCTGTACTCCATTGTCAGCAATTAACGAGATTGAAATAAGCGATTGAAAAAAATCGGAGCTAGTCAATAGAAAACATGTGGCCTTCTATAATGAGAATGCCAGAACAAACTCATTTTTGAAGACTCCGCAAAAATTGAGAGAGCGTGGCTGCGAAGTTTTAATTCATCCACCGTATAGCCCAGACCCCAAACCGTCTGACTACCATTTCTTTCGGTCTTTGCAGAATTTCCTGGATGGTAAGTTAGTTTGAAACGAGGCCTGTGAAAACTACTTGTCGCAGTTTTTTGTCCAGGAATCACAGTAGTTTTACAGAGACGGTATTTTGGAATTGTCAGAAAAATGGCACATATTTGGTTTAATAAAGTTCTTTCAAAATATAAAAAACAATTGTCTCAATTTTAGCTTTAAAAGGCTCAATATATTTTCTACAATTATATAGGATAGGTTTCAACAGTTTGCTAGATGTCAATATTCACCAGAATATTAAAGAGTAACCGCCATAAAAGTATGAATTTTAGCCCCTTTTTGCAACCTTCATAACAAACTTAACGTAAAAGGTCCTAAATTAAAGCTAATTAAAAAATATAAAAGGACACATTTTTCAATTTTTTATTTACGGGTAACTAACCTCTATTTTGGGGGTTAATATTTTGAAAATAAGTAAGTTTTTAACAGAAAATAAAAAAAATATTTATGATGAAAATAGGTCAAGAATTTCAAGTATTTATATATTTTCAACCCAATATCGTATAATAAATTAAAAACCATCCTCCAAAAGGGGATCGTAATAATTATATATCCAACATAAGTCTTCAAGCTGAAACAATCCAGAAAGTTAATAAAAATAATAGTGACAAGATACCATGGAATATAATTCCATGTCTTTAAAAGTTATAGCTAAACAACAGCCACCTCCTAGAAGGGGGTCGAAATACGTTTCAGTATCGTTATAATGTAGAAAACGATTTCTCACTATGGAAAAAAATCCAGAAAACTAAGAAAAATACTGCGAAGTTACCGCGCGCCCTATAAGTGTCTGAAGTTTGTTTTTAAATAATAACAACCCTCTATCAGAGGGTTAAAACGCGTTTCAGTGTCATGAAATCGAAAAAATTGATTCCTAACTCTAGAGAAAAATCCAGTAAAATAAGCAAAATACTGCGATGATACCATGTGAGCTTTACGTTGCCCGAGCTTATTTCCAAACTATAACCACCCCAAGATAGGAGATAAAAAAAAAAAATGGAAAAATATGCCCTTCGAGATTTTTAATTAGCTTTAATTTAAGATCATTGACGATAAGTTTCTTTTTTTTTATGGGTCTAGCACACGTGCTGCAGGGAAGTCCGTAAAGCGCTCCAGGAGCGGCATGTGTGCGGAAAAAGCGATTCACGTTGTTCTTGAATCGCTGTAAAATGTACTCGGTGGGAAACACAGCACTGGGCAAATTATTCCAAAGGGATGATGTTCTCCATATAAAAGCGTTGTACGCGGAGTAACAAGCTGAACCTCATACGGATGTGAAGCACCAGCACGACATGTATTTCTAACATGCACCGCTTTGGAAGAAATTAATCGGGCTACATCATTCGAACACTTTCCATGAAAATACTTGTAGAACAGACTCAAGTCGCCAACCGTTCTTCGATTTTATAGCGTAGCAAGGCCGCCTGTTAATTCCGGGTCTCCAATTAGACGGACAGCTCTTCTCTGAACAGAATCCAACAAATGCAGTGTATGTTTGGAAGCGGAGCCCCAAACGTGGGAGCAGTACTACATAGTTGGTCGAATCTAGCCTTGTAAAGAATTAACAGTTGTTGTGGGGTGTAAAGCTTTCTGGTTCGAAATAATATTCCCAACTTTTGGAAAGCTCTCTTTGCTATGCCTGCAACATGTTTATGCCAGGACATATTGGCTCCCAAACTAACGCCCAACAAATTTAGCGACGATGCTAGGAGAATGGAGTGCTCCGACATAACTATGTCGGGTTCGGCAACGTTAACTTTTTTTAGAAAAAACTGCCGCCTGGGTTTTTGTAGCGTTAAATTCCACTTGGTTACTGTCACCCCAAGATAGAATTTCTTCCAGGCCTTTGTTAAGTTGAACGACCTCCTGCTATCTGCGGATATTCGCCTGAGCAGCTGATGTCCGAGCGTTCAAGGTGAATGAAGAGACAAGCATACCGTCATCTGCAAAGCTGTAGATTGGATTCCCCGTCCTTTCCAGCAGATCGTTAATGTAAATGAGAAAGAGAGCAGGAGACAGTATGGAGCCCTGGGGCACACCGGCGTTGATAGTGAAGGTGTTAGAAAGAAATCCGTCGACCACCACTCGTAAAGAACGCTCTCTGAGGAAACATGAGAGCCACAAACAGAACCTTCCAGACATACCATGAGAGTGTAACTTAGCCAACAGTCCATCGTGCCAAACACGGTCGAATGCCTTGGATATGCCAAGAGCAACCGCTTGAGATTCTCCAAAGTGTTCAATTGCATTGTTCCAAACATGTGTTACATAAGTCAGAAGATCTCCTGTTGATCTATGCTTACGAAAACCATATTGGTGATCGCTAATAATATTGAATCGTTCAAGATATTTTAGAAGATGCTCATTGATAACGTTTTCCATGACTTTCGATATTACTGAAAGCAGTATGACTGGTCGGTAGTTATTTGGCAAGGTCTTCTTACCTTTTTTAGGTATCGGCTGAACCGTAGCATATTTCCAGCAGGAGGGAAATATTCCCTTTCTGTAGGATAGGTTAAAAAGTCTACAGAAAACTGGTGTTAGTTCCCTTGCACAGTTTTTGAGAACTATGGCAGGTATTCCGTCAGCGCCAGAAGCCTTTTTGGTGTCTAGCTTCATTAAAATACGCTTTATGATGCGCTGTCTGAAGACAACATCGGGCATCTTTAACTGCAATATGGGAATAGTAGGTGGTGTTTTTCCTTGGAAATCGAGTTTACTTTTATTGTTTCAAAGTTATGGAGCTTGCAAAAACGGGCTAATTTTGCAATCACTCTTTAATAATGCCTCTTCGTGATGCTTTACAAAAACAAGCCCTTAGACAAAAATAAAATTTGAATAAACCATATTGAAACATATAAATTTTGCAATTAATAAAAAATCCTTATATTTCTCTGCCTTTAGTCTCTTATGGAGGACAAGCATTTGTTGTCTTGCGCATGTTGCTCCTATCGCTGGAACTAGTCATCCAGGTAGGATGGTGCGTTAGTCGAAAAAACAAATATATTTTTCAAATTGACAGGTTTTTTAAATGGTATTTGAAATTTTTTGAAATAAAACTAGTGCTAACAATCTGACAAAAATTGGTATCACTTTCTTTACTACATGTAAAATAAGTACTGAATTTGATTTTTTTCACACTTAAAATACCTTAAACCAAAAACTAGAAGTCGATATTTTATATGATAAGTTTTTAATGAACAGATACTATTCAAAAAAAGAATTCGAGCAGATAAATGAAACCAGACATTTCCCTTTATATAATGGT
This sequence comes from Pachyrhynchus sulphureomaculatus, assembly GCA_019049505.1. Classification (NCBI taxonomy): domain Eukaryota; kingdom Metazoa; phylum Arthropoda; class Insecta; order Coleoptera; family Curculionidae; genus Pachyrhynchus; species Pachyrhynchus sulphureomaculatus. The sequence continues at coordinate 51,307,822 of CM032456.1, forward strand.
TCTGTCAAAAATTGAAAATAATGAAAAAATAACTCCATTTTTAGATCCCTTCACTTTAAGAACTCCCAACAGGGTTTATGCTGCGATATATACGAAGCAATACTTCTAACCTCAATTATCTTATGAAGCCCTTACATGTATGGACAATGGAAATAAAATTTTCACATTCCTCGAGTCGGAGAAGCCTGAAAATGACATGATACATACATAACAGCTTATCTAACTCTCTCCTCCACCTCATTAAGCCTAATTGACCATAAAATATTGAAAATAAAGAAAAAATAACACAATATTCAGATTCATTTACTTCAGGAACCCTAAAAAGCAAGCAAGCAAAATTTGTTCCTTGTATCGAGTAAAAACTAAGAAAAATATAATAATAATTACAGAGAAAATAAAAGAAATTCGTCCAAAAACTGCGTGTTATATTCCTAGTTCAAGTATTATACTCGTAAATGTACCAAATTTGGAATTAATATCTTAATTCGTGACAATGGAGATCTCCTGATCTAGGGACCCTCACATGCAGAAATGCAAAAATTTCGGAGTGTGAGTTATTCACGAATATAATGTTTCCCTTTAGTAAGGAGAGTTTGCTGAAAAGTTATGAAACTTATCTAGACCATGGCCAAAAAAAAAACGTATTCATATAGGCGTTTGCAATTAAGGAACACGCCATGTTATAACACTGTAAATAGAAGAGCGCGGGGAAGATGTTTATAACAACGAAAATTTGGGTTTTGAAAAAAAAAAAATTCATAGATGGAAAGATCATATATCAGTTCTACGACAAAACTATTTTTTTTTTCGTTATAATTAAAAAGTTATATCAAATTGAAAATAAATTTTTAAACCTAGTATTGATGACGCGCCGACAGTTCCCGAACAAATCCAAGCCCGTGTGAAGTCACAATGTTTATTTCTCCTTAACATTACAGACAGCTTATATGAGCGTTTTAGTTTTCAATCAATTTATTCTTGTTATTATCATCAGTGTATTGATAAATTTATTGAAAATATCTAATCTAAAAGTTATCGTGCCTGTTTCGTACCATTTTATACGAAACTACAAAAACCACTCCCGAAAAAATGTTTTTAAATGTGCCACAAGAGAAGAGGAGTTAAACCTCGATATCAATGGTTCCAAGCAACACGACGTATTAATCCTAAAATAACATCAAATTTTTTCTGTTGTGAAGATCACTTTGATGTAAGTATTTTAATATAATAATGTATTTAATATTCATTCATATCAAAATTCAAATGTAATACATATAGACAGTATATACACAGGTAGAAGCTGTTGACAGTACTTACGTGAAAACACTTTAACATAATGACGTCACAAACATGACAGCCAATCGTGGCGCTTTCGTTGTCACGTGATTTTTTAAAAAATTTTATAAATTTTAATTCATTGATAATTAATTGGAAAAAATTTTAAAAAGTTTTTCGTATCGATTGTCAATATTATTTATGAGAAAGTTTTACAATAAAGTAAAAAAATCGATAATTATTTTTTATACGAAAACCTAATTTGGTGGAATTAATACTACCAATCAAAACAGGAAATAGAATTTGGCGAGGTCAATTGCCTGTTTTGATTGGTATTATTAACTCAGCCAAATTCTCGTTCCTATGAACATCTTCCCCGTGCCCTCTGGTTTACAGGGTTATAAAATGCCGTTTTTCCTTAACTTCAAACACCAATTGCGTGTTCATCAAGAACTTTAAATTTTTAATTTAATTCCATGAGAAAAAAAGGAATTTGCTTTTCTTGGTAATTCTTAAAATATTACCTTGTAACAAACGTATAAACAAAGTAAATATGGCATGCAAAAGAGTGTAATTTTAAAATGAAAGATTACAGAGAGTGAAACATGCATAGTTTTAGCGTAACCACGGTTACATAACTTGAGCGGACATGAAGAAGCAAATTAGGTTGTTTACCTTTTCGAGTTACACTTGGTTAACTAAAAAGTCAAGTGCGTGTGTGAAGGCCTGCATAACTATAGCAGGAAGTTTTTTTCTGCAAAAGATATTTCTCAATGTGTATTACGGTAATATTTTTTTACCAAGGCTAGTTGAGTTGGGGTAATTGACAAAATTGCATTAACCTTCTAATGTAAACAGACAATTAAATATCTAAAAAGAATAAAACTCGTATATGCATTTGAACTACCTATACCACAATAAACACTATTTATTGTGGTATAGTTTATACCTTACTCATAACATGGGAAAAATTATTTTTTCAATCGCATACCTCGCCCTTAAAATACAATACACATAAGCGCTTGGTGCTGTAAAAATCAAATGCAATAATGTTCTTTTTTCTCCCGGTTTTTATTCAAAATAGCATCTTCCTAATTTAGTACACTTTTTATATTGATTTAATGTTTTTTAAATTAATTTTCAAAGTTATTTTATGGGATTGCCTTCATAGCACATGTAGAAAGAAGCCTCTTGAATCTTTTCTATGTCATCTAATCAGCATCCCTTTTGTTTCATTTTAATTTTTGGGAATAGTAAAAAGTTACAAAGTGGTAAATCGTATGAATACGATGATTAGTTCAACATAGAAACTTAATTCGGTACCAACAATTGATAAACAATATTTGACGTTTGACTTAGTACATTATCATGGAACAAGCATCAGACGTCTAAATTACGATATTTAGGTAGAACACAATCAATTTTAGTCATCATACATTTCAATATTTCCAAGTATTGATAGTTTGACCAATAGGAACAAATTAATAATATAATTTGTAAAATCCAAATGCACGACAAATGTGAGAAAATATTAATGAATATTATTTTTTTAGAAACGCCAGGTCTTTAAAATCCTGACCGTTGTCGTTAAAATAGTTTATCAATTGCGCTTAAATACGATTCAAGAAACATAAACAAAATTACTAATAGACTGCTTCAAAATCTAAATATGCCAAGGCGTCTTATCACAAAAAGCTAAAAACTGTCGAGTCCACTATTGTTATTTACAAACCCTAACAGCCATTTGGAAACGCTCTGGTGTTTCAAAATATGGTCTTTGTGCTTCATTAGAAAATTATTAAGAGCATTACATGCAATCGAACAATCTAATTTGGTAATATTGCGAGAAAATTGAAAACCTCTCTGAATACGGCAAAGTTTAAAAGAAATTGCTAATTTGGAAATATATCAAAAACAGGAAGTTTGCAAAAGATTCAGTCGTCTACCATTAGTAAACGATTTAGAAAGTTGTACGACTTGTTTGAGTAGAAAAACGCCAACATGGTTTTGTGCAGTGAAACGCCCGTGAATTGAGAATACTCAGAGTTACCTGATACGAAATTTTACATTGCTTTTAAAGGAGAGGTTCTACTAGCATCAAAAAGTTTCATGGCAATAGAAGAAATCTGAATTAATATCTTGTGTGACAAGCAATGTGCCATTATAAAATGCGAATCAGCTTTTTCGTAACAACAGGAAGCTTTCGCTGTGAACAGAAAAAATAACATTTGCTGTCCTTTTGACGAAAATATGATGCAAGATTGTGTCTAAATTTACAAATATGCAAACACACCAATTGTTCTTCAGTGTCTACCAAATCCTGTTCACTTACTAAGGTGCTTAAAAAATAAAAATTAGAATAAAATTAGAGTCATTTGGAATTTTGTATATTAGGATCCCTTGAACACCGCCCCTACAGCCCGAATTTGTCGCCTTGTGACTTTTATTTGCTGGAATGAGAAAAGAAGTAGGGGACGCTCGCAAACCTGATGGCCTGACGACATCAAAAGATTAGTGAGATACAACTGGATAAACAAGGTCCAAAACCGAAGAAGATGGACGTACTTAGGGGGGGCTTATGTCCGACGATGGACTGTATAGCTAATGATGATGCTATGGAAGATAGTTGGACTGTTTTGTCGTTTTTAATATTTTATTATAAAAGCCACTTCCAAAAACTAACTTTGTCGTACCGTTTAAGAAAGAACTTTAAAGTACGTACACATTATTGAGTAAAACGTTCTATATTGATCTAGGATTTCAACTAATTCTGTTATAATCAGGTAAAAGAAAATCACTTTCAATGCTATTAACTGAACATACACAATCATTTTTAAGCACTAGTAATATATTCCTATAACATTTATATTCCATTTCAAAATAGAAATACTAACATCTTCTATAGATTATAGATGCAAAAACAAGAAGTCACATTTTTCTGGAACAGCGCAGTTGAACATTGTGGTCCGTTAGAAGCGGTTGTGGTTGATATATCCAAGGTATTCGACCGAGTACAGCAAGATAGAATATTAGCTGAGCTACGCTCTTATGATATATCTAAATGATTCTGTTCGTAGGCCTCAAGTTCTCTCTAAGACAATTCCTTATAAACGACAATTGATAGATTTCTTCTCGATACCTTTAGTATTAACGCCAATCTAAGCCAAGGTTTCATAGTATCTCCTATCTCTTTCTCCTTTACAACAGCAATCTTCTGAAAAAGTCCAAGAATCCAATTTATAACCTTGCTGTTGACATCAACAGGTTTTCTAATTTACCTTGAACGCTCAAACAACTGTTATTAATAGAAATGAACATATCTGCACATAATAGGAAATTGTACAACACTGCATTTGTAAGATTCTATCGGAGAGCTATTCACCTGATTGAGGACTTAAAGTTCATCAGAAATCTTTACCGATTCTTTGGACCATCGAAAAAAGTTAATGATTTGAATTTATTCTATAAATACATTCATGAGCATTGTGTAGTGGATGTAATTTACTTGATCTCTCTTCTACAGAATGATACATGCTAGAAATACACACCACGCTAATAAAGTTCAGCTGGTCCCTCTTCGTACTTGAAGAACTCTTTCAGATAGAAATCCTCATCATTTTTACTCTTACTTCCCGCATTTCTCTTTAACTTACTTCTTTTATGAATTATTTGCTAAGATTTATTACCTATAAAAGTGCGACAATGTAGAGATCACCATATATATAGTTTTTGCTTCTAGCTATGCTTATCTGATCGTAGTGTTTTTATGGTTACGGTTACCTGACAGAAAGACTGTAAAATAAAATATTGCTAACGAATATCGTATAATTTCTTAGCAGTTTACATAATTAAACTTTTTTTGGCAATTTGGCTTTACAAAACTTAAGCAAAACTTCTTATAGCATAATTAATAAAAAATTTATTATTAATGACATAATGATACTCTTAAATAGACATAAAATATATAGAATCTATCCAATCGAATTATAAATCAAAAAGATGGTCATTAATTTTGGTAACTTGTCTGAATCTGTAGTTATGGACAACTTAGGAATAATAACAAGTATTTTTCTGACAAAAACTTAATTTTCTAATGTATCCTTTAGAATAGAAGTGACCACAGCCTAGTGGTTAAGGTAAAAAAGTGAATTAAAAATAAAAAAAATTAAACGTGACTGTCGCCTCTCTCGGGAAGGCAAAGGCAAATCACCCCTAGAATCATGCCTCTCTCACTTTGACCGTTCGGAACCGGCATTAAACTGTAGGTCCCCTTATTCTTTGGAACACTTTAAAAGAAGCATCAACCACAGGCAAAGGCGAGAGGATAGCCTACGTCCGTATAGGATGTAGGAGTAAATTTTATAAAAATGCAAGTGTAAGTCGGACTGGCGCAATTAGTGTTCCGTACGTTGATTGCTTTTAAAATAAAAACTGTTGTTACGGAGGTATAAAATAATTAGTGACTTCACAAAACACACCTCAAATGAGTTTTGAACAAAGTTTTTTTCCCGAAGAATTTTCTAGAATTTTTCCAAAATTTTTTGATCAGTACTTTTCGAGATAAGGGGGGGACAGCGATTTCTCCCAATTTTTAAAAATTATACAAAGAAAAATGTACGCAAGTATTACATTATATATATTTTTGAACTCGTGTTTCTACAAGCTTTCATTTGACTCGATGACTTGGTATAAAAATGTTTATTTCACTTCCGATTTTACCCACCAAAACTAACCTCTTAAATCAACATTTAACTTTCAAAACTACACAGCTTTGATGAGGCCATCAATTCCTATATTAGTACCAAATTTCAACTTTCTATGTCAAATAGTTTCTGAGAAAATCGGGGTAACAGACGGACAGACAGACGGACTGACAGATAGACGGACATACAGATGGACAGACGGACAGTCACCTAAGTGATCTTATAAGTTTTCTGTACGAAACACTAAAAATATTGCTAAACAAAAGAATTAATTCCTTGGTAGGTAGAAATTTTTCACTTTTTGACCCTATCGTAAAAAAGGTCTTTTTCCTACAGATGTACTACATACTTATATTAGCAGACATTTAATGGGACTAGAAAATGAATCAGATGGATTCTGTTTATTAACACCAATTTAAGGAGCAGTATAGACATAATATTGTAATGAAAATATTATGAAAACATAAGTGGTATGATTACTGGGCAAAGGTAAAATCCGCTTGTTGTCTTGATCAATGAACATGAATCAGTAGTATTCGAAAAGTAATTTGAATAAACTAGGGATTTATGAAAATCCAATTATTTTAGTAGTATTTAAGGGAACCCTGAAATAATTGAAAGTAAACCATTAGAATCTAGGATTATTTAGAGTTTAAAAAACACAAAATAAATAAAAATAAGATTTGAATATTTCAAAAAATATTACCAAACAAAAGAATTATTACCTTGGTAGATAAAATATTATTTTATTCAATTGTTACCAAAAACTTCAGTATGTGGTGCCAGTTGAAAATATTTTTTGAATTTATGAATGATTATGTTTAAGATCTACCAGTCTATCTTAGATTTAACATCGTAACTGATTTGGAAGATAAAATCTATAAGTTGAGTGGAAAAATAAGGAATAACTGCACTCAGAATTTGTTTAGGATGAATGTCCATTGATTCTTCGGTTTATTGAATAAATGTACCAGTTGCAATACTTTATAAAAATTGCAAGTTTTACAGCAGAAATTAAAAAATTTCGAAAATTTTTTACTTTTTGGACCTATCGAAAAAAGACCCTGTCGTTCAGATGTACTATATATTTACATTAGCAGACATTTATTGGCCTTAGAAAATGAATCAGTTGGATTCTGTTTATTAACACCAATTTAAGGAGCAGTATAGAAGTAATACTGTAATGAAAAAAATTTTAAAAACATGATACGTGGTATGATTACTGGGCAAAGGTAAAATCCGCTCGCCGTCTTAATCAATGAATATGAATCAGTAGTATTCGAAAAATAATTTGAGTAAACTACGGTTTTATGAAAATCCAATTATTTTAATAGTATAGTATAGGGAAGCCCGAAATAATTAAAAATGAAAGAAAACCGTTAGAATCTCGGATTATGTAGAATTAAAAAACAAAAAATAAATAAAAATAACTAATGTCAAATTTGAACTTTTATTTTTCCTTTTGGGTTATGAAGCACTTTTAATAATGAAGAGCGAGTAACATTAAGCTCCAAACTTACATTGGGTACTTCGATTCACCTAACGGCTCAACTGTCAAAAAGAATCTAATTTGAGGGAGCGATGTTAGTGGAATTAGACAGTTTTAATTTGGAGTAACTTTTCGATGTTTCACCTACGACTGCACAAAGCGTCTTTAGAGATCTTTATACTTCGTGATTAGAACACTAAAAAAAAACGTTCGACGTGTTCGGTAACCGTTTTTCGAGAAAGAATTACAAATGCGAATACAGGATCTCTATTTTTAACAACATGATAGAACCCAAAGTTAGACGTTAAAAGGTCATTATATAAATCTTTATGGTTTTCTGTCTTATAGTTACCGAAAAAGTTTCAAGCAGCTTACTAGAGAGAACAGGTTAAAGAATTCATCTATTGGAGAATCTAGAAATACACCTTCTTTAGATTTTGGGTAACGAAGTTTCGGAAATTACTATTTTAAATATAAAATTTCATTGTCGTTTCTGTCCATTGTTTTACTATTTTTTTATAAGACTCAGTTTTATATTCTAAAGCGGGAAAGGTACATCAACAGAATTCACTAAAGGTGGATTTAAAAGCTATATATATATATATATATATAGCTATATATATAAATATATATATATATATATATATATATATATATATATATATATATATATATATATATAATATATATATATATATATATATATATATATATATATATATATATATATATATATATATATATATATATGTATATATATATATATATATATATATATATATATATATATATATATATATATATATATAAATATATACGTTACAATAGAGGTTTTCACGGATGGTGGATTGTAATACATTAAAATTCCGGGTTTCAATCCGTTCGTCTAACAATGAATTTGCATGACGTTTCACCAAAATCCTATTTGGCATTTTCAAGTGCTCACGCTGCTGCTGCTACTCGATACTGTGATCTTGTTGCTGCTGCCGCTCGAAGGTACTGAGAAACCGACGTGCGGTAGCCGTCTTTTATAAGTCGGCGTTTATGCAGATTGTAGGTGGGGGGTCGGAAGTGTTTGTCCGAGCTTCGGTGTTTACCGGCTGAGTGGTAATTACGGGTTCCGGCGCTATGCTGACTGTTGTCTTCTCGATGTTTCGGTTATTCCTTGGTTTAGATAGTAGATCCATCCATATAGTGGAGATATTCAGTGCTTATTTAGTTGTCCATTCTTTACGATTTCCAAGCCTTCTCTGACTATGCATGTTTTATAATGTGAAATCGAGGCTATTTGTTTAAATCCAGTATCATGATGGTGCTAAAAAAGAGCATCAGCATATTTATATTTATATATATATATATATATATATATATATATATATATATATATATATATATATATATATATGTATATATATATATATATATATATATATATATATATATATATATGTATATATATATATATATATATATATATATATATATATGTATATATATATATATATATATATATATATATATATATATATATATATATATATATATATATATGGGTGAAAATTCGTAAAACGGAACGACTTTTCGGAAATCCAAAAACGATGACTTATTTTAATACTACATATAGGTAGTGAACAAGCTCTGAAATATTTTCAGTTGTTGTTGATTATTATAATTGTTATAAACAATACAAGTTTTAGGTCAATTTTTTTTCAAAAAAAACTCGGAAACTGAGTTTTTTATGAAAATTTCAGTTAAGATAAAAAATAGCCAGAAACTTTATAATTTAAAAAAAAAATGCATAATAAAAATTTTTTTTTTTAATGACAAAAAATCACTTTATTATATACAAATTGAAATTTAATAAGGTTCTTAACCCCTCATCGACAATATTTTTGATTCTGTAGATGTGCCAATGTTTTCTGCAGAAAATGAAGAAAAAAAATCTTCCGGCCCTCATTTTGAAGGTCAATAGCATTAGTTTTTATGAACGAAGGCGCCGCGTTGAGGATGGCGTGGCGCAGTGCAAAGCGGCGTGGCGCACCATAGTGTGATTAGACGCACATATAATTCAAGATAATCGCATATTTATATAAATATTAAGAGTTAACAAACACAGTAATTCTTTAATTAGAAATTATTTAATTTTCACGGGAAAACATACTTTTTAGGAAACCTTCCACAAAAAAATTTATAGTAATTGAGAAATCTTGTAGTAATGTTAAATTAATGGATTACATCATAACTAACAAATCTATTATCTTTCGAATAAAGTTTACAACACAATGTCTTGTCATTAATTGGCACGTAACTGTGGAATTGACGTGTGTTTGGAATTGATTGTGCTCGCTAAAACGAGTTTTTAGGAACTTAGCATGAGTTTCATATTATAGTTTTATACAATAATCAAATTTTATATTCTTAAAAAACTTTCGAGCCCAAATATACAGATCTTCGGCACTGATAATTTTTGCACCTCCAATTTGACGTAAACGTGCAAAATATGCTTGGCGTTATCCGGTACAACCTTTACTGTGCGAAGTAGCAAAAAAATGCCACTCCGCTTCTACATTAAAATCTAACTTATGCTTTAACAGATTACAAAAATTGAATTTATTTTTGTATTGCGCACCAGATCCATTCAAAAAATAAAATAAGTTTTTTACACTTTTAAAAAAATTATTTTATTTTTCGGATGCATCTGGCACCAAAATAAATTCAATTTTTCTGATTTGTTAAAGTATAAGTTAGATTTTAATATAGAGGTATGAATTTTTGAAAAAAAATTGACCTAAAAGTTGTATTGTTTAAGAAAGTTAGAATAATCAACATCAACTGAAAATATTTTCAGGGCTTGTTCACTACCTATATGTAGTATTAAAATAAGTCATTTTTTTTTAGATTTCCGAAAAGTCGAGTCGAAGGTGTTCCGTTTCAAGAAATTTCACCCCTATATATATATATATATATATATATATATATATATATATATATATATATATACATATCTAGTATATACATATATATATATATATATATATATATATATATATATATATATATATATATATATGTATATATATATATATACGAGGCTGGTTTGAAAAGTCCGTGCAAAAATAAAAACTACTTATGTGTTTGGGTAAACCTTTTTTTATTTTTCGACATAGTCTCCTTTTAGGCTTATACACTTCGTCCAACGATGTTCTAGTTTGTTGATCCCTTCCGAATAATAGGATTTGTCCAAGTCTGCAAAATATCCATTAGTGTCTGCAATCACCTCCTTGTTTGAATAAAATCTTTGTCCCGCCAGCCATTTCTTCAAATTGGGGAACAAATAGTAGTCCGAGGGAGCCAAGTCTGGAGAATAGAGGGGATGTGAAACGAGTTGTAATCCTATTTTCATTAATTTTGCGACCACAACTGCTAAGGTGTGTGCTGGTGCGTTGTCGTGATGGAAAAGGACTTTCTTGTGGGCCAATCGCGGGCGTTTTTCTTGCAGCTCGGTTTTCAAACGGTCCAATAACGATGAATAATATTCACCTGTAATAGTTTTACCCTTTTCTAGATAGTCGATGAGGATTATCCCTTGCGAATCCCAAAAGACAGTCGCCATAACCTTTCCGGCTGAAGGAACGGTCTTCGCCTTTTTTGGTGCAGATTCTCCCTTGGTAACCCATTGTTTAGATTGTTGTTTGGTCTCAGGAGTATAGTAATGTATCCATGTTTCATCCACAGTGACGAAACGACGCTTAAAGTCCTCCGGATTCTTCTGAAACAGCTGCAAACCATCCTTGCAACACTTCACACGATTCCGTTTTTGGTCAAGCGTGAGCAATCGCGGCACCCATCTTGCGGATAGCTTTCTCATGTCCACATGTTTATGCAAAATATTATGTACCCGTTCAGTCGAGAACTAAAATTAACCTTTTTGGGTCTGGTGGCAGAACTAAGTTTGAAGAAAGAAGAATACCGCATTTGATATTAAAAATATTTGTTCCACTGTGAGACAAGGGGGTGGCTATGTTCTACTTTGGGAATGCATGTCCGCTGGAGGGGTTGGAAATTTACATTTTATTGCCATGGTGCCATGGATCAGCATGTTAAATAAATAAATAAATAAATAAATATCGTCTTTATTAAGATGTTAATTACATGTGATATGAGTACATATTGCTCACACACATCGTATAGTAGAAGAGGGGAGATTTAACCATCGGTTACTCTTACATCTAATCTCTTCAACACACAACGCGCTTACAAACAAAATAAAGCAACAAATACATACTAACATAGTAAAATCAATAATCGAGAAGATACATCAAAATACAAATAACCTACGTCTGAGAATTCTGCTTATTTAACAGCTCTTCCCTATATAATCGACGAAGTCGGCCAATAGTGCACGTTTTCAGTTCTGGGTTCATGGTATTGTATATATTTACTGCATTATATGTAAAACTGCGCTGAAACAAGGCAGTGCGATGCTGAGGCATAGTCAAGCGATCAGGTCGTCTAATATATCTATCATGCACCAAATTTCGGGATACTAGCTTCTCCCTTAAATAAATCGGAACTGAAGTTCCTAAGAGCCCTAATTAAGAATATTACGAAGTGCAGTTGCACAGTATTAGCAAAATTTAACCGTTTTAATTCATTTATTTTTAAAGATATAAGATCATATTTTCTTAAATGAAATATGAACCTACAGCAGACGTTCTGTACATACTGCAATCGTCTCCTTGAAAGCGCATCCAAGCAAGGATAGTACACAATACTACCATAATGAAATGAAGACAAGACCAAAGACTCACACAATTTTTTCCTCATCTTAAAATTCAGAATAAAACGATTTGCATATAAAACCTTCATTTTCGCAAAACTTTTTTGTAAGAACACCATAACATGTTCCCTGAATCTGAGATGTGTATCAATGCAAAGACCCAAATTCTTAGCACAATCTGAAAACGGCAAATCCTGATCAGCCAGCCTCAGTCTTAAAGCCATGCTCAAGGTTGGTCGCCGATTTTCCTTGCAAAACAATAAAACCTGCGTCTTGTCCGGATTTAGCCTCAAATTATGTTCATCCGAGTAAACTGACAAAGCCATGAGATCAAGATTTAAATTTTCCGCTGCAGACTCAGGATCCGATGGTTCAAAGAAATGAAGCAACTGTGTGTCATCACCATATGACTGAACCGATGAATGTGCAGCAGTTTGGAATATATCAAAAGTATATATAAGAAACAGAAGAGGCCCCAGTATTGAACCCTGGGGCACTCCCGAGATAATTTTACCAGCAGTTGAACAAACATCATTCATTCGCACTCTCTGCCGTCTACCCGACAAATAGCTATAGAAAAATTGTACGGAGTGATCAGCGAAGCCCAGATAGTGCAGTTTAGCACAAAGTAGGTTATGATCCAGCACATCAAAGGCTTTCGAATAATCCAACGAGACTGATATAACAGCCATATTTTTACCAAGAGCTCTAATTATGCTATCAGTTGAATTCAATAAAGCCGTTGATGTGCTATGACCCCCCGGAACCCAGATTGGTGTAAGGGGAGCAACCCATTAGTCAAGAGATATTCTGAAACCTGTGTATGTACTGCCCTTTCCAAGACTTTTGACATAACTGGTAACAAACTAATTGGACGCAAATCTCTAACGGTTAAAGGATTTTTAACTTTAGCAACAGGGCACACAATAGACTCTTTCCAGCTCTCCGGAAAATACCCACTCTCCAGGCAACAATTAACTATATGGGTTAGATAATATAAGATAACAGGTAAACTAAGTTTAAGCATAAAAAGTGTCAAACCATCATTTCCAGCAGCATTAGACTTTATACTATTAACACACCTGCAAATTGACTCAGGGGTTTCCATTAGGAAATTAAAGTTCAGATCTAAATTACTCTTATTGTTACTGTAATAATGTATTTTACCAGCACGGTTGTCTGACTTTCGGAAAACGCTCAAAAAGTATTCATTTATATCATTCACATGTTTATCTGAACATTTTGAGAGACAATTTAAGAGTAAGTATCCAAAAATTAGCACTCGAAAAAAGATAAATTTTCCAACAGGACAATGATCCGAAATATACCGCCAACTTGGTGCGAGAATGGATGATCCATAATGTGCGACAACTGCTTCCTACACCTCCGCAATCACCCGATGTTAACCCCATCGAGCATTTATGGGAGGAACTTAAACTGCGCGTTCTGAAACATAATGTTTCAAATAGAAAAGAATTAAAAACCAGAATATTGAACGAATGGGAGAACATGACAGCAGAAGTTCCTAAAAAGCTGATCGCAAACATGACAAAGAGGTTACAGGGGATTATCAAGGCCAACGGCAGTCCCACTAAATATTAGTTTGAACGAAGTTGTTATTTTCCGTTAAACTTCGTCAAACTATTATTGGTAATTGTTAAGTGTATGGAGACTTTTTTGAAATTAATTTTGTATACATTTTTATAACAATGATGCAACATCTAAATAAAATGTTCCGTAGTTCTTTTTAATACTAATACTCGTTGGTTAAGTTTCAAATATTAATTTAAACATGTCGTCTCATAGTTCCAATAAATTAGTTAAACATAACAGAAAAATAGTATACAAAGCATGGTGGTGTGCAGAGACTGTATATATATATATATATATATATATATATATATATATATATATATATATATATATATATATATACATATATATATATATATATATATATATATATATATATATATATATATATACATATATATATATATATATATATATATATATATATATATATATATATATATATATACATATAAAATATATATATATATATATATATATATATATATATATATATATATATATATATATATATATATAATATACATAAATATGATTTTTTCCAAGTAAATATACTTAATCATTTGCAGTACTCTACATATATTACAATACGAAAATAAATCAGATAAGTTGTGCCTATTAATAGCACTTTGGGAAGCAATAAAAATCTAACATTGTAGTGAAATTATTATAAAAACATAATAGGTGGTACGATTACTGGGCAACGCTAAAACCCGTCCTCGATGATCGTCAACGAACATGAATGAATTTTTTACCAAATCTAATTGGTTTCAGTTAGGAATTTATTAAAATCTCCGTTTTATAAGTATTATGGGGTGCTTTAATACAATTCCATATCAAAGCAACTAACTACAATATAGGATTATGCAAATCTTACAAAACATAAAACATGAGCATTGTCAAATTTGAACATTTCAAAAAATATTATTATAAGAATCAATATTTCTTTATTGAGCCACCTTGATAGGGATTTTCTTACTAACACCCTATTGCATGAAACTGATCTTGACTTATTTAACTGCTTAAGTTCATAACTGTCAAAACGAAAGTGTTAATTATTTCTTGTTTAGGTTTGAAACTTTGGAGTTTTTTAAAATGTATATTACATGGGGTGAGAAGTCTCGAGACTTTCCGAGAGATGGCAACACAGACAAAAAAACCATATGATTTTCAGACGATTCGTGTAAAATTTTCATGACATTTTGTCTATTAGTTTGCGAGTTACAACTGTTATTACATACATATATATATATATATATATATATATATATATATATATATATATATATATATATATATATATATATATATCTCGGTATTCTCCTATAGCACCACATTTCAAAGGAATCATATGAAGATATGGAAAAGACTACTGGACGAGCTTTAATTTTGTTCTTTTCATTATATAGGGACTTTTCCATATCTTAGTAAGCCTCGTCATAGCATTTCTTGCTAGGGATATTCTTCTCTTCATTTCATCTTCGCATCCTACCACACTACTTGCGGTTGATCCAAGATATACAAAGCTTATTACTCTTTCAATACCATTGAGTAAGTGAGAGTTTATTATTTGTTGACCTTGTCGACTATTATCAACTTTGTTTTGTAAATATGAAGGTGTCATCAGCGTAACGCAAGTTGTTTATTCGCTCACCTCTTATTAAAATTCCACCATCCCATTCATTTAACGCATTTCTCCTTATAAATTCGCCATAAACATTAAATAATGTAAGAGACAGAACACACCTCGGCGAGGATGAAATTGATCGGACGTTGTATTGTCTATTCTCATCACTAAAGTACTGTCTAAGTCAAGGTTTTTAATCAGTTTAATCAGATGATAATTAACATCCATTTGCTCTAATATTTCCCAAGGCTTTGTTATAGTTTATGAAGCACGGACACGTATTTTCTACATTGTTCCACCAATTGTCTGATGTTAACAATTTAATTTTTTGTTCTTCTTCCTCTAGCGAATCCGGTTGAGTGATGCTACTTTTGATTTTTGCATAACGATGGAATAAAAAGAATTATGGGTGTTGATTAAACATTGCTTTTTAATGGGAAAAAATATATAGCTAGAGTCCAAGAATGGTTTGAAAGTATTATGGCCTATCTGCTCCGTCCAAAGCAACTATACGTAGATGAACTTAAATGTGGTCGTACAAGCGCCGATAACGCATCAAATTTCGGACGTCCACATGAGCCAGTTACTCCAAAAAACATAAAGAAAATCCACCATATTGTTTTGAATAACCGCAAAGAGATAGCTGACATTGTGAAGAAATCAATAAAATGCGTGAGGCATATGTTGCATGAATATTTGCATATGAAAGAGACATATGCCCAGTAGATGTCGCGCACTCTCACGATTAATCAAAAAACGTGTCGAAGATTCAGAATGCCGTTTGGCACTATTTAGACGTAATCCAAAGGAGTTTTTGCATCAATTCGTAACAATGGACGAAACATGGATCCACCACCGCAGGCCTGAGTCGAACAAGCAGTCCGCAGAGTAGCATGAAAGCCGACCGAAGATTCCAAAAACACAAACATCAGCTGAAAAATATTTTTTGGGATGCGCATGGAATAATATTGACGGACTATCTTGAGAAGGAGCGAACAATCAGCGGAGACTATTACACTGGTTTATTCGACTGTTTTTGAAGGAAACTATGTAGAATAATAAAATAGATTTTTGGCAAAAACACTGTTTTTTCTTCAAAAGTCTAGGAACTTTTTACCCCAAGTAGTACCGTAGTAAAGAACCATAGAAACAGCTATAACGTTGGAAAACTTAAAGAAAGGAAAATCAAGGAAGAATACATTATACATACATATAGAAGAAGGACTGAACCGTATGCACGAAGACGAAAATATTGTGGACTTATGGAATAGTATAGAAAGAACAGTAAAGGCAGCAGCAGAAAAACTCATAAAGAAAAACCCAGGACTAAATATAAAGAATGGTTTGACAGCGATTGCGAACATTGGATAAGGCAACGGCATGAGGTTAAAATGAAAATGCTAGCAAAGAATACAGAAGAAAATAGGAATGAATTAGCTAAGAAGGAAAGTTGTGAAGATCTGCAGAAGGAAAAAAAAGAGAGTATTTAGAGGAAAAGACAAGAAAAATAGAAGAAAACTTTAATAATAAAAAAATGAGAAATTTTTAGTACGAAGCAAAAAAAGAAAGCAGAAGAAAGCAGAAAATAATATTTACTAAGGATAAAGATGGAAATTTGGTGGGAGGAGCTCAAGAAATGGCAAATAGATGGAAACAACATTTCGAGACCAGTCTAAATAGTGTCCCACAGAGGTCTGAAGAAATGACAACACTAATGTTGTCATTTCTTGACAACATTAGTGTTGTTGTCAAGAAATGACATGATCGTTGACATGACGTCTAAACCTCATTCAAAATGACGAAGAAGTTCCAGCAAAGGAGGAACTTATAGAAATAATTAAGAACTTAAAAAACAATAAAAATGTAAGGGGAAACGGAATATGCAACGAGCTCATCAAGGAAGGAGGTTTAGAATTAGAGGAAAGTCTATACAAGCTGCTGATAAAAATATGAGAAAAGGAAAATATGCCTGCGAAATGGTCAGAGGCAATATTAATTCCAGTTCTCAAAAAAGGAGATACAACAAATTGTAAAACTATAGAGGAATTGCTCTGTTTGCTGTGGTGTGTAAAATTCTGGCTAGCCTGATAAACACACGTCTAGATAAATGCGACAAGCAGGTTTTCGGAAAGGACGATCGGTTAACGAGCAAATTTTTACAATGGAACAGGTACTATCGAAGAACTACGAGAATAACTTAACCGTGTATGTTTTATTCATACACTTCAAACAAGCTTACGATAGAATACATAAAGCAGAAATCTACAGAGGTATGGAAAATTTGGGAACACTACAAAAGCTGATCAGACTGATAAGAATGACTCTCGAAAACACAGCAAATAAAGTAAGTGTGAATGGATAAAAATCCCAATCATTTAAGACTAAAAGAGAAGTGAGACAAGGCGACCCATTATCAACCGTTTTGTTTAACATAGTGCTGGAGAATGTAATCAGGGAAAGCAATATCCATAGACACGGAACGCGACTCAATATGAAACATCAATGTCTAGCGTACGCAGACGACCTGATATTACTAACTAGATCAAAGAAGGAACTGATTGACGTAACCAGAAGGCTAGAAATCAATGAGGGAAAATCCACATACATGCTGATAAGACCTGAGGAAGAACCTAGAGAAGAAAAGCTACTAGTTAACAACCGTATGGATGGGAAAATATATCAGTTTGGCAAAATAGAAAACATTACTTACCTGGGAGTGAACTTAAATAGTAGAAATGAATAAAGCAGAGAATTAAATTACAGAATAAACAAAGGAAGTGGAAGTGCAGGCGCTCTAACGAAACAAGATCGAAATTGGCGTCTAAAGGAGCAAAAGAAGACTATACAGGATAGTGATAAGACCTGTAACACTGTATGGATGCGTGTTATAGACGCTAAATAGAGCTGAAGAACAAAAATTGGAGATATGGGAAAGAAAAATATTACGAAGAATATATGGGGGAAAAAATGGACGGAATCTGGATGAGGCGGACAAATAGTGAACTATATGAACTTTACAATAGCCATTCAATAATAGCACAAGTGAAATCACAGAGGATCAGATGGTTAGGTCACGTAGAAAGATTGCCGGAGACCAGAGCAATAAAAAAAAATGTTGAAAGAGGCAGTGGTCGGAAAGAGAAGGAAAGAAGAAAATGGTTAGAGGCAGTGGAGGAGGATATAGAAAAGTTAAAGATAACTAACTGGAAAAGAAAGGCCTCAGAAAAGAATGAATGGAGAAGAATTGCCGATCAAGCCTTAGGCCTACAGGGCCTGTAGAGCTACCTTATATAGCACCGATAAAGAGGACCCTTTGCATGTGAATGTACTATATGCTTACATTACTAGACATATATTGCTACTAGCAAATTAATCAGATAAATTGTGCTGATTAACTCCAATTTAAGAAGAAATATAAATATAGTATTGTAATCAAACTATTAGTTGGTCTGATTATTGGGCCAGGGTAAAATCCATTCATTATGATCATCTATGAACATAAATTAAATTTTTCAAAGAACAATTTGAATACGTTAGAGATTTAATACAACCCAGTTATTTTAGTCATATTAACAGGACTTCTAATGTTTTTCTGTTTTAAACAAGCATCGCATGATGACTTATGGTCTCATCGAGAAGTTCAAAATTCTGTTCAACTTTTTTTTCAATGAAGACTCATTTTGGTGTTTCGCATTATTATCTTGATGACTCACTTTATTAATTTAACAACTGACACTTACTTCTGATAAGTAAAAATAGTAATAAATTTTAAAAACCTGAAGTTCTATATGCTATAAACTCTACAAACCCAAAAATAATCGGCAAAATACAGGGTGAGTCAACGATAGAATAAAGTTCGTCATCTCATTTGTTTTTTTGTTCAAATGTTAAATACAATAGTTTTAGGGAATGTTAAGGTGCTCAGTTTAAAATTATTTTTGAGTATACAGGGTGTTTCAAAAAAGTGTGGCCTAAAATTTTATAGCTTTTTTATTAACAATGTTATATACCTAAACCTAGTAGTTTTTCTATTATTTCAATTTAAAAAAAAAATGCTGGTTTTCAGTTTTGTAAAAAATTACTAGTAGCGCCATCGTTTCTGAAGGTGAAACACTCATAATTGGTACGAACATTCTATAGAGATGAAAAAAAGATATATGTCAATAAATTTCAGTTAGATGCTACAGGGTGTTCAAAATAAATTTATGCGTTTCGACTATTTTAAATTGAAAAATCTCAAATTTTTTAAATGGCACACCCTGTATATTATTATTTTTTCTGATAGATTTTACAAAACCCTCCAACTTTTATTAAGTATATCATATGCCTATTTCTAATAGTTTTCGATTTATTTTGAATTTTTCAATTTTTACCCTCGTTTTTAATACACTTACGCTATTGTGAAAACATAACCAAATAGTTAATAATAATTTTAGTATAGTTTAACTTATCTAATGATTAATTATTATGACGTAATAAATGTTCGAAAATATGCTCGTCTACTTGAATACACATGTTTAGTTGTTTTACTATATTTTCACTTCACTTTTCTTAGCATAAAGGGCGTTATTGTCCTGCACGCATCCTGTCTCCTATTTTCCATATCTACGGGGGTTGTAGGGGGATTCACATAAACACTATCTTTAATGTAGCCCCACAAAAAGATGTCTAAAGGTGTTAAGTCACATAATCGAGGGGGCCACTGAATGAATCCATACCTACCGATCCATTTTTGGGGGTAATGATCGTTTAAAAATTCCTGAACTTCCCGGTGGTAATGAGCAGGAGGTCCGTCTTGTTGAATCCACATTTGTTCTCTTTTAAAGTTATCAACTTCGTCAAGAAGCTGGGGTAATTCGTTTTGCAAAAATTTAGATATCTAGGCCCGTTAAGCGGTTCGCGGAAAAAATATGGACCAATAATTCGAAAATTTAATATTCCACGCCATACATCAAGCGACCAATGGTTTTGGTTTTGAACTTCCTGGACCCAAAATAGATTAACTGTTGAATAATAATGCATGTTATGGCTGTTAACTGCTCCATTACTGCGAAAAGTAGCTTCATCAGAAAACATCATTTTAGATAAAAAATTTCGATCGTCCTCTATTGCTCCATTCATGGTGGTACAAAAGTTTACTGGTCATTCAAAATCACGGTTGTGAAGTTCTTGATGTAGCTTCATATGAAAGGAATGATACTTGTATTTTCTCGTGGTGTGATTAGCCGTAGATTGGGATGTGTCAGATAAGTCAGCTAGTTGACGGCTGCTGACCTGGGGATTATCTTCAACAAGAAGTAAAATCTCCATTTCTTTTTTCTCATTGGTAACATACTGGTTTACTGCACTACCATCAAACCGTTTCACTAAGCACTGAAAAGATTTTCGAGATGGTAACGTCTATTAGGGTACTTCGCTCCGTAAAGCCTTACTGCCAAAAGACAATTTTTTCCCGCCTCGCCCAGTATGTAAACCATATCAATTAATTAATTATTAGGAAAATTATTACCTTTATACGTCACTTACTACAACAAATTAAACTATTTTTACTATAAGTGTATTAAAAATAAGGGTAAAAATTGAAAAATTCAAAATAAACGAAAAGTATTAGAAATAGGTATACGACATACTTAACAAATGTTGGAAGGTTTTGTAAAATCTATCAGAAAAAATAATAATGTACAGGATATGCAATTTAAAAAATTTGAGATTTTTTCAATTTAAAAAGAGTCGAAATGCATAAATTTATTTTGAACATCCTGTAGCATCTAACTCAAATTTCTTTACATATATCTTTTTTTTTTTCATCTCTATAGAATGTTCGTACCAATTACGAATATTCCACCTTCAGAAGTAAAGGCGCTACTGGCAATTTTCTATAATCCTGAAAACTAGTATTTTTTTAAAAAAATTGAAATATTAGAAAAACTATTAGGTTTAGGTATATAACATTATTAATAAAAAAATTTATAAAGTTTTACGCAGAATTTAAAAATAAATTAGAAAATAGGATGTTCCATTTAAAGAACATATGTTATATCGGTCACACTTTTTTGAAGTGCCCTGTATACTCAAAAATAATTTTAAACCGTACAACTTAACATTCCCTAAAACTATTATATTTAACATTTTTTCGTCATTCCCGAAACAAATGAGATAACGAACTTTACTCTATCGTTGACTCACCCTGTAGAATGGACTCAAGTTGCCAACCGTTCTTCAATGTTCCAAGAAATCAAGACTGCTGGTAAATTTTGGGTCTTGTAAACAGGCTCTCTTCTGAATAGAATCCAATAAATCCACTGTATGTTTGGGAACAACGTGGAAGCAGTGCTCCATCGTTGGTCGAATTTGAGCTTAGTACAGAATTAACTGTTGTTGTGGAGTGTGAAGCTTTCTAGTTCGAAACAATATTGTCAGCTTCTGCGAAGCCCTTTTTACTATGCATGCGACATGATCATACCAAGATATATTTGCTATCAATTTAACGCCCAGCAACCTAAATAACGCTGCTAAAGGAATGGAGTGTCCCAGTATAACTATGCCGGGTCTGGCAACGTTAACTATTTTAGAAAAAACTGCCACCTGGGTTTTTGTAGCGTTAAATTCTACTTGGTTACTGTCATCCTAGGATAGAATTTCTTCCAGGTCTTTGTTTAGTTGAATGACTTCCTGCTATCTGCGGATACCTGCATTAATAGTCGATGTTCGAGCATTCAAAGTGAATGAAAAAATAAACGTACTGTCATCTACAACACTGTAGATTGGATTCCTGTTCCTTTCCAGCAGATCGGTCATACAAATAATAAAGAAAGTAGGAGACAGTATGGAACTTTGAGGCACACCGACGTTGGTAGTAAAGGTATTAGAAAGAGATCCGTCGACTTCTACTCGTAATGAAGGCTTTCTTACAAAACATGAGAGCCACAAACAAAATCTTTCAGACACACTATAACAACCCGTCATGCCAAACACGGTCGAATGCCTTGGATGTATCAAGTGCAACCGCTTGCACAGTTGCGCATGTGTTACATAAGTTAGAAGATCTCCTATATATCTTTGGATTGCGAATTACAGAAAACTTTTCTGGTAACAAAAAACAATGTTATTAGTTCATAGTAGCTTAATCGACGAAAGTTAAATTCAACGACGAATAAAGATGTACCTTATTTTTCCTGTTCTTTAATATATGCTCAGTCATGCTGCTCAAAAAACATACGATCAATCTATGGAGTTAAAATATGGGCCCTAAGAGCAGTTATGAGCAATCGCCTTGAAATATTCCAAATATAGTTATATAGATGAATATTTGGAATACCTTGGATAGGGATAATGCAGATTTAAACATAGCAAATGCCATTTGCGAACTACTAACAATAGTTAAATGCAGAAAATTCTCATATCTTTGACATATTTTTACCACTTATAACCAAGGATAAAATCGAAGGATGTACAAAAGTTCGGTGAAAACGATATCCTTAGTTAAGGAATATCCGTTAATGGACCGAAAAAAGTGCAGAACTGTTTCGCTTGGTCGAAAATAGGGTACAATTCGCTCATGTAACTGGTAACGTCAGGAAGGCCTAACATGGCTCTGTGAAAATTTAAAATAAAAAAATTCAAAACGTAATTTGTATCACGAAAAAGATACGACACTGTTTTTTCTTACTTGAAGGCTGTAAAAACATTTTCCATGCAGTAAATGAGAGGAGGGGCATTACTTCATAAAAATAAAGACTATCAAGCTGAAACTCAGCCCTGCAATCAGTGCAGTCACCGCATCATATAATTTTACGTAAATTAATTTTAATTCCCTTTTATACCTCGTATAACATCAGCAAGTAATCTTATTTCAGTTTTAATTTTTTTTTTGAATTAAGAATACTTTGTATGCACCATAAGTAAAGTCGAAGTAAATAAAATCAATAGAATATCATTTCTGTAATGCTAAAAAATCACTTAAGTTACTACGTCTCGCAAATGAACTATCTTAAAATCAAGTGAAGTGAACTTCCTTTTCATATACCTCGATTTTAAAAACTGCACAAAAAAAGCATAATACGATATATACAGAGTAAACACTCTTGTATTCTCCATCCATTTAAACAGTTCTATATTTATCACTTCGCATCGTCGCCAAAGCCGCATGGTTCGTCCGCAACACCCAACCCTACCGAGACGTCCAGATGTCCACAATCTATGTATTCATCAGCAACTTCCAGACCAAATTCCTCGACAAAGCCACCCACCACCACAACCCCACAGATAGGACCGCCTACCTCCCCCTCCACGTAAGGTCCGCCGCCATCTGCCCAGACTCAGCGAACCCCTGCCTCTGGATTCATTTAGGTCCCTACCATGAATATATCTTAAGATCTAGATTGTTAATCGTGTTCTATCATATCATTGTATAATAGTTATAGTTATAGACTAGCTAGTTACTAATAAATGAACTGTCAAATATTTAACAACTTCTTTCCCTTTCACCCTCTTCCCATGAAGCTACATAGCTCAGAAATTATAGCTTCCTTCCCAACATAAAGTATTATATGTTTGTGTATCAAATTGGAAATCGATATCTTGTTTTATTTGAAAGTCGTTATTCTAATAAACAACATAACGAAATGGAAAGCTTTTTTCACGATTTAGGACCCTGGAAAGTGGATAAATGCAAAAATTCCGAAGGGTGATTTTTTTTAGAAATACATTACTTCTTCTCTGGTAAGTTAAGAAAATATACTGGACTGAATCTTCGGTTGGTTCTTTGTGAAACATTTTAAGAATAGTATAAAATGAAAATACTTGGAATTTAATAGTTTCAAATTTATTAGATGATTACACTACATATTACGACTTATTAGGCCTTTTTCAAGAGAATGATGCATCTAAATTAACTGTTTTTTTTTTATATACTGAAATGCACTAATATATACGAAAGAATGGCCTTTCTGTGGGATCTCTTATGTCTACTTTGTTAGCGGAAATTTTCAATCCGTATTATTCAACAATCTAAGTCAATTAAAACATCATTTTGGTGATTGGATTCGTTATGTTAATGATGTTTTTTGTATTTGATAGTACAGAAAGAAATTTTTATCATATTTAAATCCAGTAGACAAAAACATCTAGTTTACAATGGAAATAGAAGGAAATATGGAAGTAAACTTTTTAGACATCAAAATAAAAAGATTTAACAACTCACAACCACTAATACTGTCATATATACAACTTAACAAAGACCTAGAAGAAATTTTATCTTGGGGTGGTAGTAACCAAGTAGAATTTAACGCTACAAAAATCCAGGCGCTAGTTTTTTTCCAAAAAAGTTAACGTTGCTGAACCCGACATAATTATGTTGGGGCACTCTATTTCTCTAGCATCGTCACTCAATTTGCTAGACGTAAATTGGGGAGGAAATATGTCTTGGCATGAACATGTAGTATGCAGAGCTTCTCAAAAGCGGGGAATATTATTTCGAACTAGGAAGCTTTACACTACACAACGATTCTCTCTATAAAGCTCAAATTCGATCAATGATGGAATACTGCTTCCATGTTTGGGGCTCTGCTCCCGAACATACACTGCATTTGTTGAATTCTATTCTGAAGAAAGCTATCCGTCCGATTGGAGACCTAGAACTCATCAGCGGTAAATTCCTATTTTCGTCGACTGGGCATTCTTACCTGTTTTGTTACCCTTTCGTCAACTGAGACCGTTTGACCGTTGACCATTTGAAACTATTCCCTTTTTGTCGACTCGGCGAATTAAAGCTACCAAGTAAAGCTGTAGGTGGCCTTTAATCCTCTACAGGTAGTTTCACCTATTTATCTTTACCTATTTATCTTCATATCTTAAAGTCGACAAAACG
This sequence comes from Pachyrhynchus sulphureomaculatus, assembly GCA_019049505.1. Taxonomy (NCBI): domain Eukaryota; kingdom Metazoa; phylum Arthropoda; class Insecta; order Coleoptera; family Curculionidae; genus Pachyrhynchus; species Pachyrhynchus sulphureomaculatus. Next base: position 51,333,157 of record CM032456.1, read on the forward strand.
GGAGTCGACGAAACGGTACTAACTCTCATCAGCAACCTTAATTCCTTGGAACATCGAAGAACGGTTGGCAAATTGAGTCTATCCTAAAAGTATTTTCCTGGAAAGTGTTGGGTGAATGTAATCCGCGTAATTCCTCCCAGAGCAGTGCATGTTAGGAATGCACGTTGTGCTAATACTTCTTATCTATATGAGGTTCAGCTTGTTACTCCTCATATAATATTTTTTAAGCAATCTTTAAACGATAACGCTCAGACACTATATATTTCACCTCCACATCCAAGTACTGAAGGTGCACCAAATTTGAATTAGATATCTCATTTGATCCAAGAGTTGAACAACAGTCCGATAAACAAAGATACCAATGTCAATAAAAAAAAATTGAATTTTTCATGATCTAGGAACCTAGGACAGTGATTTTTTTATAAATAGGATCCCACACTCTAGCACGAGAAGTTAAAAAAACCGGTGAAGTGCGAGTTGGACTTGCGCAATTAGTGTTCCATACGTTGATTGCTTTTAAAATAAAAATTTTTGTTACGGAGGTAAAAATGATCAATGACTTCACAAAACACACCCCAAATGAGTTTTCAACAAAGTTCTTTTCTGACCTTTACTGAAGACTAATGACCTTGATTTTTTTTTTATATATGCCAGATAAATTATTAAAGGTATACACTCGTGATAATTTTCGTTCAATCTACAACCTGTGGAGAATATTCCAGAATTTTTTCAAAATTTTTTGATCAGTACCTCTCGATTTTTCGCAATTCTTTAAAAATAATACAAGGAAAAGTGTGCGCAAGTATTACATTTATAATATATATAAGATGCAACGCCTCTCTGTCTGTCTGTACGTTAGGGCACTTATCACTCGAGAACCACTTTTTACTTACTTTTTTTTAAAAAAAAATATAATGTTGCCTGTCCAGGTCACAGGATATATTTTATTACGTTGAGTAACATAAAGAATAAACAGTGACGATAATAGTGAATAAAGTCGGAAAAAAGTTTGCCGCTAGCATGTTCTTTTGCAATACACTACCTAAATCATTAAATGTGGAACAATATCATGTAGTAAAGAATATAATATATATATATATATATATATATATATATATATATATATATATATATATATATATATACGAGGCTGGTTTGAAAAGTCCGTGCAAAGTCCGAGAGATGGCACCACCGGCGCGTATCGAGGTCATGTTTAGTTAGTAGCATCTCTTGAATGAACGCACACGAAGTTTCAGCCATATTGGTCTATTTCTTTGTGTTTGGCATTCGTGTAAATCAAGGAAGTCGAGTGGTTTTCAAGAAATGGACGAAAAAGAATTTCGTGTGGTCATTAAACATTACTTTATGAAAGGCAAAACGCGTCAGGAGACTACAGAGAAGCTTGATAAACATTATGGTGACTCTGCACCTTCGATTAGAACAGTTTATAAGTGGTTTCAAAATTTTCGGACTGGCCATATGGGCACAAGTGACGCTGAACGATCTGGACGGCCTGTGGAGGTTACGACTCCAGAAATCATTGACAAATCCATGATATGGTGATGAATGACAGAAGAGTTAAGGTGCCTGAGATTGCTAGTGCTGTGGGCATCTCGACTGAACGGGTACATAATATTTTGCATAAACATTTGGACATGAGAAAGCTATCCGCAAGATGGGTGCCGCGATTGCTCACGCTTGACGAAAAACGGAATCGTGTGAAGTGTTGCAAGGATGGTTTGCAGCTGTTCCAGAAGAATTCGGAGGACTTTAAGCGTCGTTCCGTCACTGTGGATGAAACATGGATACATTACTATACTCCTGAGACCAAACAACAATCTAAACAATGGGTTACCAAGGGGGAATCTGCACCAAAAAAGGCGAAGACCGTTCCTTCGGCCGGAAAGGTTATGGCGATTGTCTTTTGGGATTCGCAAGGGATAATCCTCATCAACTATCTGGAAAAGGGTAAAACTATTACAGGTGAATATTATTCATCGTTATTGGACCGTTTGAAAACCGAGCTGCAAGAAAAACGCCCGCGATTGGCCCACAAGAAAGTCCTTTTCCATCACGACAACGCACCAGCACACACCTCAGCAGTTGTGGTCGCAAAATTAATGGAAATAGGATTCCAACTCGTTTCACATCCCCCCTATTCTCCAGACTTGGCTCCCTCGGACTACTATTTGTTCTCCAATTTGAAGAAATGGCTGACGGGACAAAGATTTTATTCAAACGAGGAGGTGATTGCAGACACTAATGGATATTTTGCAGATTTGGACAAATCCTATTATTCGGAAGGGATCAACAAACTAGAACATCATTGGACGAAGTGTATAAGCCTAAAAGGAGACTATGTCGAAAAATAACAAAGGTTTACCCCAAACACATAAGTAGTTTTTATTTTTGCACGGACTTTTCAAACCAGCCTCGTATATATATATATATATATATATATATATATATATATATATATATATATATATATTATATATGTATATATATATAATCGTCTCTCTGTCTGTCTGTCTGTTTGTTAGTGCGCTTATCACTGGAAAACCACTTATCCGATTTACGTGTTTTTTTTTTTTTCATACATATGTTTCTTTCCAGGTTATAATAATAATAATCTACAACCTATAATTTGTATAAAATGCAACGTCTTTCTGTCTGTCCGTCTGTCTGCCTGTCCGTTAGTGCGTTTATCACTCAAGAACCACTTATCCGATTTACGTGTTTTTTTTTTAGATTTATACATATGTTCTTTGGCCAGGCCAGGATATATTTTTTATTACGTTAGGTAATATAAGAAATAAGCATTGACGATAATCAAGTCGGAAAAAGAGTTTGCCGCTAGCGTACTCTCTTGCAAACGCTGCCTAAATCGTTAAATATGGAACAATATCATGTAACAAAGAATACAGTATACATATAAAATGCAACGTCTCTTTGCCTGTCTGTCTGTCCGTGAGTGTGCTTATCATTCGAGAACCACTTATTCGATTTAAGTGTTTTTTTTTAATTCTTAACTTAATATTTATCAAATAAAAATCTATAATATATATAAAATGCAACATCTATCTGTCTGTCTGTCCGTTAGTGCGCTTAACACTCAAAAGTCACTTATCCGATTTACGTGTTTTTTTTTATAAAATAATTATGTTCTCTGGCCAGGTTATAGAATATATTTCATTACGTTAGGTAATATAAGGAATAAGCAGTGACAATCATAGTGAATCAAGCCGGAAAAAAGCTTACCGCTAGCGCACTCTCTTGCAATACGCTGCCTAAACCATTAAATATGGAACAATTTCATGTAACAAAGAATACAATATAAATAAAATGTAACATCTTTCTCTGTCTGGTTGTCTGTCCGTTAGTGCATTTATCACTCGAGAACCATTTAACCTATTTACGCGTTTTTTTTTTAAATAATACGTACGTTCTCTGGCCAGGTTATATAATAATGATAATAATCTATATAATATATATAAAACGCAACGACTCTCTGTCTGTCTGTCTATCCGTTAGTGTGCTTATCATTCGAGAACAGCTTATTCGATTTATGTGTTTTTTTTAAAAAATTCTTAACTTAACATTTATCAAAAAAAATCTATAATATATATAAGCCGCAATGTCTCTCTGTCTATCTGTCTGTCTGTCTGTCCGTTAGTGCGCTTAACACTTAAGAACCATTTATCCGATTTACGTGTTATTTTATAAAATACATTTGCTCTCTGGCCATGTTGTAGGATATATTTTATTAAGTCAAGTAACATAAGGAATAAGCAGTAACGAAAATAGTGAATCAGGTCCACGCGAGCGGAGCCGCGGGCATGGCTAGTTATATATTTTTGAATTCGTGTCTTACAAACTTTCATTTGACACCCAACTCGTTGACCTGGTAATTTTTTTTTTCACTTCCGATTTCGCCCCTCAAAACTAAACAATTAAGTTAAAATTTAACTTTCAAAATTATATGGCTATAATGAGGCCATTAATTCCTATACTTGCGCCAAATTTCAACTTTCTATGTTAAATAGTTTCAGAGAAAATCGGGAGTGACAGACAGACAGACAGACGGACAGAGAAACGGACAGACAAACGGGCAGATAAACGGACAGACACTAAAGTGATCTTATAAGTGTTCCCTACGGAACACTAAAAACAAACAATAGGGATCATTTTACCAAAATTAATCGACTGATGTCATTACAAGGCAGAAAATACTATAAAGCCATTTACATAAGCTATATTTGGTGAACTAGGGAGTAATAATACTGATAATAGCCAGGTGAAAGAGCTGAAACAAAAATTCTTTTATAAAATCCCGTTGTAGCCCTTGCTCAAAGTTTGTTTAACCGCTAATTGTAGTTGGAAAATATACTCTACCTCCAATAGGAGCGTTCTTTTTATCGAAATATTAATTCGAGCTATCTATCGCCAATTCTATTTAATATCTCGTATTTGAACCAAATAACGTGTGAGTTTAATATCTCTAGGAATGATGTGATATCATCAGCCAAACAATGCATCAATTAAAAAATTAGGGACGGAATTATAAAATATAGTAATTATCGATTATTCCCTATTCCTTGTAGCCTTCCGCAGATATAGAAAAATTTAGCATTCTTTTTAATTCTAATACTACTAAGTATAAAAAACTTTGTATATTGCTAATTAAAGACTCATTATTATGTATCAAGCTTCATGCGTCTCTCACAAATTGTATAATTACTTCATGTAATTATTGTTTTAAAAAGTAATCGGTTTAATAAGTAACTATTTTAGCGAAATGATTTATTACGACTACTATAATTTTATTAAAGATCTCCATGATGTATTTGATCCTGTAATCTTTTTACGGCCGTGTTATGAAAATCTTTGACACATTTCCCATAGTAAATCAATCAAAATTACATGTAGCAGACTTGCAATAAGAAGTAGAAATCATACATCATCGAGGCGATAATTTGTACTTTGAAACTTGAAATCTCTACTGCCTGTGTGTCTAATATGAAATGATAGTTAATAAAAAACTGTCTTCAAAAAGTAATAAAAAGTACAAAATAATATAAAAGAAAATATAATATAGTTGTCAGTTGTCAGAGGCAAATTTTGACAGAAAGTTCTCATTAAATGTTAATATGCTGCATTTTGGAATACAGGTAGTTTTTTGGATTCTGTTTTTTGCAAATATAACATAAAAAAGATATCATAAAACTAATAGCACAACGTGAAAGAACGGAAAATTTTACAAAAAAATAGTATATATAGTTTTTTTTTTTTTAGTTTTACTGTAATATAATAAAATAATCCCTTCAGTTGTAGTGGGAATCGAACGTTTCTGTATACCGTTAAATATTTTGAAATTGCTGTTAAGGGGTTTCTCGGAGTGTTGATTAAGAATCCGATAACAGATTTGAAAAATTCAAAATGGTGGTTTCAATATGACGGCCAGAGAGTACGCAATTCATTTAATTTCTTCGAATAATTTAGAATTTTTGTGTTTTCAATAACTGTTTTCTTTGTACCTGGATATTTAAATGAAATATAAATACTTTATACTTGAAGCTTAGACTCTTATCTTTCATTTCCCACCTTGATTTTTTTTTTTATTTTAAGTTGTATGATTAATAATAAAGAAAAAAACGAGAGAGTTTTTTTTAAGTTTTTAATGATTTTCTAATATCAAGTATACTTTTAACTGTAACTAAAAAAAAAAAATGTCTGACTTTTTTTGACCATTTCGTACTGCTTTGAACGTAAAATTGCTGGCGACGCACTACAGCAGGCAAATTTTCATATTTAAAACTGAATTTTTAAATAACACAGACAATGTGGATATTTTTAATTATCTTTATATTGAAATTTAAGGTATAATAATGATATATGCACAATATTTTATTAAATATTTGTAATTTACTGTATGCTCGTTAAAATGATGCAAATAAAAATGTTGTTTTAAGTTTTACAAATTATAAAGCAACAAAAATAAAAACTGTTAGTATCATCGAAAAGCTGAAAGTCTCTTCTTCAAAAAGCTATCTTTTAATTTTTTTTTACACTCTGAAAACAAGTAATATCGATTAACCTTCGAGCGGTGCGCGTAAATTTTCAAATTAGCTTGTCTGGCGTCTTTTTGAATAACCTATCCGAATTTTAATAAATTCTCAGTCTAATAAAAAAAAATCTATATATTATTTTTTTTGTAAGGTTTCCCGCTTTTTTCTGTAGTGCTATTAGTTTTTTCGATATCTTTTTTATTTTTCGAGATATTACCGAAAAAACCGAATTTTTGTATTTTATTTAGGATTTTGCAGCACCGTTGGGTACTTTCCCACTTAGCTTGTAAATACTGATTGATCTTCGACATTAGGTTTTATTTATTTGACTCGAGGGGATAGTAACCAAGTCGGATTTAACGCTACAAAAACTCAGGCAGCAATTTTTTCTAAAAAAGTTAACTGTGCGGAACCTGACAGAATTATATCGGGGTATTGGTATCTTTTCTCAATTTCCTGGGTGTTAACTTAGGAGCAAATATGTCTTGGCATGAACATGTTTCATGCATAGTAAAGAAAGATTCTCAGAAACTGGGAATATTATTTTGAACTAGAAAGCTTTACACTTCACGACAACTTTTAATTCTGTACAAAGCTCAAATTCGACCAATGATGGAATACTGCTTCCATGTTTGGGGCTCTACTTCCAAATATACACTACATTTGCTGGAGTCTATTCAGCAGAGAGCTATTTGCCCGATTGAAAACCCGGAACTAACCAGCAATATTAATTCCTTGGAACATCGAAAGAACGGTTAGCGACTTAAGTCTATTCTACAAGTACTTTCGGGCAAAGCGTTCGATAGATGTACCTAGTTTAACTCCTGCCAGAGTGGTCAAGCTAGCAATACACATCGCGCTAATACATCACATCCGGATGAGGGCCAGCTTGTTACTCCTTTTATAACCCTTTTAAAACGTCCCTTGGAATGATTTACTCAGGACTTTTTATTCCACCTTGTACCATTTATAGTGATTCAAGACCAACGTGAATCGCTTTTCTGCTCATGCGTCACTCCCGTAGAGTAGTTTCTTCTTAAGAGCAAGACTTGCCCCGATTTCCTCTTTGAGTAATCATTTTCTTTCATTTAAAACGTTGTTTCAGTTGAGATGCACTAATAATAATAAATGCTTTTATTGTCGACACAAAACTGTGTGATGATGACGTGGTTATACCATATATTGTTGGAAATGAATTTAAGTTTGAGATTCCTCTTTGCCCTCCATAAAGTTTTGTATATTTCCAGTGTACTTTTCACTTTCCAAAAAAAAAAAAACGCTTTTATACCAATAAAAGTTTTAATTTACTACTATCAACATTCTTAATATAAACTAATATCATTGTCAACGGCGCATAGCCAACTTCGGTAAAGTGAGAAAAATAATTTGGTCTTTTTAATTTTACACCATCATCATCAATCAGCCCTTTGCGTTCACTGCTGAACATAGACCTCTCCCATCTCAGTCCACTCTCTCCTCTTCTGGACTCTCCGCATCCAATTACAACACACTCTCTTAATATCGTTTGCCCAGCATGTGGGAGGTCTACCACTACTACGCCTGTTACTTCTAGGTCTCCACTCAAGCAGCTTCGTAATCCATCTCCCATCCGACATTCGGGGTATATGTCCCGCCCAGTTCCATTTAAGTTTCGCGATGTATGCAATTACATCATTAACGCCGGTTCTTTCTTCGTTTCTAATACAATCCCGCAGTGACACTCCAATCATTGATCTTTCCATCTTGCGCTGTATTAGTCTAAGCTTTTTTAGCGGCTGCGATAGTTAGGGTTACAGTTTCCGCCCCACAAGTCATTACTGGAAGCACACACTGATCAATGACCTTCCTTTTTAGGCAGGTAGAAAGATCACTCCTAAAGACCTAATAGAGCGTTATTCTTCTCTTCAATTCGCACGTTTGGTTGTGATGCGAATCTCGTGACCAAGATAGGTGTATTTCTCCACTAGTTCTACCTTTTTATTGCCGACATTAATCTGTTCTGGAACCAAGTTCGTCGTATATTTTGTTTTAGGAGCATTCATTTCCAACCCCACGTCTGCACATACTTCTCGAAGTTCTTGAAGCATTACTGCAAGCTCTCCAACACTGTCACACATGAGAACTATATCATCAGCAAAACACAGATTTGTCCGACTTTGCCCATCTATGTTAAAGCCTTTTCCTTCCCAGTTGAGTTTCTTGAAAGCGTGTTCTAAAACTGCGGTGAATAGTTTAGGCGACATCCTGTCGCCCTCTCTTACTTCCCTACCTGTTGGTATGGATTTGGTGTTTTCGTGGAGTTTTACCGTCTTATAGGCATTTTTGTAGATGTTGTAAATCAACTTTGTATAACGATAGTCAACACGGCACTCTTGTAACGCTTCTAATACTGAGTCCAGCTCGACCCTATCAAAAGCCTTATGAAAATCTATGAAGGCCAAGGCAAGTGGTCTGTTATATTAAATGCTTTTTTCAATTAATGTCTTCATACTTTGTAGTTGGTCAATGGTTCCAGGCCCGGAAGCCAGCCTGCTCCCTTGGTTGATAGAAGTTCAACTTATTTTCAAGTCTTGTTGTTATTATCCTAGTGAACAATTTGTAGAGATGGTTCAGAAGGCTTATGGACCGATAGTTTTCTAGCTCCGCTATATCCCCCTTTTTGTGAAGTAGTGTGACGACAGTATTATGCCACTTATCTGGTATCGTGCTATTAAATAGGCAAAGATTGAACAAGGATCTTATTTTTCCTAGAAGAGAAGATTCACCGATTTGAGAGCGTCCGCAACTACGTTAGCGTTTCCAGGGGTTTTGTTATTCTTAGTTTTCCTTAAGGCCAACTCTATCTCGTTCAAGGTGATATCTGACAGTGATTTCGATTGCTAGTTTAAAAAACCTTTCTTACTTGAAATTATATTGGGTTCTGAGTTTGGATCTAGTTTAGTATCTCTTTGGCTTTTGTACAGTAGCTGATAAAATTCTTCAACTACTCCTAGTATTTCCTCTCTGTTTGTCACCATATTTCTCTCCTTATTCCTGATTTTAGTTATTTGTCCTCTTCCATTCCTAAGTTTTCTGTGTAGCACTTTTAGGCTGTTGTCGTCTTCTATGGTCTGCTGGATTTGACTCTTCCTTTTACACCATAATTTCGTAAAAATATATATTAGGTTGTCGAAAAAGCATTGAGCCTTTTTCTCGTTAGATAGCTTTAATGCCATATTTCTCAGGAAATATAAGTCCCATCGGCTCATACTTAGCGTCATTTGAAAGCTGACGTGCAAAGACTGTTAGACTTAGAGCGTTTGGAAGATAATTGAAATTTCTGCAAACGTTCGCTACATTTCCTCATTTTATTTCAATAAAGGCGCAAATGCTTCGCAGACTTTGTTAGCTTCATTGCTCCTGATGAAGCTACTATGGTGAGTGAAACGAGCGTCGAGGGAAAAAATAATGTACATAGTGGTAATATATATTGAGTATATGAATAGTTGAATATACAGTGAAACCTGTGTTAACGGCCACCAGTATAAGCGGTCGCCTGTGGTAACGGACAGTATTAAGCTTCCCGAAACCTATTGCATATAAATTCCCGTATACAAAAACCTGTTAATTACGGCAACTTGCATTAAACGGCCAGGAGCAGTTAAACCGAAATTTTTATGGCATATTACCTTGGAAATTTACCTGGTAATAACGACCGGGCTGGCTGAAGGTTTTTATGACATACTAATTATTTTTATGGGCCTTCAACCTTTTACTTTTACTACTACTGCAACTTGAGAATTTATTCAAGGAAATATCCATTATTGTTGATAAAATTATCTCGTTTAAATTTGAAGTTTTCTGTTTATTCCATTATTTTAAAGTTGTCTTCGTACTGATCACATTTTTAATAATGTCGCTGATACGAAAACGTTTGTCACTAAAAGACAAAATTATTATCATCGCTGAAAGTGAAAAGTTTGCTTTAAGTTCGCGAAAACTGGCTGAAAAGTTCGAGGTTGGAAAAAAAACGCAAATTCTCGATATACTAAAAAAAATTTCCCAAGTCAGCAGGATTAGCAGTGGATATACAATTGGTTTTGCAAGGCCAGGAATAAAGCAGTTCCAATATCTGGACCACTACTCAAACAAAAAGCACTGGAGGCGTCAAGCAGCTTAAAAGTGGAAAATTTCGCTGCATCAGATGGGTGGTTGGAAAGTTTCTGTAAACGGCACAATATTACTTGTTAGTCAGTTTCTAGTGAGTCCGAGTCAAAGATGCACTTTGTTTAGTATGAGTGAAGTTTGTGCAAATTTAAGAGACATACGAAACTATTTTTTGTGTAATAACAATGGTGAAATGGCTATAGATATTTCTCGAGTGCTACTTTCATGTGAATCTGAGGTTTTGAAATCAAAGCTAAAAAAATTTAAACAAACAACAATTGAAACATACTGCAAAAAAGCTTATTAACATGTAAACATTTTTAAGAAATCTATATTATGTATATATGTGTATATAGTGTACATTCAAAATATTTTTTTATATTATTAAATCATTTTAACTTTTCAATCTGTGTGTATGCTAACTCTATTTAGCAAAATAAAGAAAATGTATAAAAATAGAAAAATATATGTCTTTTATTTATAGGGCGCAAAACCTGGGAATAACGGCCACCTGTCTTAAACGGTCAATATTCTTAAATTTTTGTGGCCGCTTTTGAGAGGTTTTACTGTATAATAATCCAGACGGCCTAAAGAAACAAAGCAATAATAAATATTGACAAATGATACCGTATACATCTAACGTCATGCTGAAATTGTTTATTTACTCGTACGCAAATATTTTTTATTTAGAATTTTGACTAGTTTTGTAGAGTAAATATCATTTAGTACGATTTCGTACGTGAAGTAAGCTCACTCGTCCTGAAAAATATTACTTTCCGAACTTATCACCTAAATAAATATTCTTTCTGTAAGCACTTTACATACGACTTCCTACAAAACATACAACTGGAGCATAGCATAAGAAAATCCACCATCCGGAACAACATATTATGCTACATAGATCCAATATTAAATAATAATATATTAGATTGTGGTAAACCGCGGAAAATTGTTTGACAACTTATTATAGGAAATAAAAACAGACCAGTCTAAAACAATTATGTGTTGTGGTTGTTATAATTTACATTACGGAATTGGTTGTTGGATTGGAAGTAAAATAACATCGGTCAAGTAAGACTGCAGGTAAAATGATGCACCAAGGGTCTTGTAGTAATTTAAATCTCTCGTGAATATTCAATTAAACAAATTGGTCTAGGCTACGCCCAAAATTCAGAAAGTATTTTTACATGAATTAAAATACAATATGTTTATTTATTTATATCATTTATTAATGAGCAAAGCCGAATTTCTTGATCACTTAATAATATCGAGCAGAAAGTTCTTACAAACGAATAATTTAGCAATGATTCGGTTTTCTTGGCAAGCAACCACTAAAGAATCCAGAAGCTGCTCGCTAGAGTACAGTAGGCAAGTTCTAGATATGAACTCGAACTGAGTGTCAAAAGGACGAAAGGAGTAATACACACATCACTTGGAAGGAAGTCATGTCAAATATTGATTTCTTATATAGTTATTACGTCCAGAGTTAATTCCGTGGATTCGTATAGAAAAAATGTGATGACGACGAGTTTCTCGAGAATGCACGTGTGAACTTATTTGATCTAACAGGGATGATGATATTCAATATCTGAAGCATTCCAAGACATAATAAATCTCTGAGATCTTTATGAGTTACGATATGGGAGTCAATATTAATCTACAAGTAAGTTAGTTCTGGTTGATTAAATTAAAGACAGTATGTTTCAAAAGTTTATATTATTGTCCATGTTGCTTGTTGAAAAAGTATTGTGCCTTTGGAAGTCCGAGTTCAAAATCTACTTTGTTTAGTATGAGTGAAGTTTGTGCAAATTTAAGAGACATACAAAACTATTTTTTGTGTAATAACAATGGTGAAATGGCTATAGATATTTCTCGAGTGCTACTTTCATGTGAATCTGTGGTTTTGAAATCAAAGCTAAAAAATTTTAAACAAACAACAATTGAAACATACTTCAAAAAAACTTAACAACATGTATACATTTTCAAAAAATCTATATTATGTACATATTACTATAGTATATAGAGTGTATATTCAAAATATTTTTTTATATTAATAAATATTTTTAACTTTTCAATCTGAGTGTATGTATAACACTATTTAGTAAAATAAAGAAAATGTTTAAAAATAGAAAAATATATGTCTTTTATTTATAGGGCGCAAAAGCTGGGAATAACAGCCAGCTGTCTTAAATGACCAATATTCTTAAATTTTTTTGTGGCCGCTTTTGACGGGTTTTACTGTAGTATAATAATCCAGACGGCCTAAAGAAACAAAGCAATAATAAATATTGACAAATGACACCGTATACGTACTCGTACGCAATTATTTTTTATTTAGACTTTTGACTAGTTTTGTAGAGTAAATATCATTTAGTACGATGTGGCATGTTCTAGATATGAACTCGAACTGAGTGCCAAAAGGACCAAAGAATTAATACACATATCACTTGGAAGGAAGTCATGTCAAATATTGATTTCTTATATAATTATTATGGCCAGAGTTAATTCCGTGGATTCGTATAGAAAAAATGTGGTGAAGACGAGTTTCTCGAGAATGCTCGTGTGAACTTATTTGATCTAACAGGGATTATGATATTGAACATCTGAAGCATTCCAAGATATAATAAATCTCTGAGATCTTTAAGAGTTGCGATATGGGAGTCAATTTCAATCTACGACTAAGTTAGTTCTGGTTGATTAAATTAAAGACAATATATTTCCAAAGTTTCTATTATTTTCCATAATTCTTGTTGAAAAAGTATTGTGCCTTTTGAAGTCAAAATTGAGACAATTGTTTTTATATTTTGAAAGAACTTTATTGAAATAAATACGCGACTTTTGTTCGATGATACTCTGTGGTTTCTGGGTAAAAAATTTTGGCAAATGTTTTCACATGCTTTTTTCAAACTAACTTAACACCATTCAGGAAGCTCTGGAGAGACTAAAACAAAAGGTAGCCTGACTGTACAAAGTCCAAGCTACTCATATGGCATTTTTACTCAACTTTTGCCAAAATTCTCGTTTGTCGAACAATGCGAGGAGCATATGTAACATCGAAATTTCCAGAACAAAAGAGACTGAACCAGCTTTTGTTAGTTTCAGTGCAGAAATAAAGTATTTGATACAGTAGTGATTTAGACTAAGTAGTACATTATATTCAGATATTACCAAAGACTTAGCGCTCGACATATCTCCGCGAAAAATTATTTACATTGAAAAAGTTAGTTTCAAAAATATTTGCAAGTATTCAAATTCGTTATGAATTTAGAAGCGGAAGGTATCTATTTTTATTTTAATGTAACATTTTACGTCTGAATATAGTATTATATTCGCAAAAACTCACCCATTGACACTTTTGTCTCAAGACCATTACTAGATAAATGAATTTATACATGGCTGTACAATCAGGATGCCCGATTGATGTTTCTTTTGAAGAAATGCTAGATAAAATTCATTATATCGTGATGGAAGATCGTTGCATCATTAAGCTTCGTGAGATTGCTGAGATGGGAGGCAATTCATATGAACGGGTACATATTATCCCGCAAAAAGTTATAGAAATGAAAAAGTTGAGTGTGCGATGGATGCCGCGTTTGTTCACTCCAGACTAAAAACGCACGGGGAAGGATATTTCAAATTTGTATTTGAAAAAGTGACAATGTAATCTGAAGGACTTCTGGCGTCATTTTGTGACTATAGAGGAAACGTAGCTCCACCACTACATCCAGAGACAAGTAAAAGTGCATCGAAAAAAGCGAGAATGGTTTTAGAAGGGGGAAAAGTGATGGCAACTGTTTTTTTGGGGCTCACAGGGTATCACCATGTATGACTAATTGGAAAAGGTAAAACAGTGTCTGGTTCCTATTACACCACGTTAATGGCCTGTTTGCATAATAAATTGACAGAAGTGACAAAGATTAGCGCACAAAAAAGTGCTCTTTCACCAGGACAAAGCAACTGCCCACATATTGTCTATCGCAATGGTAAACGTGCCCAAACTGGGCTTTGAAATAGTTGCTCACCCACCCTATTCCTCTGATTTAGCCCTAAGTGACTTTTTTTGTTTCTTAATCTCGAAAACTGGCTCGAAGGAAGACATTTTCGTCGAATGAAGAGTGTGCTGTAAACGAGTGTGATGCACAGTTCAAAACAATTGCTTATTCTGAAGAAATAAAAAAAAATTATTATATTACCAAATGTTTTGAACTCAATGGAGATTATGTTGAGAAATAATAAATTTTTGTTTTTGCAAAAAATTTATTTATCTTGCTTTTTGTTTTTACAAGGGTTTTCAATCCACCCTCGTACTTAAATTTAAGGCGGTATCTTATATGAAGAATGTGTATAGGGAATTCTTTAAGTTGAAACATATATTTTAACAGGATTTAATAGAAAAGTTAAATGACAAAGAAGATATGTAATTTGTTAGATTTTTAATTTCAGATCTTTAAAATTTCAATATTCTTATTTAACACAGGCTGAAAAGTTTTTGGTCTGACACATAGATGTCGCCCTTTTCAAAAAATCCATATCATTTTCAGGAAGTACCAACCTTCAAACGATAAATGTCAAAATTTCATGACGTTTTGAAGATTAGTTTACAAGTTACGGTGGTTCTAGTGACTCTACTTTTGATATTTTTAAAACAATGGAAAAAATCGAATTTCGTGTGTTGATTAACACTCTTTTTTGATGGGAAAAAATACCTTGCAAGCAAGGCAATGGCTTGATAACTGTTACGGAGACTCTGCCCTTGGAAAAATCACTCATTATTTACATGTTTGCTGAATTTAAACGCGGTCGTACAGATACAAATGATGCTGAACGCTTTGAATGCCTAAATGAGGTGGTTACACAGGAAAACATCAAAAAAATCCACAAAACTGTTTTGAATGACCGTAAAGTGAAATTGCGTGAGATAGCTGACACCCTAAAGATATCAAAAGAATGTGTTGGTCATATTTTGCATGAACATTTGGGCATGAGAAAGATCTGTTCGAAATGGTTACCGCATTTGCTCACAGTGGACCAAAAACAACAACCTGTTGATGATTCTGAGCGCTGTTTGGACCTGTTTAAGCGCAATAAGAATGATTTTTTCATGCGATATGTGACAATGAATGAAACATGGATCCACCATTACACACACCGGAATCAAATCGGTAGTCAGCTGAGTGGACAGCAGACGGTGAAAACCGCCCGAGGCGACCAAAGACACAACAGTCGGTTGGGAAGGTTTTAGAATTTTGGGATGCGCATGGAATAATTTTCATCGACTATGCCGAGAAGGAACGAACCATGAGTAGCGAATATTATATAGTTATTGGTGCGTTTGAAGGCAGAAATCGCAAAAAAAAAAAAAAACGGTCCAAGAAGAACAAGAAAAAAATGCTTTTTCATCAAGACAACGCACCGTGTCACAAGTCAATGGTTATGATGGCAAAATTGCGTGAATTGATATTCGAATTGCTTCCCCATCCACCGTATTCTCCAGATTTGGTTCCCAAGTAGCTACTATCTATTTGCGGGAAAGAGATTTGGCTCCAATGAACAAGTCATCACCGAAATTGAGGCCTATTTTGAAGGCAAAGATAAATCCCTCTACAAGAAAGGTATAGAAATGTTAGAAAAGCGTTGGACTGATTGTATCGCTATTGAAGGTAACTATATTGAAGAACAAAGTCGAATTTTGCAAACAAATGTGTTTTAAGTAGCTAGACCAAAAATTTTTTAGCCTACGTGTTACTTCGATAGGTCGTTTACTCTATGCGGATAATAACTTTCCACGTAAAGCTTGGTTTACAACTATTTTTTTCAATAAAAATTATCTTCATACAACAGACATCAGTATGCCTACCAGCTGTGTATCATAAGATGTGATATTTTGAAGTACTTTCAATTGCTGAGCACGAATAGATTTTTTTACGAATTCTTGTACTGTACTGAGGGGTCAACGCTTGTAATGGCGTCTTCTAAGGATACCATCTCTATTCAGAGGTTGACTATCGTCTTGGTTATTGTAATTTTTTTTACCGCGGCTCTAAATAACTGTACGGAAGTACAGAAAAACCGTTCTCTCAAGTGCTTCAGCCACGACGTGGGTCGCCTTCCTGCAGATCTTTTATCTTCTATCTTTCCTTTCATTATGAGTAGTAAAAATATTGTAACGTTCTCCTGGCGTAATGTGACCAAAGTTTCGTGGTTTTTATTTATTTATATTTATTTTGTTCACTCGTCTTAACACTCTTTCATTGCTGTTTCTTTGTGTCCAAGATATTTCCATAATTCGCCGATAAATCCACATTTTAAATGATTTCAATTTCTTCATTGCGATTTTGTTGATAGTCCGGGTTTCTAATTCATACAACAGAATCGTAACCACGTAACATTTTGCCATTCGGAGTCGGAGTTGTAAATTCAAGTTACGGTTAGTATAAAGTCTCATTTTGTAGAATGACGTTCTGGCCTATTGTATTCTACTATTGATTTCCTGTGTCTGGTGGTATTTCTCGTTTATCCATGTTACCAGATATTGGTATTTCGTGGCTTTTTATATCAGTGTTATCATATGTTGATATTTTTTTATAGATCGAAGGGGTTTTACTTATTATCAGGTACGAATATCTTATATATATATATATATATATATATATATATATATATATATATATATATATATATATCAATCGGTTTTATAACGTCTTCCGTCTTCCGATGCCTAATTTCAACTCCTCCCGGTTGCTCCATCCCTCCTCTTCCAGATCTCTCTCTAGTACTTCCTTGTTGATTCCAGCTTTGGCGTGGTCTTCCTCGCTTTCTTTTTCCATGAGGGTTCCAATTTAAAATCTTTTAGGCAGTCGGTCTTGTGACATTCTCTGTACATGTCCGTACCATACCAACTGTTGGGTTCTGATTTTGTCCACTATATCGTGCTTTATTTCTAAAGCTCGCCTTATCGTATCATTTGGTATGCGGTCTTTTCTGGATTTTCTGGCTGCTCGTCTCCAGAAATCCATTTCTGTAGCTTTTAGTATTTTTTCTGTTCTTTCCCTTAATGGCCACACCTGGGAGCTGTAAGTTATTATACTTTTCACTATTGAGTTGTAAATTCTCTTCTTATTTTCAATTGTTATGTTTTTGTCCCATAGTATACTATTAAGCATTGCAATCGCTTTTCTTCCTTGGATATTCCTCTCGAATATTGCTTCTTCCAGTGTTCCATCCCTAGATGTTCTCGTTCCCAAATACTTATAACTGGCACAGTGTTTGATGGTGTGACCTGTGGCCAGTCCTGCTGTTGTGCTCCGACGCACATGTACTCGGTCTTTTTAATATTGACTTCTAGGCCCCATTTTTCATATTCATCCATAAGTTTTCGTGTCATGTATTCCATATCATCGATGTCCTGAGCGACTACTACCTGGTCATCTGCGAATCATAGCGTGTACAATGTAGTATCGTCATCCAGTGGTAATCCCATACTGCTGCATTTCCTTTTCCCGTTCTTCAGTGCACTCTCCAAATAGATTTTAAATAGCGTTGGGGATATACAGCAGCCCTGTTTGAGACCCTTTGTGACCGGGAACCCTGTTGTTATACCATATTTGGTTTTCACACTACTTCTTGCGTCTTGGTATAAGGATTTTACGGCTTTAATTATTTCGGTGCTTATATTACTCTGTTGTAGTATTTCCCACAATCTCACAAACAAGACATGGACTTCCTGATCAAATGCGGTTTTCTTTTCTAGGATTTGTGTCAGTGAGAAGAGATGGTCTATTGTGGATCTTCCTGCTCTAAAGCCTGCCTGTTCTTCAGCTTCTACGTCCGCGTATTCCGTTTCTATTCTATTTTTAAGTATTTTTCCGTATATTCTGCTAATAGATCCTGTAACCGTTATTCCCCTATAGTTATCGCAAATATTTTTGTCTCCTTTCTTATGAATTGTTGATATGTATGATATTTTCCATTCCTCGGGTACTTCTGATGTGTTAATGCATCTTTGGAATAAGTTCCTCAAAGCGCTAAATAGCTTTTCAGTTCCATATTTTACTATCTCTCCTGGGATGTTTCCTGGTCCTGGAGCTCTACCATTTTTTAGCGTTTTACATACTTCTTTAACTTCTGATGTTGTTATCCTTATTGGGGATCCTCGTATAACTATATTTAGGTTTCCATGTTGGGTACTTTTGAACTCTGGTCTATTTTCTGTTAGCATATTTGTAAAATATTGGTTCCATTTTTCTGGTGTTATTGGTGAGAAGATTTCTCTTTTCCGTTCTGCTCTCATATTTTTAAGAAGTCTCCAGCTTTCTGTGCTTTTTCTTCCTACTATGTAAGTGTTGAATCTTGAGCATGTCTTTTCTCATTGGTTGTTCTTTTTGTCACTAATCATTTTGCGTACTCTAGCTTGGGATTCTTTGTATTTTACTTTGTCGTTTGTGATCTTTGAACTTAAGTATTTGTGATAGCTTTTCCGTTTTTCTTCAATTTCGTATTTAATTTCTTTAACCCACCAATATGGTTTTTGCTGTTTTTCCCTTTTCTCTTGGTACCCTAATGCTTCCAGTGCGGCTGCGTGTAGGCATTCCTTTATATACTTATATTCTTCTTCTATATTAACAAATCCCGTCCGTTGTATCTTTTGGTCCAGTCTACTCTTGTATAGATTTCTGATACTTTCATTTTGTAAGCTGTCTGTATTATATCTTATTGTTGTTTCACTTGTTGTGTGCTGTGTACTTGTATCTTCCAGTTTGCTTTCCCGTGTTGTTCGTGAGATTATCTTTCCTTTCACGAGGTAGTGGTCGCTGCCACATGAAGCCCCTCTTTGGACTCTTACATCTAGGACGTTTAATCTAGATCTCTGACGTATTATCATATAGTCGATAATACTTTTTAAATCTCTTGTTGTTTGTCTCTACGTATATTTATGAATATCCCTATGCTGGTAGTGTTCGTTTAATATTGTAAGGTTGTTTTGTTCACATATCTCTATAATTCTTCTTCCGTTGTCGTTAGTAACTTCTTCGCCATATTTTCCTACCACTTTATCGTGTTCTTTCCTTCCTATTCTTCCATTTAGATCACCCAAAAGTAATATCTCTCTTGATGTTCCAATTTTGCGTATTTCCTCATTTAGTTGTTCAAAAAATGAATCCTTGTTATTAGCCCGATCGTCGTCGTTGACAGCGTATACCCCCATTAAGGTTGTGTTATTACCTAGTATTTTGAGATTCATCTTTATGATTCTTTCACTAATCGGTTCCCAGGTGGTTATGAATTTCCTCAGTTTTCTGTGTATTAGTATGGATACGCCTTGTTTTGCTCTATCTTCTTTGGGCACTCCACTATAAAAGTGATCGTAACGCCCCCAACTTTCGGAACCTTTTCCTTTCTTCTTTGTTTCCGTCAGTACTGCAATTTCGACTCGAAGATTTTCTAATTCATTTACAACTTCATTTACTTTCCTGGAGAGACCTACCACATATCGTTGTCCTTCTTCTTTGCTGTTTTCGTCTTCGTATATCCGTTCGATTCCGAGGCTTTGGATTAGGTTTTTTAGCAGAGGCTTTTTTTACATAGGGTAGGGAGCTGGCTTACCTCTACAACCCTCCTCCTTTGTCCGGGCTTGGGACCCGCAGTGACAACTGTAAGCTACTCAATCCACCTACAGCCGCCCCAGGCGGAGTTACGAATATCTTGCCTTTTTTAAAATTCATTTTGAGTCTATATTCATTGCTGATTCTATTTATTTCTTGAATAAGTGTCTGAAGGTACACCACACTACCACAACCAAGGTATCATCGGCTTATCGGATGTTGTTTATTAATTTTCCATTAATTTTAATGCCTGCCTCTTGACCGGAGAAAGCTTCTTTAAAGATAGCATCCGAACAGTAGTTAAACAGAAGCTAAGACAGGGTACGTCCTTGTCTAACGCCTCTCATTATTTTTGTCTTCCGATGTCTTCCCTTCAGTATTGCTTACCGTAGTTTGGTTCCAATTCAGATTTTTGATGATTCTTATGACTTTGCGGTCGATTTCCCTGTTGTCTAAAAGATCAAATAGTTTATCATGTCTCACCCTGTCAGAGGCCTTTTCATAATTTATGAATCCCAGGTTAGTTTCTTTATTCATGTCAGTGAGGCTGTAAAAATTATAATTTCTCCTATGTTTTATTTATTGTCGAGATTTTTTCAAGAAAAATGAAGGAATAATATTTTCCACATTTTTTAGAGGTATCGTTACAGTCGTGCCGACGTACTATATAAGTTCCACGAATTTTAGAAGCGAAGTTTTGAGAAAATTAAGGTTTGAGTTTGAAATGCACCTTTAACTATTCACTAATCAAACAGGATTAAATCACTTTTTTTATTGCTTCCTCCTTATCAGTCTCACCAGTCGTGCCCTCCTAGATTTCTTTATACTCTGAGTATCCAAGCCGGAAGCTTAAGTTATCTCGAAACCCGGCCCGAACTCGAACACTGGATCTTGTTTTTTGGTTCCAGTGCAGCATTTTTTTTATGTTGGATGTATGGTTGGCCCCATAGATATAGAGGATGGATTGAGTATTCCGTATCCCCCTGTGAAGTAAATATGGACGCAATAATGTGAGAAAGACAAAGCGAATGAGCAGCCAGTAGCTGTTTCTTTCTAGAATGATGTTAAGCTACGGCGCTCTTGAAAATAATATTCTGTGTTCTATTTGAATGAAAATCGGGTGGGAGCTTTTCTCGTCTTGAGTTCCGTCTCGGGGTACTGCGCCTTGTTTATTACAGGCCTACAGAAAAGAGAGAGGTATTGGCCGCAAGAGAACAAGGACTGAACGCACAGTTAAGATAAAATAAATTAATAATTAATGGTAAAGTGTATAGAGCACAGGACTTGGAAGATGGAGAAAGCAAATTAAACTACAAGAACCTGGATGTAGAAGAGGAAAGAACAATGAAAAGAACTATAAATGAAAGATCGCCGGAAGAGACCTCAGACTGGGAACGAGTCAAAAAAGTAACACGAACAAGAAGAAAAAAACTAATAAGCACAGAATGGAAAAATGGAGATGACGACCCTGGCAACGAAATGGGTACCGAGCTAGAAAATGGAGCAGACGGATATCAAGATAAAGGCAAAAGCAAAAGACAGGAGATGATGATATACTTGGCGACATGGAATATGAGGAACAAAGAACGAACAAAGGGCGATATTTAATCTCATCCGGATAATGAAAAAATACTAGTTAGATATTATGGTGTTACAAGAAACAAGGCAATAAGGAAGTAATATAACCCAAGTAGACAATTACGTATTCTACATGAGTGAGACCGAGCAAAGAAGGTTAAGAACAGGTTTTCTAGTCAGTAAGAAAATAAACGAAAATGTAATAGATTATAAAGCTATTTCTGGCAGAATGTGTATGCTGAGAATAAAAGACAAGTACCGAAAAACTAGCTTGTAAATATTCATGCCTCAACTGAAGAGAAAGATGTGAAAGAAAAGGCCCTAAGCGTACAAATAAAAGAAAATGATGAAGAGTACAAAAGATGCCGCAGAATAGTGAAAAAAACAATGAGAGAAAGAAAAGGATCTATATGGACAGAAAATTGCAAGAAATAGAGGACAATCACAAAAGGAAACAAGTCAGAGAATTCTATAGAGAGATGAGGAAAACAAAGGGAATAAACAGACAAAATGCTAATATGTAAGAAAAAAAGATGGAAGTTTAGCAGCAAACTTGGCAGAAAGAGTGAATAGATGGGCGGAATATTTTAAAGAAACATGAAATGGAGATGAAAATGAGGAGTTGAATGAGAATATGAAGAAAATTAGCTGAAGAGCAGGAGGGGACAAACAAATCCTGCAAAGGAAGTCAGCGATTAAAATGGTTGGGACACGTGGCAAGGATGAAGGAAGAAAGACAGGCAAAGCAAGCCCTACTAAGAAGAGTGAGTGGAAGAAGAGGCAAAGGTAGACTTCGAACTACATGGATTCAGGCAGTAAAACAAGATCTGGAGTTGATGGGAATCCTTCACTGGGAAAAGCTAAGAGGAGACAAAAAGAAATGGCGACAAGACTAACGCATGGGCCTCTAAGGCCCTTCAAGCTATATAATATATATTGGCCACACAGTTGTTTTGTCTCTTTCTAGAGAGTGGTCAATTTTGTGAGGTTAATGCTCAGTCCATTTTCTATGTCTATGGTTGGTCCAAACCTGCTTGTCAAACCTCGATTGGTATATTCCTTGGTGCGTAAATTATTATTATTTCTCCCAATATAAACTTTACTTTTATTATTTTTTATAAAGAATTCTTAATAACTACTATCACCCGGTACCTTCTCGGCCCGAGATACCAGAAGACAACTCGTCCTCGTAAAGATATAAGGTATGACGTCATATGTATTTTACATATGCAGTTCTTATAACCTGACTTTTGATTATTCCCAAGTCGAGAATCGGAATTTTTTAAACGTGACTCAGCAGTACAATTGATCCCTAGACTGTTCTTTCGCAAATTAAAATTATCTTTAAATTCATTCACGTTTGGAAACGGAAAATACAGATTACTCAGCATAAACAAAGAGTAAAATGGTAGCCCTGAATTGTAAGATTCTTAAAAAAGATTCACGATAAGTTGTTTATATATTTAATATATTGTTTGTAAGGTTAAGAGAATATAATAAGAAGATAATTTATGGTAAATCATTACCAACCTAAATATACAAAATAATATTAGTTTTAAATCATGTGAAATATTCGGCTTTTGCCTATATGCGAAATATGAGTTTTAATTATATTTTTGTTATGTGTGTGTAAAGGAGGTGTAAATACAGTCTGTCAAGTAAGAACCTGTCCACGATAATTCATTTTTGGTAGACGCGACTCTAGCGATGCAACAAAAAATCGGTAGAGGGAACCTTTATCTACGACCCATTTTAGTAAAAAAATCAGTCGATCCCAATGTTTCGTCGAAATCATGTAATAAATATAAGGAACTTGTTTGCCCATCGGTTCGAGGCAGTCTTTCTTTGTTCCTATCCAAAGGGGCCTAAAATGACCAATTCCGCAGCAGCTAAATATATTAAAAAGTCGGTATCATTTGTGAAGAAGTGGCTAAATCGTTTTAACGAGACGAAAAATGTCGACGACTTGCCAAAGCGTGGCTCGGTAGGCAAAGTCACTCCGAAAGTCGAAAAACGAATCGTGTCTCTGTTTTCACGATGACGCGAAATTGACGCTGCGTCAAGGAGTGGCAAAATTAACAAAAACGGATTCGAACGTATCTATGATGTCAAATTCCGAAGCACGTTGAGGAAACCTTTGCTGGGCGAAAATTATGTAGTAAAGCGGCCCACGATAAGATACTAGAGTGGCCCTTACAATTGCTGGACGCCAATCCTATTGAAAACGTTTGGTCCTTTGTAAAGAGAAAGCTCAGAAGAAATGACTCTGAGGACTTTGACTCAGTGTATTCAGAAAATCTCGTCGATGCCAGGCGATTATTAATGCAGGAAGCGATTGGACAACTTACTAAGGTAATTGAGCCGTTGTTAGTACACCAAAGAATACATTGATGGTAAAAAAAGTTCCCGAAACACATTTTTTCAAGAATACGAGCGATCATGTTCTTACTTGATAGACTGTAGATAAAGAGAATGGATCGATAACGTATAGAAAATACGGCTGCAATTAAAAAAAAAGTGTCGGATTTCCAATTATAAGTTCCAGCCGGGGAGGCGGAGTTGTTCAAAAATATCTCAAGGTTATAAAAAAATAAAAACTAAGCACTGGAACCTACAATAAATAGTAGGTTCCAGATCAGATAGGTACAGACTTTCTATTACAACAATATAAATTGGCTTATAAATAGATAATTAAAGAACCGGTCAAGTGCAAGTTGAACTTGTGCAATTAGTGTTCCGTACGCTTCTAAAATAAAAAAAATTGTAACGAAGGTATAAAATGATCAGTGCTTTCAGAAAACACACTCCAAACGAGTTTTCAACAAAGTTTGTTTCCTATCTTTAATGAAAACTGATGACCTCGCAATTTTTGTTTTTTTTTATATTTCAGATAACTTATTAAAGATAATGCACTCGTGATAATTTTCGTTCAATCTACACTCCGTGGAGAATATTCTAGAATTTTTTCAAAATTTGTTGATCAGTACTTTTCGAGTGGAGGAACAGCGATTTTTCGCGATTTTTTAAAAATAATACAAAGAAAAGTACGCGCAAGTATTACATTATATATATGTTGGAACTTGTGTTTTAACAAGCTTTCATTTAACACCCCACTCAATGACCTAGTAAAAAAAATTTTTTTCACTTCCGATTTCACCCCCCAAAACTAACCCCTTAAGTCAAAATTTAACTTTCAAAACTACACGGCTCTGATGAGGCCATCAATTCCTATATTAGTACCAAATTTCAACTTCTATGTCAAACAGTTTCGGAGAAAATCGGGTGTGACAGACGGACAGACGGGCAGAGAGACAGACCGACAGACACAGAAGTGCTCTTATAAGTGTTCCGTACGGAACACTAAAAATGGAATACAAAAGGCAAAATTCTTTTCAACGCCCAATTATAAGATTAATTTGTAAGTTGTGAAAGTTTAAAAAATATCACTTTTACTTCTCTCGTGATGGGGGAGAGATCTTATTCCGATTTTTGGTTTCGATAATACAAGGCTTTAAAGATTATTATGTGTTGTTAAAGCTAAGACGGTTTTAAGGAGTGAAAAGGGGATTAGAGTGGGGTTGCTTCGAATACATCATGTTATATGTCTTTTTCAGGTGTCTTGTAGTCAAGGAATCTGAAAATTATGTTACATTATTGTTAATCTCATTATTGAAAATTTTCAGTTAAAATATCGGGGGGAGGGGCGCAAATTTTGTATTAAGTTATTTTTTAGTGTGTGAAATTTAAAATTATTCTTTGGAGTGTATTTGTTAGGAAAATACTAGGTAAATATTACCAATTTTTTTTAGATATCAAAATTTCCGTACCTATCCAACTTAGGTATATTTATGTTAATACCTGTAAATATTTTCAGAATTAGCAGAGG
Source organism: Pachyrhynchus sulphureomaculatus (assembly GCA_019049505.1). Classification (NCBI taxonomy): domain Eukaryota; kingdom Metazoa; phylum Arthropoda; class Insecta; order Coleoptera; family Curculionidae; genus Pachyrhynchus; species Pachyrhynchus sulphureomaculatus. The sequence goes on from CM032456.1 coordinate 51,358,437, forward strand.
AGTCGAAAATTTAAAAAAAAATGAGAATTTTATTTAAAATAATATCATTTATAATGTCAGATATATTCATAATTTAAGATAAAAAAATAAAAATTTATGAGTCCGAGTGCTTTTCGCAAAAATTACTATTATATTAGTGTTCTGTATGGAACACCTATGCTCGACTTTCACACCCAAAGTTGAAATTTGGCACTAATATAGGAATTGATGGCCGCATCAGAGCCCTGTAATTTTGAAAGTTAAATTTTGACTTGCGGAGTTGGTGGGTGAAATCTGAATTGAAAATTGAATATTTTTACCAGGTCATCGAGTAAGGTGTCAAATTAAAGCCTGTAAAAACACGATTTCAAAAATATATATAATGTAATACTTGCGCACACTTTTCTTTGTAATATTTTTAAAAAATAGCGACAAATCGCTGTCCCTTCCTTTATCTCGAAAAATAATAAAATTATTTGGTATATAAGGAAGTTTACTATAACATAAGAAGTTAACAAAAATTTTATTGTGCTTTTCATCTGAAAATTTAAACAATTTTTACTTGGAAAGACTTTCTATACTCAAACGGTTGTTATTTACGTTTTCTACTAAACGAAATCAGTAAATTAAATAAAAATGGGGTATGCCACAAAGCTTATATGTATTTTTGAAGCAATTATGTTAGCAAGCCAAAATTACCGTTATTTGACTAATATATTCAGGGTGCTACGAAATGAAAATCGTTTAATACATTGAAACCAGTAAATCCCTGTATCAAGAGCAACTGCAGAAAAATTAAACCTGATGTTTCATGGTTTTTCAGCATGTACTCTAACGGTTGTTTTCAATATACACTAGAAATAATTTGAATTAGCAATGTTTATAATGAAAAATTTCTTATTTTATGTTCTAACAATTAAAAGAATTTTACCTTTTTCTGAAGCTGCAGAAAAAAAAAAAAACATTTTCGAAGTATGTAAAGAAAGTTAAGAAAATAACACACAGAAATTCAAAGCTGAAATTCTTCACAGACATTAATTATCATCATATTTTTTCACATTGGTTATTTAACTACAATATAATGGCCGTTTCAATAAACGTTCTCGTGTTGCTTTTATATGTTTCCCTTAAAATTTTCAAGCGCGAATTAATCCGATTTACACTTCACATCGTGCGATACTCTGCGTCACATCCCAAACGTTGTCACTAGCTTACCGTATGTATTTTCTAAATATATTGGTGTAATCCTCATAAACCAGCTTACGCAATCATGTACAAAAAAAAGATGTTGTTCAAAGTGTAACTTTTTTATGAGAAATATTTACAAAAATGTTTGTTTAGCCACAATGTAATTATTTAATTAAATTAGTCATTTCTGTTTTTTAACTTAAAAAATTGGTTTTTCTAGAAAAGTATTTTTTTTTATAATTGTAGATTATGTTAGTAGAAACAAAGAACATTTGACAACATTGTTGGAACAAGCATTACAAAAGAGCCTGTAAATTGGAATTTTAGAAAAATTTTGGTAAAAAAAGTTGTAAAATGTTTATTATTTGACTCATGGAATGACCAATTTCAATATAATAAACAATTTTAATGAGCCAACGCAAGCCATGTGAAAATAATACTCCTATAAAAATGTTTATTTTAACTTTTTCTCTATTAAAAATAACTTTTATGCACTTACACGATTGTTTATGGAACCACATGTAGAAAATCTTAATATTTTGTTTGATTTTGTTTTTAATTCACTAAAAAAAAAATGCCTACTAAAATAATCTTTCTTATTTTTAGTGTTTCGTACCAAAATTAAAAAACGGAATACTTCGGTGTCTGTCTGCTTGTCAAAGTAAAAAAAAAAATTCAAGGTCATCGAGTGGGGTGTCAAATGAAAGCTTGTGAAAACACTAGGTCAAAAATATATGATATAATACTTGTACAAACTTCTCTTTATATTATTTTTAAATCGCTAAGGGTACATTTAAGAAAATTTCGAAAAAATTCTTTTATATTCTCCATAAGGTTAGACTGAATAAAAATTATCAGGAGTTCCTCATTTTTGATAATTTATCTGGTAGGGTAGGTGGACCAGTAGTCGACTAAATAACGCTGAGGTTACGTTAATCGCAGCTTTAATGAAATCCGTCATAGTATTTGGACCCTTTAAGTAGCAATATATCGAATTTCAACCATTCCCTTTACGTTACTGCATTTTGAAAAATTATATAATTGGTTTTCTGTCGAATAAATTAACAAATCAACGTAACAGCATCAGTTGTCGACCACTGTATCCCGGTAGTTACCAAATTGCTGAGTAATTGAAATCTACAGCTCTAAATAAGATAGTGGGGTATTTTTTCGAATTTTCCAGAGAATAAGAACAGCATGTTACTTTTCCCAACATACATTTTGTTATCGAATAAACTTTTTACCATGCCATTAAAAAAAAGTTAATTTTTACTTTTTGTATATTTCACATGTGATTTTTATATTTTATATTACAATAATCATAGCCGTGAATTAAAGCATTTCGAGTCTAAATGTAGTCAGTACAATAACGACATTAAAAATTCTAAGAATCCAAAATATTTCTACTACTACTCTTTCTTCTCAGAGCCTCTTTTCCTCATCGGTTTTCCTTGTTTTAGAACCTGCTGCTTCTTTTTTTTTCAATTTTAGCAACAGCAGCTTGTTCCTTTTTTAATTGTATTTTCATCTTCTTCTCTTGCTTCGCAATTTTAATTGCTTCTTTTTCCTCAACTCTTTTTCAACAAACTTATGCCATGCCTTTGAGCTAGGATAGAGGAGATGTGAAGAAATGCTTGTGTCAGAAGCTCATAAGTATATCGTCTCCATTTGAAAAATATAAGAGGTATGAGAGAACAAGTTTACCTGACTGTGGGGTTATAGGCTCTACGGGCTCATCAATTTCCATCGAATCGTCGGGTACAAAACGAAGATTATTACTGGAGAAATCATTATTCTCTGGAATAATGATAGAAATATATAAATAAAAGTAGGATAAACCCCATAGAATTCTTAATTCAAAATTAGTAATAAAAATTCAAATACCTGGTTTATCTAAATGTGGTGACTGTTGTCCAGTAATTTGTTGAGTGCTATTGCCAGTCAGTTGCCGAGGGTTAAGTAAGAAGCATTGGGGGAAAACTGTTTTCCCTATTCTTTTCCTATTTTTTATGATCCCGTTTTTTTCTGGTAAAAAATGCTCATGGAACTCTCAGTACATCTAACGTCCCAAGTGAGCTGCAGCTAGCGCATTTGACATTAGTGGAAAAAATGAAAAATCCATTCATTTATTGCTTTATCGTTAGCGACCATAAAGCAATAAATTTCCCCTACATAAAATCTCAATTATGTTAGTTTATGATGGGTTTTTCCCAGATTTTCTCGCCGATCAAATATCTGGAATCAATATGAAACACCTGGAAATCCATAATTTTAGGATGATCGACTATTGGAAAAAGAAAACACCAGACGTCTAGTAGTTGACTGGCTTATGACGACTACTAGAATTACTCACAAAATCGTCCACAATAGTCAATCGTTCACAAAACAGGCAGTTCTCGAAGAATTGCCGAAATTTCGAGTTCTATTAACATTTTCTGTGCTTGCGTCTTGCCTTGAACACCCTTATTCCGGGTAAAACAATAGTTTTTCCAACGTTTCACAGGCAGTTTCAATGAATATCCCAAGAGCGTCGGCTGTACGCCACGAGTATTTTTAAATTTCCTTTGCCGATTCGTCAATAAGGGCCTTGGAACTGATTCGAGATTAAAGTTGGGAAGTTCAGCTATCACTTGAATACGACTGTGTTTTGCAATTTTCCTAATGATATAGAAGTTCACGATGTAGAGAGTTTTTTTAGCCATCACAAACAAGTTTGTGTCCGAATCTTAGATAATTTTTGAAAACTCATTTGGGGCTTCTTTTGTAACAAAATTTTTTACTTTAAATGCAATCATTGTACGGTCGATTTTTTTATTATATATGTTTGTTTTTGTATAAGAAAATTTTCATGTGATTGTGTAACGTAGAACTGACACAACGACAAAAATTAGTGTTCCATACGGAACACTTATAAGATCACTCCGGTGTCTGTCCGTCTTCTGTCCGTCAGTCGTCTGTCCATCTGTCTGTCCGTCTGTCTGCCTGTCCATATGTCACATCCGATTTTCTCCGAAACTATTTAACGTAGAAAGTTGAAAGGGTCTAGGCGGTTAAGGTGGTGAAAAATGCCCCCAGCGCTTTTGTAAAACAAAAAATATCCTCATGTAGAACATAAAAAAATATGACTTTCCTGAAATTTTCAGCCCTCTAGACCTTCCCATAACCTCAAAAATATATAAAACGTAATTTTCGTTGGTTTTTTGGCGATATCTTCGGTTCTATTCATCGTAGAAAAACCTCTTTTTTTCAAATTGTAGGATATTTTATTGCCTACAACATGCTATATTTTTTAAAAAATTTTTGGCGCGATATTCAAATTGTTTTGAGCGTTTTAAATTTTTAAAATTGAATTAAAAAAAAAAACTAGGACTTACTCTGGCCCAAAAAAAAAAAAAATATATATATATATATATATATATATATATATATATATATATATATATATATATATATATATTGTGTATTTTATGTCAAACTATGCCTGTGAATTTTTTCAGATTTTTAGAGGTGGGGGAAAATGGTTACAAACGCGAAAAACCGCTTTTTTACCTACTTTTGGGGCACAGAATTTCGTTGTAGAACCTCAGTTGCTTCAAAATTATATATATATATATATATATATATATATATATATTATAGGATTTTTTAATGCCTACGAAATGTTAGTTTTTAAAAAAATTTTTGGCGCGAAATTCAAATTGTTTTGAGCGTTTTTTAAATTTTTAAAATTGAATTAAAAAAAAACTAGGACTTACTCAGGAAAAAAAAATATATATATATTGTGTATTTTATGTCAAACTATGCCTGTGAATTTTTTCAGATTTTTAGAGATGGGGGAAAATGGTTACAAACGCGAAAAACCGCTTTTTTTTTACCTACTTTTGGGGCACAGAATTTCGTTGTAGAACCTCAATTGCTTCAAAATTATATATATATATATATATATATATATATATATATATATATATATATATATATATATATATATATTATAGGATTTTTTATTGCCTACGAAATGTTATTTTTTAAAAAAATTTTTGGCGCGAAATTCAAATTGTTTTGAGCATTTTAAATTTTTAAAATTGAATTAAAAAAAAACTTGGACTTACTCAGGCCCAAAAAAATATATATTGTGTATTTTATGTCAAACTATGCTTGTGAATTTTTTCAGATTTTTAGAGGTGGGGGAAAATGGTTACAAACGCGCGAAAAAAAACCGCTTTTTTACCTACCTTTGGGGCACAAAATTTCGTTGTAGATTCTCAGTTGCTTCAAAATTATATATATATATATATATATATATATATATATATATATATATATATATATATATATATTATAGGATTTTTTAATGCCTACAAAATGCTATTTTTAAAAAAAAAATTTGGCGCTAAATTCAAATTGTTTTGAGCGTTTTAAATTTTTAAAATTGAATTAAAAAAAAACTTGGACTTACTCAGGCCCAAAAAAATATATATTGTGTATTTTATGTCAAACTATGCTTGTGAATTTTTTCAGATTTTTAGAGGTGGGGGAAAATGGTTACAAACGCGAAAAAACCGCTTTTTTACCTACCTTTGGGGCACAAAATTTCGTTGTAGATTCTCAGTTGCTTCAAAATTATATATATATATATATATATATATATATATATATATATATATATATATATATATATATATATATTATAGGATTTTTTAATGCCTACAAAATGCTATTTTTTAAAAAAAAATTTGGCGCTAAATTCAAATTGTTTTGAGCGTTTTAAATTTTTAAAATTGAATTAAAAAAAAACTAGGACTTACTCAGGCCCAAAAAATATATATATTGTGTATTTTATGTCAAACTATGCCTGTGAATTTTTTTCAGATTTTTAGAGGTGGGGGAAAATGGTTACAAACGCGAAAAAACCGCTTTTTTACCTACTTTTGGGGCACAGAATTTCGTTGTAGAACCTCAGTTGCTTCAAAATTATATATATATATATATATATATATATATATATATATATATATATATATATATATATTATAGGATTTTTTAATGCCTACGAAATGTTATTTTTTAAAAAAATTTTTGGCGCGAAATTCAAATTGTTTTGAGCGTTTTAAATTTTTAAAATTGAATTAAAAAAAAACTTGGACTTACTCAGGCCCAAAAAAATATATATTGTGTATTTTATGTCAAACTATGCCTGTGAATTTTTTCAGATTTTTAGAGGTGGTGGAAAATGGTTACAAACGCGAAAAACCGCTTTTTTACCTACTTTTGGGGCACAAAATTTCGTTGTAGATCCTCAGTTGTTTCAAAATTATATATATATATATATATATATATATATATATATATATATATATATATATATGTATATATATATATATATATATATATATATATATATATATATATATAATAGGATTTTTTAATGCCTACAAAATGCTATTTTTTAAAAAAATTTTTGGCGCGAAATTCAAATTGTTTTGAGCGTTTTAAATTTTTAAAATTGAATTTAAAAAAAACTTGGACTTACTCAGGCCCAATATATATATATATATATATATATATATATATATATATATATATATATATATATATACGTATTTTGTGTCAAACTATGCCTGTGAATTTTTTCAGATTTTTAGAGGTGGGGGAAAATGGTTACAAACGCGAAAAAAAACCGCTTTTTTTTCGTCGTTTTTCCCTTTAAAATCACGATTAAGGCAAGTTTAAGACAAGATTAAGGCAAGATTAACACATTTTTAAGTTATTTCATAATTCATCCAAATATATAATTTTATAGAAATTAAAACATTTCTGTTTATAAAAACATCATATAGAAAAAAGATTTTCTATATTTAATTCAATTAGCGTTAACTTGGTAAAAATCCATATTCAACAAATTAAATACACATGTAAGTGTGATTTTTATTATATAATATAAATATTTTTTTACTTTATATTAATAATATTAAGTAAAAATCTCACTTACATGTGTATTTAATTTGTTGAATATGCATTTTTACCAAGTTAACGCTAATTCAATTAAATATAGAAAATCTTTCTTCTATATGATGTTTTTATAAACAGAAATGTTTTAATTTCTATAAAATTATATATCTGGATGAATTATGAAGTATGACTAATTACTCAAAACAAAAAAAATAACTTAAAAATGTGTTAATCTTGCCTTAATCTTGTCTTAAACTTGCCTTAATCGTGATTTTAAAGGGAAAAATGGCGCAATATGGTCTTTATATTACATAAAATGATTCAATAGTATTTCGATAATATATATATATATATATATATATATATATATATATATATATATATATATATATATATATACGAGGCTGGTTTGAAAAGTCCGTGCAAAAATAAAAACTACTTATGTGTTTGGGGTAAACCTTTTTTATTTTTCGACATAGTCTCCTTTTAGGCTTATACACTTCGTCCAACGATGTTCTAGTTTTGTTGATCCCTTCCGAATAATAGGATTTGTCCAAGTCTGCAAAATATCCATTAGTGTCTGCAATCACCTCCTCGTTTGAATAAAATCTTTGTCCCGCCAGCCATTTCTTCTAATTGGGGAACAAATAGTAGTCCGAGGGAGCCAAGTCTGGAGAATAGGGGGGATGTGAAACGAGTTGGAATCCTATTTCCATTAATTTTGCGACCACAACTGCTGAGGTGTGTGCTGGTGCGTTGTCGTGATGGAAAAGGACTTTCTTGTGGGCCATTCGCGGGCGTTTTTCTTGCAGCTCGGTTTTCAAACGGTCAAATAACGATGAATAATATTCACCTGTAATAGTTTTACCCTTTTCCAGATAGTCGATGAGGATTATTCCTTGCGAATCCCAAAAGACAGTCGCCATAACCTTTCCGGCCGAAGGAACGGTCTTCGTCTTTTTTGGTGCAGATTCCCCCTTGGTAACCCATTGTTTAGATTGTTGTTTGGTCTCAGGAGTATAGTAATGTATCCATGTTTCATCCACAGTGACGAAACGACGCTTAAAGTTCTCCGGGTTCTTCTGGAACAGCTGCAAACCATCCTTGCAACACTTCATACGATTCCGTTTTTGGTCAAGCGTAAGCAATCGCGCACCCATCTTGCGGATAGCTTTCTCATGTCCAAAAGTTTATGCAAAATATTATGCCCACAGTACTAGCAATCTCACGCACCTTAACTCTTCTGTCATCCAATCACCATAACATGGATTTGATAAATGATTTCTGGAGTCGTAACCTCCACAGGCCGTCCAGAACGTTCAGCGTCACTTGTGCCCATATGGCCAGTCCGAAAAGTTTGAAACCACTTATAAACTGTTCTAATCGAAGGTGCAGAGTCACCATAATGTTTATCAAGCTTCTCTTTAGTCTCCTGAGGCGTTTTGCCTTTCATAAAGTAATGTTTAATCACTACACGAAATTCTTTTTCGTCCATTTCTTGAAAATCACTCGACTTCCTTGATTCACACGAATGCCAAACACAAAGAAATATACCAATATGGGTGAAACTTGGTATGCGTTCATTCAAGAGATGCTACTAACTAAACATGACCTCGATACGCGCCGGTGGTGCCATCTCTCGGACTTTGCACGGACTTTTCAAACCAGCCTCGTATATATATATATATATATATATATATATATATATATATATATATATATATATAATCTTGAAGCAACTGAGGATCTACAACAAAATTCTGTGCCCCAAAAGTAGGTAAAAATGCGGAAAAAACGACGAAAGAAGCGGTTTTTTTCGCGTTTGTAACCATTTTCCCCCACCTCTAAAAATATGAAAAAATTCACAGGCATAGTTTGACATAAAATACCATAAAATACACAATGTATATTTTTTTTTGGGCCTGAGTAAGTCCTAGTTTTTTTTTTAATTCAATTTTAAAAATTTAAAACGCTCAAAACAATTTGAATTTCCCGCCAAAAATTTTTTTAAAAAATAGCATTTTGTAGGCAATAAAAAATCCTACAATTTGAAAAAAAAAGAGGTTTCTACGATGAATAGAACCGGAGATATCGCCAAAAAAACAGAAAATCACGTTTTATAGATTTTTGGGGTTATGGGAAGGTCTAGAGGGCTGAAAATTTCAGGAAAGTCATATTTTTTTATGTTCTACATGAGGATATTTTTTGTTTTTCAAAAGCGCTGGGGGCATTTTTCACCATCTTAACCGCCTAGACCCTTTGCTACTAATATAGAAATTGATGACCTCATTAAAGCCGTGTAGTTTAGAAGTTAGTTAAATTTTGACTTTTGTGGAGTGAAATTGGAAGTGAAAAAAAAAAAATGTTTACTAGGTCATTGAGTGGGGTGTGAAATGAAAGCTTGTAAAAATATTAGTTCAAAAATATATATAATATCTTACATGCGCACACTTTTCTTTGTATCATTTTGAAAAAATCGCGAAAAATCGCTGTTCCCCCTCTATCTCGAAAAGTACTGATCCAAAAATTTTGAAAAAATTCTGGAATATTCTCCACGGGATGTAGATTAAACGAAAATTATCACGAGTGCATTAACTTTAATAATTTATCTGGTATATAAAAAAAAAACAAAAATTTCAAGGTCATCACTTTTCAATGAAGATCGGAAACAAACTTTCTTGAAAACTCATTTGGGGTGTGTTTTGCGAAGTCACTGATCATTTTATACTATCGTAACAAAAATTTTTAATTCAGAACCAATCAACGTACGGAACACTAATTGCAAGTTCACCTTGCACTTGACCGATTATTTTTATAAACTGGAGCATAGTATATAAAATATTACATAAAGGTCTCCTTAAAAAGAAACGATTTATTTTATTTTGTGTAATATCACAAAAATATAACTGTACATAAAGTACTTTTTGAAATCATAAATATAATACGTTATGTTGTTATTAGGTCACACCAGTGATTAGTGTGATTACTCATAACACAAGTTCGACTGTATAAGATACAAAAAAATAACCTCGCACATTATGCTTAAAATTTATTATATTTTTCAAAAAATTCAAAACCTTCAAAACTACACATATATAAGTTTTAACGTAATTTTTCACAAATTTTAATGACCTATGTTAAGTGATGTCATTTAATCTACGCATGACGAAATTAATTAACGATTAAACATGCATTATCCGCATTAAAAAAGTCATAAAAAAAAGAGTAAAAAGTTTTAAGTAAATGTAAAGGTTAACAATTTTCGGTAATTGTTATTTTATTTTTACTTAATTAAATTATTGGCTGAAATGCTTGACATTGAGTTAAACAGGTGCACTGTGTTAGCTTTAGGTTTTACGCAAAGGTAAATATTATTTGTCTTTGTTTACCTCCCTTGGCTAAACACAGACAGTAATGTGATGTAACAATGAAGACTCGTAAAATAAAAAAGATAATCATTCTTACTGTTTTTTTATTATTTTATTTGCTGAAATCAAATAAATGTATTAGTAGCATTATGTCTAACGTATTTGTCTCAATACCTATTCACATATTTTCATTAATATCCTCTGCTACTCTTTCAGATTAGGCACAATCATTCAATTTGTAGGCAGGGCATATTTTTAACTTATTACAAAAGAAAGCTCTACCCTCTACAGGGGTTTCCTTAATTTTATATTAAAGTAGCTTGGAACCGCAGCTTCGTCTGCATGATCTATAAAATTGGAATCACAGCAGTATTAAAAGACAGTGCGGCACCATTTGCAATAACAGAAGCTTAAGCGATTTTCTATTACGTTATTTTTGTTGATCATATGATGTATTACATATGAATGAAAAAAGGATAAATATTTAATTATTTTTACTTGTAACATGCACATGCATATAGACCATACCAATATGTATATGTATATATATATATATATATATATATATATATATATATATATATATATATATATATATACATATGTATATATATATATATATATATATATATATATATATATATATATATATACATATATATATATATATATATATATATATATATATATATATATATATATATATATATATATATATATATCATCATTGGCTTATTCCATCCATAGTGTCGGATGTAAGCCTCCCAAAGTTGTCTCCAATGAGCTTTGTTATTTGCTTCTGCATCCAGTCGTATCCTGCTAATCTTTTTGTGTCGTCCGTTCATCTTGTCTGTGGTCTACTTCAGCATCTTTTGTGTTCTCTAGGCCTCCATTCAACTATACGGCGTGTCCATCTGTTATCATTCATCCTTGCGACATCCCCCGCCCAATTCCACCTTAATATACATATTCGTTGTATTATATATTTCATTCTTGATTTTCCTCGTATCTCGATGTTAGGAATACGATCTTGGAGTCTAATATTTACCATTCTTCTCTCCATTGCTCTTTGGGTTACCTAGAGTTTATTTATGATACTTCTATTTAAAGCCCACGTTTCAGTGCCGTATGTTAACACCGGCATTACATATTGATCGAATACTCTGGCTTTTGTTGTATTTGGGATGTCTCGTTTAAATATAGATTGTAGCCTTCCCAACGCAGACCAAGCTAACAAGACTCTTCTATCCAAGTAAACATTTAAATTATTTTTTGATATTTCGAGTTTTTTGTTCTAAATATATGAATGTTTGCACCTTTTTTATTCTTTCACCTTCTATTAACAGTTCCTGGCTGTTATCATCACTTTCGTTTTTTCAAATATTTAGTTTTGGTAAGTTTATTTATAGACCTATTTCTTGTTATTCAACTCCATCAGCATTTTTCTGCAATTCTTCTTTTGTCGTGGCGATCAGATTGACATCATCTGCGAACCTTAAGTGATTTAAACGTTTACCGTCCATTAATATTCCTTTATTTTCCCACTTCATCGATTTGTCTTCTAAAGTCAACGTAAACAGCTTTGGGGATATCGAGTCGCCTTGACTAATTCGTCCTTTAATTTTGATTTTATTTGGTTTTTCTTCAAGAGTTGTGCATCTTTCATCGACTTTGCTGTTACTTAAGGCGTTAAGGACTACTCATATCTCTACGGAATCAAATGCTTTTTCGAAGTCAACCTTTGTTATCCACAAGGTGACCTTATATTCATTTGCTTTTTCCACTAGTAATCTAATTGTTTGAAGATGGTCCAAAGTTCTGTATCCCCGTCTAAATCCCGCTTGTTCACCTAGTTGATAATTGTCTAATTTGTTCGTTAATCTATATGTTATGATTCTAGTGAGGATTTTGTATAGTACCGATAACAGGCTGATGGATCTATAATTCTCCAATTTAAATTTATCCCCCTTTTTAAAAATAAGCACAATCAAGGCGTTTTCCCAAGGTGTTGGTATTTTGCTTTCTATTAGGCACCTGTTAAATAGAGCCTGAAGAGATTGTATTATGGATGCCCCTCCATACTTTATCATTTCTATAGTTATTTCATCGTCCCCTGTCTCTTTGTTGTTGTGCATCGGGAATTTCTTCAGAACCCATTTTTCTTACTATCAATTTATTTCCTCTTTTTTTATGGGCGGTAGCGATATTTTCGTATCATAGAGTATTTGATAATATTTCTCTGTAGCTTCCTTTATCTGTGTGATCTCTTGGTTATCGTTATTTATATTTTATTATTTGATGTCTCCCTTCATTCATTTGTTTAGATGTTTCACACTTTTTCCCTCTTTCAAAGTTCTTCTTCTATTTTCGAGTTTCTGTACTGTCTGACGTCTTCTCTGATCTTTTTCTTTATTTTTTTGTCTATTTCTGCCAATTCTAATCTGCCACGTGTAGGATCATTTCTTAATAGTCTTCTCTGTTTCATAAGATTTTGTGTCTCTTTACTTCATTTTTGTGTTTTCTCTTTTTTCGATGTTGCTCTTTATTTTATAGTCACGAGTAGGTTGTTGGTTATTTATGCGTTTAGTTCATCAAGTTCTGTTTGGTAGTTTATGTGTTTTATATGATTTTCCAATGCTTGTCGATATTCGTCTGTGTTTTGTTTTATTATTTCTGTTGGTATCTTTATCTTTGTATGCATTAACAATTTACGTCTCTCCTGCTTTAGATTTATTCTTATTTTTGCTCTGAGCATCCGATGGTCACTGCCAATGTTTATCGTGTTCAGGACTGTCGTGTCGATTATAATATTCTTGTCATTTGATAAAACATAATCAATTTCGTTTTTTGTTATATCATCTGGGCTTTGCCATGTCCATCGTCTATGTTCTGGCTTTTGGAAAAATGTGTTCATAACGTACAAGTTATTTTCGTTTACAAAATTTGATAACATTTCTCCTCTGCTGTTCCTCGTACCCAAACCAAACTTCCCGATGCTCTTCTCATTTGTATTCGCTGGTTTTTTCCTATTTTGGCACTGAAGTCACCGATTATTATGATATATCTTGTTTTATGATGTAGGAATATCTTCCTAGAGTTGGTCAATTTCTTCTTCCGCACTGTCTGATGTAGGCGCATATACCTGAATGATCTTACATTTGCATCTTCTGTTTAGCTATATGTCTACTGAAATCACTCTTTCCGATATGGCTTAGAACTAAACAATATTGTCTGCTATCCTTTTGTGTATAAGTAGACCGACTCCTCCAATTTTCTTACTTTCATTGCCTTTATAGAAGAATTTATGGCCACTTTTAAGGGTGATAAAAAACTCTCCTGTTCTTTTTACTTCTGCTATGCTTAACACTGTCCATTTTATGTTTTTAAGTTCTTCTTCCAATTCGATCATTTTTTCTTCAGATCCTAAAGTCCTTGTGTTGTAGGTTGCTTTGTACCATTCTGTTCTTTTGGGTTGTCTATAAGGTGTGTGTATACCACCGTATTTTGTTTTAGAATTTTTGTCCCTCCTAGAATCCATGGGACTGACTGCAAGAGCAGTGCGAGATTCTGAGTTTCCTCTACTCGCCTGAGGTACTGCGTTTTGGAAATTTGACATAATCATTTTTCATGTTGGCGTTTTTAGCCATTTCCTTGTCGCGCCGGCCAAACGTGTTGACAAGGGGTAAGGAGTTGGAAGGATGGTATGTGGGTAATGTTTTTAGGACCTGATGTCCCCCCATATTAGGAGGTGGGAGGAGACCAAGGCTGGCGTTGGCAGGGTCGCGTCCCTGAAGTATATCTGTCCTCTGCCGGGATCGCAGAAGAGTATATACCCGCTACCATATATATATATATATATATATATATATATATATATATATATATATATATATATATATATATATATATATATATATATATATATATATATTAGGATGTTTTTGTGAAATATATTAACACCGGTAATCAATTTTTAAATTGGGCGTAAATTTTTAGAGTTTTACTGCAAAAATAGGTTTTTTTTTTTTTCCTGTGAATAATCCCCCCCCCATGGTCATGGTCATTTTAATGGCAGAGTAATTTTGAGAGCTTCACTGTAGGAAAAGGTTCTTTTTTTGTGAAAAATTTCCCTCCCCGCTCTGTTATCGATTTTTATTTTAACGAGTGTTGGAAGATGTCTAAGCTTGTTAAAGCTTTTGTACAAGAAGGGATTGTTTTTAATAAGTAATTTCGCTCTCGATTGACATCATCATTCTATAAGTATCTCCGTCTTTAGTGTTCTTTCTACCCCACTGCATAGACCTATTTCTCTGAAACTTCGTAACTAATTTAATTTAATTTAAACCATATCCCAAAAACAACAGCATGAAAATCAAATACTCTCGAATCATACACCTACATACGTACACAAATTCTCATCTATATATCCACTCTATAGTTCCCTTTTGAGTACACTGCGTATCGATATGAGAATAAATAACGTGTTTAATTTCTCTATTTAATTCAGTTTCTCTTGAAAAATAACTAATATTTTCTTAAACCAGCCCGTATAAATAAACAGAAAAAAGGAAACTTCCAGAAAATTGTTCTGTCTCGAATTATACTTGGACTGGATACTACAAATCTGCTAAATGGAAAGAATATAGAATAATTTTGAACTTTCCCTTAATTAGACGTTTGTTTTAGATCCGACGACATATTAGACTGCGCTAAGGTGGTTTGCGATGTCCTTTTTGCTGGTATGGACGGTTACATCCTATTTTCGAAAAAAATGCCCTTCCATCGGCAAGTCTTGGTTCTGGCTGTTAATTCTTTGTTCGCACTTAGAACAGATGCAATGATTATCGCCGAAACCAAGGGGATACACATTCGAAGACTTAAAAATAAACTTCTTGCCTGCCTCAACAATTCCGTGTCCTTCTGATCAGTTGTTAACGCCACTAGTAAAAATTCCACTAAATCAACTCTACCATAACTCACACGGCAAGATGATACTCTTGCAACAATACCAGTTGAGAAAGCGAACTTGTTAGCTGTATTATTTGCTTCACATTCTATTATCCATTTCCAAGTAAAAAAATACCACCACTATTCCTATAGTGTGGTCAAGGATGCTCGATATTGTCATTAGATACGGAAACTAACACTAGTTTTCTGAAGATTTTTCAACCTACATATCTTACAGGAAGGGAATATTTCCTTTCTGCTGGAGATGCGTTACAGTTCAGCCCATGCTTGCTAAACAACTATCGACCAGCCGCACTGCTTTCAATAATATCGAAAGTTATGGAAATGGCTATTAATCAGCATATTCTAAAATATCTAGAAGGATTGAATATTATTAGCGACCATCAATATGACTTTCGTAAGCAAACATCAATAGGAGATCTTCTAACTAATGTTGTACATGTTTGGAACAACATAATTTAGCATTTTGGAGACTCTCGAGCGGTTGCACTTGATATATCCAAGACCTCTAACCGTCTTTGGTATGACGCATTGTTGGCTAAGCTACGATCTTATGCTATGCTCAAAAATTTTGTTTATGGTTTTCGTATTTCCTCAGAGGACGTTTTTTTTTACTAGTGGCAGTCTACAGATTTCTTTCCAATGCTTTCACTATGAGTGTCGGCGTGCCCCAAGGCTCCATACTATCTCCTACTTTCTTTCTCATTTACATTAATGATCCACTTGAAAGGACCAAGAATCCAATCTACAGCTTTGCAGATGACAGTACGCTTATTTATTTCTTCATTTTTTTCGAAGGCTCTAACATCGGCTACTCATGCAAATATCCGTAGACAGCAGGAAGTCGTTTAATTTAACATAGATCTGGAAGAAATTCTATCGTGGGGTGACAGTAACCAAATAGAATTTAATACTACAAAAACCCAGGAAACAGTTTTTTCTAAAAAAGTTAACGTTGCTGAACCCGGTATAGTTATTTTGGGACACTCCATTCGTCTAGCATCGTCACTCAATTTGGGACGAAACATGTCTTGACATGAACATGTATGTATAGCAAAGGAAGTTTCTCACAGGCTGGAAATATTATTTCGAACTAGAAAGCTGTGTGACAATTGTTAATTCCGTAGCAGGCTCATATTCGACCAATGGCCAGTAGCAACTTTCATTCCTTGGAACATTGAAGTACACTTGGCGACTTGAGCCTATTCTACATTATGGACAGTGTTTGATAGATGTAGCCCGCTTAATTCTTTCCAGGACAGTACATGCTAGGAATACACGGCGCCCTAATACCTCATACTAGCTTACTACGTGTGCTATACTTGTCTATAATATATATAAAAAAGCAACGTCTCTCTGTCTGTCTGTCAGTTAGTGTTGAAAAGAATATCTATAATATATATAAAATACAACGTGTCTCTGTCTGTCTCTCTGTCAGTTAATGCTCTTATCACTCAAGAACTAATTATCCGATTTACGTGTTTTTTTTTTTAATTTCATACATTTATTTTCTGGCCAGTTTATCTATAATCTTCTATAATATATATAAAATGCAACGTCTCTCTGTCTGTCTGTGCGTTAGTGCGCTTAGCAATATGTTTTCTGGTCAGGTTATAGGATATATTTTATTACGGTAGGTGACATAAGGAAAAAGCAGTGACGATAATAGTGAATCAAGTCGGAAAAAAGTTGCCGCTAGCGCGTTCTTTTACAATACACGGCCTAAACCTTTAAATACGAAACAATATCATGTAACAAAGAATATAATATATATAAAATGCAACGTCTCTCAGTCTGTATGTCTGTCTGTTCGTTAGTGTACTTATCACTCGAAAATCACTTATCCGATTTACGTGTTTTCTTTTTAATTTATACATTTATTGTGTTGGGAACGTGGAATCTTTGACACAAATACACTACGCAGTATATATAACCACTACACCAAACAATTTATTTCTGCACTCGACGCACGTTTCGTGAACCATGTTAGCTTCATCAGGAGCGGTGATTGGGAGAGAGACGATCGCTCCTGATGAAGCTAATACGGTTAGCGAAACGCGGGTCGAGTGCAAAAAATGCGCTTATCACTCGAGAACCACTTATCCGATTTACGTTTTTTTCTTTCTTGTTTTTAATATACATATGTTCTCTGGCCAGGTTATAGGATATATTTTATTACTTTAGTAAATCAAGTCGGAAAAAAAGTTTGCCACAAGCGCGTTCTCTTACAATACGCTGCCTAAACCATTAAATATGGAACAATATCATGTAGCAAAGAATATAATATAAATAAAATACAACGTCTCTCTGTCTGCCTGTCTGTCCGTTAATGCGCTTATTACTCGAGATTTACTTATCCGATTTACGTGACTTTTTTTAACATATATACATATATATATATATATATATATATATATATATATATATATATATATATATATATATATTTTATATATATATATATATATATATATATATATATATATATATATATATATATATATATATATATATATATACAGTAATACCCCGCTTTACGCGAGGGATACGTTCCGAAAAAAATCGCGTTAACTGAAATTCGCGTATATCGAGGTTTATGATTAAACATAGTCAAAATTTAATACAAAAAAAATACAAATCATTTTAATCAATCACTTTAATTCTAAGAACACTTTATGCAATACATACTCTTTTTTTACGGAAAAATACATCTATTGTCTTTTGGGTAACGTTTTGTTTACGTTCTTGTAAAATACGTTCATAACACCCCAACACTGTTTTTAATTGTTTGACACACGGTCAAGACACGGTCATCATTATTGTCTATACTCTGCAATATGTCCAAACCTGAATAAATTTTTGAAAGTGCATTTTGTATTTCCCCTGAAGATAAAACTTTCTCTTCTACTTGTTCTTCCTCATCGTAGATAGGATTATTCTGTAACTCGATCAGATCTTCATTGCTAATAGGATCGTCGTGCGTTGCTACAAGTTCTACGAGATCTTCTACCGTGACATCTTCAAGTTCAGACCCCTCAATCATTGCAGCAATGTCTTCAAGCACTTGTCTCTGCATCTGGACAATTCTTCTAGGTGCTTCCATTACATCTGGCCAAAGATTACGCCACACCCCATTCATACAACTCATTTTTAACTTCCTTCCAAGCCTCTTCTATGTTGTGAATAGACTTCATAATGTTGTATGACTTCCACCACTCTCGCATAGACTGTCTTCCTTCCCCGTCAATTTCATGAATTAGTTGGCTAAAAGTGCGGCGATGGTAATAAGCTTTGAAGTTTGCTATTGCTCCCTGGTCCATAGGTTGTAATATTGACGTAGTGTTTGGTGGAAGGAACTTTACGTACACTTTTAAGTCTCTGGGCGTATCAAGTGAGGTTGGATGTCCTGGGGCATTGTCTAAAGAGTATATATAACTTTAGGTTCAAGCCCATTTCTGTCACAGTATGATTTGACTGATGGGCAAAAACTATTAGAATACCATTCTTGAAAAATTTCCCGTGTAACCCACGCCTTTCTGTTTGATCGCCACACAACTGGTAGACTTGTCTTGTCTGTGCCTCGCATTGCACGGGGTGTTTCTGAATGGTACACTAGTAAAGGTTTCAGTTTGAAATCACCAGTGGCATTACCACCCAGCAGAAGTGTTAGTCGATCTTTCGCAGCTTTGAAACCACTGGCTTGACGTTCTTCCTTAGAAATGAATGTTCGAGATGGCATTTTTTTTTCCAGTAAAGTGCGGTCTCATCAACATTGAAGATGAGACAAGCAGGAATTTTCTCTCGTCTAACGAAGTCTTGAAACTTGTCTGGAAACTCAGCTGCAGCTTGAATGTCCGCGCTGGCCGCCTCGCCTGTTATGTGGATATTGTGAAGATTAGAACGCTGCTTGAACCGATGGAACCAGCCTCTGCTGGCAGCAAAAGTCGGAGTGGCACTCCCTTCTCCTTCTTTTGTTTTCAGCATCTCATACAAAGATTTTGCTTTTGTGCATATGAGATCTTGACTTAGTGGTGTGTTCTTCTTATTCAAATCTTCGATCCAGACTGACAGTAATTTCTCCATTCTTTCTAAGATAGATGATCTCGAACGAGAAAGTTTTGTTGCACTTATAGGTGTTGAACCTTCGCTGGAGATTTTAATTTTTTTCCCGATTTTTATAAATCGTTCTCACAGTCGATTCTGAGAGTCCAAAATCTCTCCCAACAATTGTTGCTTTGCCTCCATTTTCCATTCTTCTTAACACTTTCATCTTCAATTCCAAAGTGACGCTTTTACGCTCTTTTTTCTTTACAGGCGGCATTTTTAACGTAGGGTTAAATTATGTATGTATGTATCTCCAATAAATATTAAAACAAAACTGCCAGCCGACCGAACTAACATTACGGAACAAATGAACACACGAAACGAACGAGGAAATCCCCATAGAACAAAGTCGAAGGACAGGGAATTCCCAATTCTTCAAAGAGAATATTCAGAGAAAGCGGGGATCCCCCCGCGACCATAGAGAAGTTAATGACTACATGAGCGCGAAATTTGAAATTCGCGTTATAGTGAAACCGCGCGTAACGGGGTCGCGCTAAGCGGGGTATTACTGTATATATTTATATTTATATATATATATATATATATATATATATATATATATATATATATATATATATATATTATATTATATATATATATATATATATATATATATATATATATATATATATATATATATACATAATTCTATCACACTGCAATAACGCAGTAATTTTTTTTGTCCACGGTTGATTGACGTTCGAAAGCCGATTTTATAATAAGTCGATGCGTCGATGATAGACGATGCGCCATGCAAATTTATCGCCATTTAAGCTACGTCGTATTTTGCAAATATTCAATTTTCCAGTCTGATGGATCTTATGCAGGGAGCATCTTTATTAAATTTGTTTGGTAAGTTTTTCGTCAGCTGTGTAGAGAGTAATAGTTTTTTCTATGGATGCTAAACATATCTTTTCGTGAGTAAAAACATTGTTTTCCTACACATATTTTAATGTATAGGTAATAGTTTCAAGATAAAAATTGTCTCTAGAACAAAGATATAGGAACATAGAATATTTACTGTTTACTGTTAAATATCATTTTACTTATTTACTATGACATTCGGTGCCTTGACAAGACAACTAGCTAGTGGAAACAAGGCTCAAGGTAGAAGTGGTAGTAGTTCTGGAGAGGCTCGCGCTTATATAATTCACCTCAACCATCATAATTTCCTTTCTGAAGTATAGCCAAATCAAAAATATTATTCATACCTGGATCTTTCTAGCGCCTTACAGGTACAAATCCACACAAGTCGGATCATCTCCCAAGCCTAACAATATCCACAATATCAAATACCTCCGCTACCTGCAGGATCCCTTAAGAATCCCAAGCACTGGATTTAGGACTACTATATCTCTTTTAAGTGGCCATTCAATTTGTTCCTTTCTAAGCTACCGATCGGTCCATTTTTGAGGACTACCCCTACCTGTTTCTTTGAAGCATATATATATAGATATATATATATATATATATATATATATATATATATATATATATATATATATACAATCTTTATATAGAAAATATCAAAAGGTAGGTAGTCCCTTTTTTACTTCTTCTTCTTCTTGAAGTGTCATATGCGATACGAACGCAGGCAACCCTCTTGCTTTTGCCTCTGGTTGGTGCCTTTTTAAGTATTCCACAGATAAAGGAGATCTACAGTTTAATGCTGGATCCGAACGGCCAAATTGAGAAGGCTTTATTTAGGCATAAACGGGGAGTTTTCCATTGCCCTCCCGAGAGAGACGACCATCACGTTGTAAAGGCTTTTTTTTATTATTATCTCGGGCCGAGATACGAACCAACAATACATGGGATATGAGGGAAATGGTGTGTAGGGTCGATAAATTTTGTATAGTCTTTTACAATTATGAGAAGTCCTCCTCGTTGAGGTAAAGAATAAATTTTAGGGGGTTTATATATCGTGCATAACGTGTCATTTCGAGGTTTTCGGAGTAGAGAAACCTAAAATTTGTGTTATTTTTCCATTATTTTAAAATATTTTAGAGTCAAACACATAACCAGTTAATTGTGTTATTTATTCATTATTTTTTTATTTATAGTCAATCATATAAGGATGTTAAAAGGATGGGTAAGGGCGAGTCATCTATAAATTGTGTTTTTCTTTCATTATTTTCAACTATTTAGTTAAACATATAAAGAATTAAGGGGGTGGGAAAAGGACTGAGAGGTTATTCTCGATATATAGAAATATAGGAGTTCCCGAGACATAGATGTTGCCAACCAATTGCTCGAAAACGTGTCCTCGTACATATATTTAGTACACAAGATCCAATTAGGAAAAGAGAACTAAGATGTGGAAATCTCCAGACGATCATGTCTTGGATGGGCAGCATTCGATAAACTAGGATATATAACAATAACACCAGCTATCCCAATAAATCTTAAAAGGAAAGTCTTTAATCGTTGTATAATGCCTGTTTTCACTTATGGACTAAAAACTACGGCACTAATTAGCAAGTCGGCTAACAGGCTCCAATCCTACCGATCAGTGACAGAGAGGCGTCTAAACCGCGCAATTTGGCACTACAAATCTGCTAAATGGGAAGGTCTCATGGAATATTTTCGAACTTTCCCTTGGTTAGACGTTTGTTTTCGATCCGACGACCGATCTGACTGCGCCAGAGAGGTTTTCGATGTTATTTTGGCTGGTATGGAAGCTTACATCCCTTTTTCGAAGAAATGACCTTCCAACGGCAAGCCTTCGTTTGACTGAAAATGCAAAGAAGCTATTGCTTCTCACCATCTGGGCTACCGACAATGGTGTGAAAATCCATAATCCATAAATCGTAACACCTTTGTTCGTGCCCGGAACAGACGCAAAGAAATTATCGACGAAACCAAGGAGGCACACAACCAACTTCTCGCTTGTCCCAACAATTTCAGGTCCTTTTAGTCAATCGCTAAGGCAGTTAGTCAAAATTTCACCAAATCCACATACCACCACTCACACTGCTAGATAATTCTATTGCAACTACACCTGTTGAGAAAGCGAACTTGTTGG
This sequence comes from Pachyrhynchus sulphureomaculatus, assembly GCA_019049505.1. Classification (NCBI taxonomy): domain Eukaryota; kingdom Metazoa; phylum Arthropoda; class Insecta; order Coleoptera; family Curculionidae; genus Pachyrhynchus; species Pachyrhynchus sulphureomaculatus. Next base: position 51,381,018 of record CM032456.1, read on the forward strand.
CTGAACTCTTTGCTTCACATTCTACTGTCGATTTCCAAAGAAAAACACCACCTACTATTCCCCTAGTACAGTCAAGGATGTCCGAGCTTCTGGCGCTGACGGAATACCTGCCATAGTTTTTCAAAAACTGTGCAAGGGAACTAACACCAGTTTTCTGTAGACTTTTCAACCTATTCTACAGAAAGGGAAAATTTCCTTCCTGCTGGAAATCTGTTACAGTTCAGCCGATACCTAAAAAAGGCAAGAACATCTTGCCAAATAACTACCGACCAGTCGCATTGCTTTCAATAATATCGAAAGTCATGAAAAAGACTATCAATTAGCATCTTTTAAAATATCTTGAAGGATTCAACATTATTAGCGATCATCAATATGGCTTTCGTAAACATAGATCAACAGGAGATCTTCTGATCTATGTAACACATGTCTGGAGCGGTTGCTCTTGACATATCCAGGGCATTCGACAGTGTTTAGCACGATGGACTGTTGGTTAAGCTACGCGCTTATGGTATGTCTGAAAAGTTCTGTTTGTGGCTCCCATGTTTCCTCAGCGAGCGTTCTTTATGAGTAGCAATCGACGGATTTCCTTCTAACACCTTCACTGTCAACGCCAGTGTGATATAGTAGATATAGCTCACAATACATTCTTATACTCGTTTAAGAGGTTAAAAAGATTTTTCTGATTGTTTTTTTTTTGGTTAAATAAGGATATAGAGTTGTACGCACTGCTTCAAAATATATTTTATTATTATTAAATTCCGATTTCGTTATGCCGAAGTTCTCTTTTTATTCTTAATAAAGATTTAGTTCAGATCTCGCAAGTAATAACCCATAAAAAAGCAATTTTTCGGATATCTGTTCCAAATTTTGCCGTCAGCTATATTACTTTTACCGATTTCAGCCATTTCCCAATATTTTTTTAGCATTTAATCTACGAAAATTGAGAAAAATCCTATCATTTGTATAAGATTTATATTAAAAAAAGTTCGTGCGTGGAAAAGTAAAATTTATGATAAACAGGTTAAAAGACCCCTGCATCCGGCTAGTACTTGTGGAAAAGCTCCTTTCTAATGTTGTTTTTATGGCAATGTACAACTTGCATGAAGCAATATATAGTAAAATTTCGGATCAAATAAGTATATGTTCATGATCGCCGCACCAACCTTATCGTATGGTTTCCTGAAAATAAGTTTAGGTACAGTGAAATATATTAGAGCCATCTTTTTGGCTAATTTATCAACCATCACATGTCCTCGAAGACCCTTATGGCCAGTGAGTTACCCTTTATTGTTTTAAAGATATCAGGGGATACTACTATCCGAGTAAATACATATAGTTCTCCACGTTAGGTTCCTATTTCGAAAACAGATATGTAACCGCTCATCGCGGTTTAATACCGCATACTTAATACAAAAATTAGTTCTGAAGTAGATATTTTGACTTATATTATGAATATTTAATATTCATTTCTAGATGAAAATGAAAGGTAATATTAGGGTATGAAAGTCAATAAATTTGTATTTCAGGTAATCTCGGTACCTTAATTTTGACATCATACGTATCATTTTTAGCCGAGCTCAAGGATTTTTGCTGTTGTTGGTACCTGACCCCAATTTATCAGACAGTATGATATATTAGATGCTATTAGTGCACAGTAAGTTGTAAACAGAATCCAGATTTACACAATCTTGGAAAGTATTTAATAGCCTAGGGCAGGGCTGTCAAGGTCATGCACAGTTCGAGCCAATTCCGGAGGTAAAGCCTCCCGCTGCCCCCACCACTGCTAGACGTTAAGCGGCCGAGCCGCCGATCGCGGCCCGGCCGCTTACCAAACACAATGCGCTCCTTCTATGTCTCTCATAGCCGCTCCTGAGACTGCGCGATCGGCGGCAGCAGTAGTGGTGGAGGCAGCGGAAGGCGTTACCTCCGAAATTGGCTCGAACTGTACATGACCTTGACAGCCCTGGCCTATGGAGTAGTTGAAGGGTATAGATCCTTCCTCTGGATTTACAAAATATCACTTTCTTGGAAATAATCTTTTTTATAAAGTTTTATGGAATGTAAGTCTTTTTTGTAAAAAAATTACATTCCCTATCATCGATTTTTAAATTGGGTCTTAAGTTTTTAAAGTTTTACTCTATGAAAAGTTTTTTTTTACTTCCAGTGCAAGAGAGATTTTTTCCTATTCGTGATATACTCGCACTAGATGAAAATACAAAAAAATCCCTATTATACTAAAAGTGAGACACTTGTGCCTCTTGTGCAGTTTGGATTCTGCAATTATCCCTAGACTCTGGATCCCTTAGTAAGTTCATGCACCGTAGGGCGCCTGCTCAAGGACGAAGTTGTCGGACTCGGCGTCGGGACGACCGTTTGTGAATTTGTGGATCTGTTGCATTCTCGTGTGTTTCCATTGGCACCGGCATCGGAAAATGCCGGTTATTAAAGTTAAACTGTTAGTGACTGTGTATTAAATAAAAAAGTTGTCAGGGACTGCCTTAAATATTAATCTGAACTGAAATATTTCATTTATTATAAATATATACAGAATAAAGGTAAGTTGGAAACTTACAATAGTTTAGGATTAGTCTGGCGTATTTTAAATACTATGCTCTTATTTGTTTAATTTATATATATATATATATATATATATATATATATATATATATATATATATATATATATATATATATATATATATATATATATATATATATGGTTCAATGTAAAACCATCGAAAATGGATAAAATCCACATTTTAGCAGTCATCGTACTCTCATTCGTCAATCCATCTCGAGACGCGTTTCGACGTATCACAGCTCATCAGTCGAGCTACGATCGACAAATGAGAGGAACACCTTTCGAGTACTTATTTCCGTACTGACGCAACATTACACCTTTTCTGTTGACTGGTTCTGGTCGATTTTTTTTAATAGCTTGCTGCAATCTCAATTGCTAAGATTAGAGTACAGAATTAATCGTTTGGCCGAGCTGCAGTAGGAGGCTTTGTCATCGTTTGTGGAGCTTCATCCTTTTTCGATCACGATCTTTTTGCATGCTATTGTCATGCGTGATCCACTTTTCATGGCTCGTGATCAACCGCTTTAGATATGGCTCGATATCGGTACGTTTTTTTCGTAGAGATTCGCAATGGAAATTCGAGTAAATGTATTAGCATCAAATCATGTGACACCCAAACATCGAGCGTCTTTTTGCAGCCAGCTTTTTCCAAATGATTTAAAACTGTTTGGTGATGGTTGTCTAGTGCTTTGCCTTTGCCAAAATTGTACCTACTTTTTAGTTGACCAGTGCGAGGAGCATCATCGAAATTTCTATAACGAAAGCGACTGAACCATATTTTGGCTGTTGCTTTTGAGAATATATTTTGACCATAAACCGAACCAATTTCTTCATAGACTTGTGAAGCATTTATATCTTTATTGAAATAACATTTGAAAAATGTGGAGAACTTTTACAAAAATTTCGCTCATTTTCGAGGCGCTCTAAATTAACTCTGAATGAACGAATTCCAATAGCACATCTACTTTCAAATGTCAGCTTTCAATTGATATAAGAAAATGGCCCGATGCAATTCATATTTCCTCAGATGTGTGACGTTAAAACTGTCTAACGAGCAAAAGTATCAATACATTCTGGCCAAACCAAAATATTGTAAACAATGAACTTAATATGAATTGACTCACAATATTAGAGTCAGATTAAGCTAATTTTTTTATATACAGGGTGAGTCAACGATAGAGTAAAGTTCATTATCTCATTTGTTTCGGGAATGACGAAAAAATGTTAAATACAATAGTTCAGGGAATGTTAAGGTGCACAGTTTAAAATTATTTTTGAGTATGGCACACGTTGTATATTATTGATATAGTGATAGATTTTACAAAACCTTTCAACTTTTATTAAGTACGTCATATACCTATGTCTAATAGTTTTCGATTTATTTTGAATTTTTGAATTTTTACCCTTGTTTTTAATACACTTACGCTATAACATCATAGTTGCCAAGTCAAAACAAAAATGTAGGCATTGTCAAATTTTGACATGTCTATTAAGCAAGTAAAAAATAGTTTAATTTGTTATAGTCACGTATAAAGGTAATAGTTATGGAGTTTCCTAAAAATGAATTAATTGATATGGTTGATATACTGGGCGAGGCGGGAAAAAATTGTTTTTTGGCAGTAAGGTTTTACGAAGCGAAGTAGCCTAATAGACGTATACCATCTAGAAAATCTTTTCAGTGCTTAATTGAACGGTTTGATGGTAATGGTAGCGTTGAGTGTACGAAACGGAAAGTAGTAAATCAGAATGCTACTAATGAGGAGAAAAAAAATGGAGATTTTACTTCATGTTGAAGATAATCCCCAGGTCAGCAGCCGTCAACTAGCCAACTTATCTGATACATCCCAATTTACGGTTAATCACACCACGAGAAAATACAAGTATCATCCCTTTCATATGGAACTACATCAAGAACTTTAAGACTGTGATTTTGAACGACGAGTAAACTTTTGTACCACCATGAATGGAGTAATAGAGGCAGATCCAAATTTTTTATCCAAAATGATGTTTTCTGATGAAGCTACTTTTCGCAGTAATGGAGCAGTTAGCAGCCATAACATACACTATTATTCAATAGTTAATCCATTTTGGGTCCGGCAAATTCAAAACCAAAACCATTGGTCGCTTAATGTATTGTGTGGAATATTAAATTTTCGAATTATTGGTCCATATTTTTTCCGCGAACCGCTTAACGGGCATAGATATCCAAATTTTTTGGGAAATGAATTACCCCAGCTTCTTGAAGAAGTTAATAACTTTGAAAGGGAACAAATGTGGATTCAACAAGACAGTGCTCCTGCTCATTACCACCGGGAAGTTCGGAAATTTTTAAATGATCGTTACCAACAAAAATAGATCGGTAGGGATGGATTCATTCAGTGGCCCCCTCGATCATGTGAGTTAACACCTTTAGACTTCTTTTTGTGGGGCTACATTAAAGATGGTGTTTATGTGAATCCCCCTACAACACCAGCAGATATGGAAAATAGGATACAGGATGCCTGCAGGACAATAACGCCCTTTATGCTAAGGAAAGTGAAGGAATATATAGTAAAACGACTATTTGTGTATGTCTATTCAAGCAGATGGACATATTTTTGAACATTTATTACGTCATAATAATTAATCATTAGATAAGTTAAACTATATTAAAATTATTATTAACTATTTGTTTATATCTTCACAATATTGTAAGTGTATTAAAAACAAGGGTAAAAATTGAAGAATTCAAAATAAATCGAAAACTATTAGAAATAGGTATATGACATACTTAATAAAAGTTGGAGGGTTTTGTAAAATCTATCAGAAAAAATAATAATATACAGGATGTGCCATTTAAAAAAAAATGAAATTTTTTAATCCAAAATAGTCGAAATGTATAAATTTATTTTGAACACCCTGTAGCATCTAACTCAAATTTCTTTACATATATCTTTTTTTTCATCTCTATAGAACCCTCATACCAATTATGAATATTCCACCTTCAGAAACAATGGCGCTACTGGCAATTTTTTTTTCAAAACTGAAAACTAGTATTTTTTTTTTTTTAAATTGAAATATTAGGTTTAGGTATATAACATTATTAATAAAAAAGTTAGAAAATTTTACGCAGAATTTAAAATTAAATTAGAAAAAAGGATGTCCCATTTAAAAAAAACGTATGTTATATCGGCCACACTTTTTTGAAGTACCCCGTATACTCAAAAATAATTTTTAACTGTGCACCTTAACATTCCCTAAAACTGTTTATTGTATTTACCATTTTTTCACCATTCCCGAAACAAATGATATAATGAACTTTACTCTATTGTTGACTCACCCAGTACATTTACATTATATTAATTTTTTGTAAATTCATCTAAGAATTGAACTATAAATGTCAATATATTAAAAATTTAATAAAACAAAAATTAAAACAAGTCTTCAAAAATACGAAATACGAGGCTGGTTTGAAAAGTCCGTGCAAAGTCCGAGAGATGGCACCACCGGCGCGTATCGAGGTCATGTTTAGTTAGTAGCATCTCTTGAATGAACACACCAAGTTTCAGCCATATTGGTCTATTTCTTTGTGTTTGGCATTCGTGTGAATCAAGGAAGTCGAGTGATTTTCAAGAAATGGACGAAAAAGAATTTCGTGTGGTGATTAAACATTACTTTATGAAAGGCAAAACGCCTCAGGAGACTAAAGAGAAGCTTGATAAACATTATGGTGACTCTGCACCTTCGATTAGAACAGTTTATAAGTGGTTTCAAAATTTTCGGACTGGCCATATGGGCACAAGTGACGCTGAACGTTCTGGACGGCCTGTGGAGGTTACGACTCCAGAAATCATTGATCAAATCCATGATATGGTGATGGATGACAGAAGAGTTAAGGTGCGTGAGATTGCTAGTGCTGTGGGCATCTCGACTGAACGGGTACATAATATTTTGCATAAACATTTGGACATGAGAAAGCTATCCGCAAGATCGGTGCCGCGATTGCTCACGCTTCGCATCCGGAGGACTTTAAGCGTCGTTTCGTCACTGTGGATGAAACATGGATACATTACTATACTCCTGAGACCAAACAACAATCTAAACAATGGGTTACCAAGGGGAAATCTGCACCAAAAAAGGCGAAGACCGTTCCTTCGGCCGGAAAGGTTTTGGCGACTGTCTTTTGGGATTCGCAAGGGATAATCCTCATCGACTATCTGGAAAAGGGGTAAAACTATTACAGGTGAATATTATTCATCGTTATTGGACCGTTTGAAAACCGAGCTGCAAAAAAACGCCGCGATTGGCCCACAAGAAAGTCCTTTTCCATCACGACAACGCACCAGCACACACCTCAGCAGTTGTGGTCGCAAAAAATTAATGGAAATAGGATTCCAACTCGTTTCACATCTCCCCTATTCTCCAGACTTGGCTCCCTCGGACTACTATTTGTTCCCCAATTTGAAGAAATGGCTGGCGGGACAAAGATTTTATCCAAAAGAGGAGGTGATTGCAGACACTAATGGATATTTTGCAGACTTGGACAAATCCTATTATTCGGAAGGGATCAACAAACTAGAACATCGTTGGACGAAGTGTATAAGCCTAAAAGGAGACTATGTCGAAAAATAAGAAAGGTTTACCCCAAACACATAAGTAGTTTTTATTTTTGCACGGACTTTTCAAACCAGCCTCGTACATATATTACGAGTACTTATGAAAACCAATAATTTTTCTTTCTTTAGTACGAATGTCCAAAAATCGATGGAGACTAAAAAATAATATTTTTGATCATCTGAGAACTCTAGAACGTGTAAAAACGCCTACATTTGGTGACTGTTTGACAAATAGAATATTTCCCCTATCGAAATAAGTAACAAAAGTTCGAAATATACGCGTATACTTGCAGTAAGAAAAAAACTCACACTTTAAAAACCTTGAACCAACAGTAGCACATTTATGATCTCGTCGACAAGCAATAAACATAGAAAAAATAAATAATACGTCCTTAGACTATGATTCAACATCAACGTCAAATAATAATACATTTTTTCTTAGTTTATACTTTTTCTCAGTACTATGATATGGCTAATTTGGAAAGTCCTGAGCGATTTTAAATTGCAGTGTTTATTTATTCTTCTATAATATAAATATATTCTAGCGAGAAATTAAAAGATATGTAATATGAAAAAAATAATGATATAATTTAACATGAGCACGATGCTTTATGGTTTTTCAATAATGAGTATTAAATACCGATTGTTAAGTCTGCGGTTAAAACAAATGCCTAATAATTGCCTACTATTATTATCGGGTAGAAATAACAATTAATTAAAATTGTATGCTGAAGAGTTCATCAGATGATATCAGTGCTTAAAAATAATGCTGATATACTAAGACTGCGGTCCTAACATTTATTTTCTTTAAAATGTTCTTTTGATATTAAAGACTAATCAGAATTAAGTTAAATTCACCTGAACGAATCATTAACGACCAATTGAATTGCAACAAATTATGGCCAGAAGGCTTGAACTTCGTCACTGAGACTAACAATGAATTTTTTTGAGGACATTTCGACCACTTTAGAATTAAATCTTTGGGAATTACAATTACGCGGCCAAAATATTTAATTGATATATGAAGAGGATAGTTTTAAATTATACAAGGTAAAAAGAGGAATAAAAACTATAAGAGAAACACGTAAGTAGTATGTTATCTCTGGTATAGTAAACAATATTTTTAAACTTTTTGTTTTACACTCTCTTGTCAGAGAGAAATCGATCTCTCCAAAAGTGACGCCTCTTGTGCTTTTTTGTTGTAAAATACAGCAACTTTTATTAATATTCTGTTATAGTGCAGTAAAAAAAAAGGTCAAAATAATGCTGAGATAGGTATAGTTTAGATACACCAAGATTATAATTTTATCCTCTCTGGAGTATCACCAAGAGTGTTTTACACTCTCTTGTCAGAGAGAAATCGAACTCTCCAAAAGTGTAATGAAATTTCCAACAAATCTTCGTTGGTTTTAAATAGTTCAAATGTGTACATAACCTAGAAAATTGAAAAAACAGGCAAAAACCTGTTTTTTTTTTCATTTTTATTGTACAGATCAACTAAGTAAACCGATCGACTCGAAAATATTCCTCTTCTTATAGCAAAAATACCCTGAAATTTTGGTACAAAAATATTAGATCCAGTGGACACAATTGAATTCGTTAGTTAAAATTTGAATTGCCCACCATTTTTATGCCAGTCCAAAATGAATCTTTTTTTTCAAAATGTAGGTCTCGACATCAGCTTTCCGATGCCATTATTTTTTTTTTTTTTGGAGCCATTTTAACCTTTTTTTTAGATTTGTTTATTAATGAAATAACAATAATTAACGAAAATTAATTTTTTATTTAAATAAAGGTTTCGTGATTGATTCTCTACCAGATGTGATAAAAAATTTTCAATTTTTTTTTTCAAAATGACCGAAAAAATGCATTTGTTTTTATTTGATTAATAAACAAATGTAAAAAACGGTTAAAATGACTCCACAACAATTTTTTTTAATGGCCTCAAAAGCTGGCGCGATTAAAAAAAACGATCCAAATCCAAATGTCATAAAATGGCATGCAATTCAAATTTTAAATAACAAATTCCAGTATGCCCACTGGGTTCAATATTTTTGAACCAAAATCTCAGGATATTTTTGCTATAACAAAAGGCCTATTTTCTGAAAGTTTCAAACCGATCAGTTCACTTATTCGGCCTGTACAATAAAATTTAAAAAAAACAGTTTTTTGTAGTATTTTTTCACTTTTGTAGGTTATGTTCAAATTTGAGCGACTTAAAGCTAACGAGGATTTATTGGAAATTTTATTACGAAGAGTTAGGTTTTTTTTTGTCTCGATCCGACATATATAACAGCAGTTTTCAACTGTTTTTATAAATAAATAACCGGTCAAGTGCAAGTTGAACTTGTGCAATTAGTGTTCCGTACGTTGATTGCTTCTAAAATAAAAAATTTTGTTACGGAGGTATAAAATGATCAGTGACTTCACAAAACACATCCCCAATGAGTTTTCAACAAAGTTTGTTTTCAATCTTTACTGAAAATTGATGACCTTGAAATTTTGTTTTTTTATACACCAGATAAATTATCAAAGGTAATGCACTCGTGATAATTTTCGTTCAATCTACACACTGTGGAGAATATTCCAGAATTTTTTCAAAATTTTTTGCTAAGTACTTTTCGAGATAAGGCGGGTGGACGGCGATTTTTCGCGATTTTTTAAAAATAATACAAAGAAAAGTGCACGCAAGTATTACATTATATATATATTTTTTACTCGTGTTTTCACAAGCTTTCATTTGACACCACACTCGATGACCTAGTAAAAAATTTTTTTTTTCACTTCTGATTTCACCCCCCAAAACTAATCCCTTAAGTCAAAATTTAACTTTCAAAACTACATGGCTCTGATGAGGCCATCAATTTCTATATTATTACCAAATTTCAACTGTCTATGACAAATAGTTTCGGAGAAAATCGGGTGTGACAGACAGACAGAGACCGAAGTCATCTTATAAGTGTTCCGTACGGAACACTAAAAAGCACAAGTTTTTCGAGGTCCAAAACTCAGGACAATACTCCTGGTGATACCCCAGAGAGCATAAAATCATAATATTGCTGTGTCTAAACTGTGCAATTTTAAATCCTTTTTTTTTTACTACACTATTATGCTGAACGATCCATCGATGATCAGTTTCAAGAAAAAGTTTCGTTTGACTTCTGTGGCAAGTTTGATAATCGAGAAAGGTTTTTGGTGTACAACGGGCATAAGAAGTGTTTGAGTGGGTGTGAAATGCTTCCAAAGTATGGTTGATCAAAGTTCAAAATTCATCACGTATGGCGTGAATATATTTTTTGATGGGCCTAGCCCAAGTCCTGCAAGGAAATCCCTAAAATGCTACAAGAGCGAAGTGTGTGCGGTCAAAGCGATTCCTGGTGGACGGTTGATTCGTTCTGAATTGTACTCGGGTTAAACACATTCCTGGGCAGATCATTCCAAAGGGATAAGATCCTTCATATAAAAGATTTGTACGAGGAGTGACAAGCTGAATCTCATATAAATGTGATGTATTAGCGCGACATGTATTCCTGGCAGGCACCGCAGTACTTGTAGAATAGACTCAAGTCGCCAACCGTTCTACGATGTTCCAAGAATTCGAGGTTACTGGCGAGTTTTGGGTCTCCAGTCAAACGAACAGCTGTCTTCTGAATAGAATCCAACAAATGCTCTATATATGTGGGAGTAGTGCCCCAAAAATAGCAACAGTAACGCTTTCTAGTTCGAAATAATATTCCCAGCTTGTGAGAAGCGCTCTTTGCTATGCATGCAACATGTTCATACCAAGTTATATTTGCTCCCAAGCTAACGCCCAGCAAATCGAGTGACGATGATAGAAGAATGCAGTGTCCTGACAGAACTAATTCAGATTCCGTAATGTTAACTTTTTTAGAAAAGACTGCCGCCTGCGCTTTTGTAAGTTACTTAGTTACTGTCACCCTAAGATAGAATTTCTTTCAAGTCTTTGTTAAGTTGAATGATTTCCTGCTATCTGCGGATATTTGCATGAGTAGCCGATGTTCGAGGGTTCAACGTAAATAAAAAAATAAGCGTACTGGCATCTGCAAAGCTGTAAATTGAGTTCCTAGTCCTTTCCAGCAGATTGTTGATGTAAAGGTGAAAGAGAGTAGGAGACAGTATAGAGCCTTGGGGCATACCAGCGTTGATCGAGAAGGTATTAGAAAGAAACTCATACTACTCAACTGCCACTCGTAAGGAACGCTCCGCTCCTTAAGGAAACACGACAGTCATAATTAAAACTGTTCAGACACACTACAAAAGCGTGGCTTAGCGCAAAATCCGTCATGCCAAACACAGTCAAAAGCCTTGGATATACCAAGTGCAACCGCTCAAAATTCTCCAAAATGTTGAACTGTGTTCTTCCAAATATGTTTGTCATAAGTTGGTAGTTAATAATATTGGATGCTTTTCCATAACGTTCGATATTATTGAAAGCAGTGCGACTGCTCGGTAGTTGTTCGGCAAAGGTCTTCTTGCCTTTTTTGGGTATCAGTTAAACTGTAGTGCATTTCCAGCAGGAAGAAAATATTCCCTTTCTGTAGGATAGGTTAGAAAGTCTACAAAAAAATGGTATTAGTTCGCTCACTAATTCATGTATAGTAGGTATTCTATCAGCGCCAAAAGTTCTTTGATGACACACCGTCTAAAGACAATATTGGGCATCCTTGACTGTACACTGGGAATAGTGGGTGGTGTTTTTTCTTGGAAATCGGTGGAAAGTGAAGCAAGGAGTTCAGTTAACAACTTAGCTTTATCAACATATTATTATCTGGCAGTGTGAGAGGGTTTAGTGAAATTTTGACTAATAGACTTAGCGACCGCTCAAAAGACCCTAGCATTCTTGGGCAGGTAAGAAGTTTGTTTTTAATTTTTCGATTGTGTGCATTAGGGTGACCGCAAAAATCGATGCCGTCTGGACCCCACAAAACGATTCCCCTTTCCAGATACTAAGATAGCCGAAATTTGAGCTCGATTAAACGACGTTAACCCGTGCCGCTCGTCGCTCAAAGTTTGAAAAAATCCAAATTTTTGGCCAAAAACCTGACATATGGAGCCATAACTCCAGAACGGTAAATAATAGAAACACGCTTAATATCTCAAAAGAAAGCTAATATTGTTCTTCAAAATTTATATTTTATACATAATTGTTGTTATTTTAAGTCAAACCGAGTTACAACAGCCTTTAGCCCCAAAAACGTGACCTGGTACCAGTAGGAGCCAGTTTGGGAGTATTCTAAGAATTTTACGGGTTTTTACATAATGTGTCTCGGAATTAACATTTTTTTGTTAAAAAGTATTTTGGAACTCAATTTTTCAAACATAAAGAGCCTTTTGTTCAAATTTAATTTTTATTATATGGGGATTACCTGACTAGTTTACCAAAGAAAGACCCGTTTGACAGGTAAAAAGGAGGGTGAATCTAATTTCTATTTTAGGGATGGTGATTTTACTTCAGCGTACAACCGACCTTTTATTTATTCAGTTTAGTTTCTAAAGTGCCTTTGAGCTGGTTAGATCGAACAATTATCTAGTGAAGATATTTTAACGTTTTATTTTTTTTTTAATTTTCCAAGTGTGTGTGTTATTGTTTTTATAACTATTATAGTATTATTTTAAAAGACATTTGAAAACATTTTATTGAAATTAAAGTTTGCAATATATTTTGTTTCATTTTCCAAGTTAACTGTTATTTACCTATTGGCCTCTGAAATGGCATCCACATCAGGTGTACAAAGCCGGACCAAGGATAAAATATTTCTTGTGGGCTATCCCATTCACTAGGTCACCGGTTGTAAACTACCCTCAAATCGTCAAGTTTTGTGTGCTTTATTTTATAATTTATGTACTGTGAAATTAACTGTAAGAGAATCTGCAAAACTTACAATACGAGAAGTGTTCATTTTTTGGGAGAAAGCTCGAATCCCGACTAAACATGAGCAAGATGCAATTACTAAGCTGGAAAAACTTCACGCCGAGTGGGAGAACTCTTCAAAAAGACCGGAAGAAAACATCGAAAACGGCCAAGAACAAATTTAAACAGTTTGTTGAAAAGTTGGATGATCTCTTTGATATTGCTCAACAAGATGCCTTGGCTCTGATGAAATCGGAAGAAGATAAGGCGTTTCTCGTGAAACAGAGGCAGAAGGGCCGCCCAGGTTCCATGACTGGAGTGGATCTTAAGTTGTCTCGAGCTGAAGAAATCAAGGTGCAAAAGGAACTTGCAATGAACCGACAAATCCAAGAAGCAACTTTTGATATTGGTGAGTTTCTTTTTATTATTAGTATTCTAAAAAATAGATAAACAAATAAGTAAATAGTTTCATTATAACTGAAAGAAAATTGTACATGAGAGCATGATTTGGCATCTTTATGATTGAGTTTATATTTTTTAAATAATACCTTTTGATAATTAGAAGTAGGTAATTTAGTACCTATATATTATTACTATTCTGCTAAAACGACAAGTTTTTATAGCCTTTTTTTTCTCTTTCTTTTGTTGCTTCTTAGAGACGGATGATGAAGACAAGTTCGAAGAAGGAGAAGAAGACACTGAAGAGGACAGCATCTACCAGGAACTTGAGAGCTTGGAGGAAATGGACATCCCTGAAGAAGCTGCAGAAAATCCAGGACCATCTGAGAGCAAGAGGATGAAAGTTTCATTTGCAAGGGGCGTTAAAGAGATTTTTAAAATCTCTTTTGTTGTCCATTTTATTAGATCGATGTAAGGTATCCGACAGAAATGCCACGAGAATTTTAATAGCTACTCTAGAAGCACTAAACCTTGACCCTCTTGAGTACAAAGTCTCGAAAACTTTATTACATGATAGAAGGCAAATGTTCAGAGAACAATATAATAAAAAAAATTTTGATAAAGTAAACATTCCTGAAAAAGAGCCCGTGGTTGTCCATTGGGACGGTAAACTTTTACCGGGTGTTTTAAAAAATGAACAATTTGAGCGAATAGCTATAGCTATTTCATATGGCGAAAAGGAACAGCTGCTGGGAGTTCCTGTAACAGCAAACAACTCTGGAGAGGAGCAAGCCGTAGCCGTATATGAATGCCTACATGAATGAGATCTTCTCAACACCGTCAAGGCGATGTGCTTCGACACTACAGCATCCAACACGGGAAGACTCAAAGGAGCATGCGTCATATTGGAGCAAATGTTAGGAAGAGAATTGTTATACCTAGCTTTCACCATATCTCGGAAATTCTGTTAAGAGGCGTATTCGACACAAAAATGGGATCAACCACTGGACCTCATCCAGACATTTTTAAGAGATTCCTCACTGCGTGGCCCAAGATAGACAAAGGAAAATACGACACAGGTATCAGTGACAATCTAATACAAAAGCAGCTAACTCCAGAAGTAATTGCAAATGTTACTGCTGAATTCGAGACCAAATTAACTGAGAGCCACCCCAGAGATGATTACAAGAAGCTATTGCAGTTGGTTCTCGTATTTGTTGGATCACTAGACGGCAATGTTGTGGGTTTTAGAACTCCAGGAGCCATTCATCACGCTAGGTGGATGGCAAAGGCTATTTAATGCTTAAAAATGTTCATTTTTCGTCGTCAATTTAAGATGTCTAAAGTCTGTTTTCCTAGTTAAAATTTAGTGTAAAGCTTGGTTCAATGCTCCAAAAGCTCTTCTTGCACCAAAGCAAGATTTAGGTATTTTGCATAGTCTGTTAGACTATAAAGAATGTGACAACGACATTGCAGAAATAGCCCTGACCAAATTTTCGAACCATTTGTGGTATTTGAATGCAAAGTTGGTGGGATTATCGTTTTTTGATCCCACCATTACAGACGATGAAAAGTTGTTAATGGCTAATAAATTGCTCAGTAGCACAGATGAACCATCACAGCACGCTAGGGTTATAAATCCAAAAGTTAGGAAAGAAAACTTAAAAGAGGTAGTTGATGGAGGATTGGTAAATTTACTTACCAAAGAAACGTTTACATTCCTTGACCAATTTAATATAAAAACAGATTTCCTAAGACAACATCCAAACACCTGGCCTCAAAATAATGACTATCCAAGAAGGATTGAAAATTGTCAAAACATTAAAAGTAGTTAATGATATGGCTGAGTGTGGTGTTAAATTAATAACCGACTTTAACGACCTTCTGACAAAAGATGAAGACCAAAAGCAATATGTCCTGCAAGTTGTAAGTAAATGCCGAGCATTATATCCTGACGTTTCAAAAACTACTTTAACAAAAGCTCTAGAATAGATTAGATAACTATGTAAAATTATCAACTCATGTAGGTACTACGTCTGTATCTTTTCTGTGT
The DNA here is from genome assembly GCA_019049505.1 of Pachyrhynchus sulphureomaculatus. Classification (NCBI taxonomy): domain Eukaryota; kingdom Metazoa; phylum Arthropoda; class Insecta; order Coleoptera; family Curculionidae; genus Pachyrhynchus; species Pachyrhynchus sulphureomaculatus. The sequence goes on from CM032456.1 coordinate 51,396,517, forward strand.
CTGTTTTGTATGTATTATATACCTAATTTTTATATTTTAAAATAAAAAATGTCATTAGACTTATCAGTATTACTTATTTTTTTATTATATTTCTACTTTAAACTCAAAAATATACCAAAAAAAGCAAAATTTATCACTTAATAACAAAATATATGAAGTATGCTCCTAGTGGTACCAGGTCACGTTTTTGGGGCTAAAGGCTGTTGTAACTCGGTTTGACTTAAAATAACAACAATTATGAATAGAATATAAATTTTGAAGAACAACATTAGCTTTCTTTTGAGATATTAAGCGTGTTTCTATTATTTACCGTTCTGGAGTTATGGCTCCATATGTCAGCTTTTTGGCCAAAAATTTGGATTTTTTCAAACTTTGAGCGACGAGCGACGGGTTAACGTCGTTTAATCGAGCTCAAATTTCGGCTATCTCAATATCTGGAAAGGGGAATCGTTTTGTGGGGTCCAGACGAACAAGATTCCGACATTTTTTTCCCCCTCTATGAGATCCGGTCACTCTAGTGTGTATTTATCGTTTCGTTGATCATGTCGAAAAATGGATGTAAGTTCCCATGACAGTTAAAATTACATCAGAACCTTCCTTAGTGCAGTCAGATAGGTCATCTGATCTAAAGAAAACGGCTAACCAAGGGAATGTTCGAAAATATTCCATGAGCTGAATGGATTCAGCACAAGAATATCGTGCAGGAAGCAGATCAGTTTTACATGATAATATAAATCTGATCGTTTAGCCATTATGAGTTTTTTAACAACAACCGTGTTTGCGTGTAGTATTACTCATTTATATTTAGCATCCTGGGACTTCTTTCTTTTCTTCCGATGACCATGGATTTTTTAAAGTAGATGTGAGAAAATATTCAAAAGGAATCTGATTTATCTTTCGGGTATTATACTCACGATTGTTACTGTTAGTTAGTTACCTATTTTTGGTTTGAATACACATATATAGCAGAGAATTTTTAACAGTTGCACTCTTACCAGGGTGAACAAATATGTTCCTTAAAAAGATCTAGAAAACTTCAAATGCACAATTCAAAATATTATTCTGACAATACGTTTTTTCGTTCGAAAAAAACGCGATGTGTAAAGCAGAATTTATTATGATTAAGAGAAGATTGCGCTAGTGCATAATAAGCGGAAATAAAAATTATCTATGGAAGCACACTTTTTAAGTTTGTAACAGCTACAAACAGAAAAACCAAGGTTTCTTCCACGTAGTCTGGTAGGGTGTTGAGTATAGCAAGGACCCACCGCTTTGTCCTGAGGTATGCCCCTAAAAGTTTTGGTCAGGCAATCTTACAATAAACCTTCTGTTAGTTTAATAAGAGTGTATCCAATTACCCAAACGATGTTTTGTTCTTCTTGGAGCCGTACTTCTAGGAACGAGTAAGTTTATATTGGAAGTATCAAAGACACCTGCTAGGTTCAGAAATATTCTCGCTATGAATTCATCCCTATTCAGTCTTCAATAAACTTTTTGGACAAAGCTTTTAGTCGAAGATTCCGTAAAGACTCTCAGTGAAAAATATCCTGATGAGCAGTTATGATTTTAAATTAATTGACGTAAAAAGAAATTTTTTCGTATATTACTGTTTCTATTATTTTAGAAATGATATTAGAGCCATTAGATGATGATTTTGGAAAACCCTCATTTACTGTCACTGCGGTCGTTTATCTTACTTTTTTTTGCAAATATACAAATTTATATCAAGAAATCGTAGTTTATGGAATTAATGACCATTTTTTTCTTTGAAAATTTAATAATTAATTACATAAATAGATTATCAATATTTTTAATGTGGTGTTTAGTTTGCGGTTGGCGTAAAATAATAAGCACGATAATAATCATAGATTTGAAGTAGTAATTTGATGAAATTGTATACTTTAAGTTATCAGATGATATCACTGATTTAAAAATAATTATGATGTTAAGAAGATTTAATATATTATTTATTTGCATTTGTACTATTGTAGTTAATTTATTTTTAATATACAGAGTGACCCATAAATAAGTTCAAATTTGTTTGACTTACTGCGTAAAACGAATAGTGAGAAGGCGCAAGGTAGCGGTACTAAACATAACCCCGATCCTTAGAAATTTATTTGTTATGGAGCATTTCCCCGGAGCAGACTGCGACTTTGGTCTGTGACAGTTTCAAAAACTTAACAGTCCACTCCTGAACATAAGCCTCTCCAAGTTTCGTCCATTTATCTCGATCACTTGCCCTCTAATACCAGTTTGTGCCTGCTACCTTTGTGGTATCGTCCATCTATTATTTTGGAGATCGCCCACCTTGTCCATCTTGTATCGTCCTGTCTGGCAACATGACCTGCACAAATCTATTTTAGCGTTGCTGTCCGTTTTATAACGGACTTACGTTCTTATGGTATGTCTGAAAAGTTCTGTTTGTGGCTCTCATGTTTCCTCAGAGAGCGTTCTTTACGAGTGGCAGTCGACGGATTTCTTTCTAACACCTTCACTGTCAACGCCAGTGTGCCCCAAGGTTCCATACTATCTCCTACTCTCTTCCTTATTTATATTAACGATCTGCTGGAAAAGACCGAGAATCCAATCTACAGCTTTGCAGATGACAGTACCCTTATCTCTTCATTCACTTTGAATGCTCGGACATCGACTACTCAGACGAATATCCGCAGGCAGCAGGAAGTCATTCAACTTAACAAAGACCTGGAAGAAATTCTATCTTGGGGTGACAGTAACCAAGTGGAATTTAACGCTACAAAAATCCAGGCGGCAGTTTTTTCTAAAAAAGTTAACGTTGCAGAACCCGACATAGTTATGTCGGGGCACTCCATCCCTCTAACATCGTCACTCAATCTGTTAGGCGTTAATTTGGGAGCAAATATGTCCTGGCATGAACATGTTACAGGCATAGCAAGGAGAGCTTCTCAAAAGTTGGGAATATTATTTCGAACCAGAAAGCTTTACACTCCACAACAACTGTTAATTCTTTACAAAGCTAAAATTCGACCAACTATGGAATACTGCTCCCATGTTTGGAGCTCCGCTCCCAAACATACACTGCATTTCTTGGATTCTATCCAGAGAAGAGCTGTTCGTCTGATTGGACACCCGAAACTGACCGACGGCCTTTATTCGCTGGAACATCGAAGAACGGTTGGCGACTTGAGCCTATTCTACAAGTACTTTCATGGAAAGTGTTCGAAGGATGTGGCCCGCTTAATTCCTCCCAGAGCGGTGCATGTTAGGAGTACACGTCGCGCTAATACTTCACATTCGTATAAGGTTCAGCTTGTTACTCCTCGTACAACGCTTTTCGAGCAGTCTTTTATATGGAGAACATCATACCTTTGGAATAGTTTGCCCAGGACTGTGTTTCCCATCGAGTACAATCTACAGCGATTCAAGAACAACGTGAATCGCTTTCTCCGCACACGTGTCGCTCCTGTAGCGCTTTAGGGATTTCCCTGTAGCACGTGTGTGTTTGTCAGCATATTTCTTCAATGCGAATATAGTCTCAGGGACTAACACCAAGCATAAGCTTTTCTATTGAGCGCTATGTTGTTCGAGTTTTTTTTTTTGTGCTCTGATCGTCAGTGTACTTGGTTCCAGTCCATAAGTCAAAACGGGGAGAACACAGCTGTTAAAAACCCTAGCCTTTAGGCCTTAGTTTTCCTGTAGCCGCCTACGTTATTCTGATTCTTCTGTTAAACTCTGCTTGTTGGTTTCCGGTCCCGAGTTTTATGTTATGTCAGAGATACACATACTCATCAATTATATCTATCACTTTATCCTCGACAGTTCTTGATGTTGTTCCTTGGGTTAAGATTTTGGTCTTTGTTATGTACATTGTTACTCCTACTTTTCCTGAAACTGATTCTACATATGATATCATTTCTTTAAGTTCATTTAGGTTGCTACTAAACAGGACTATATCATCCGCAAACTGGAGATGGATTAAATATCGACCACACAGGGCAACAAAAAAAATATTTTTGTTTTGGTGCCTGGGATTTTAGAGCTGATTTTAACTATATTTGGGGCGCTAAATCTATACATGCAATCTGTTTTTCTCTATCAGCTCTACTTTTTTAGATACATCAACTTATCTACCAATGTGGTTTTTATTCAGTATATTCATTTATGAGAGTTCTAAAATTATTATATATTCATTAATATAGGTACAATGGTTTTATTGTCAGTCTGTAATTGAGTAAATTCCAGGTAAATCTATAAATAGTGGAACCATTGCCTATCAGGTACCTGAACTGACCCTTTTAATCACATAACTCGGGTAAGTCTCGTCAGTTTGTGCGTTCTTACTAATGAGAGTAGATCGAATTCGGCGTGTTATTTTATGTTAAGAAAAGAGTGTTTTCGTGTTATTGAACAGAATTAAAATGAGTTCAGGTTCCAGTTCAAGAAGAAGTTGTGTAAATCAACCTGATGTGTTTTGCTATATATGCGGAGAATACATGTTTCAACAAAACAGACAAACTATTACTGACTTTGTAAAGCGAGCGTATCTTGGATACTTTGGAGTTAAGCTTGGTGATCAGGACAAAACGTGGGCCCCGCATCTCGTATGTAAAACTTGTACAGAGCATTTACGGCAGTGGACTACCGGGAAAAGAAAATGTCTAAAATTCGGCGTACCAATGGTTTGGAGAGAACCAAAAAACCACTTCAATGATTGTTATTTCTGTTTAGTAAATACTAATGGAATCAATCGAAATATCCGCAGTAAGTGGACTTATCCCAATTTAGACTCGGCAATACGCCCTATCCCGCACTCAGATGAAATACCGATTCCAACATTTCATCAGCTACCACATATCTCTAATGACGAATATTTTCCCTCTGATCGCTCTTCTGATGCTAATAAAAGTTCTGATGCTAATAAAAGTTCTGATGCTAATGAAACTAACAGTGACTATGAGGGGACGTCATCAGTTCCTCAACGCTTCAATCAAAATGAATTAACTGATCTCACCAGGGATCTCAATTTATCGAAAAAAGCTTCTGAAGTACTGGCTTCTAGGTTGAACGACAAAAATTTACTGGAACAAGGAACCAAAATTACCTTTTACCGTACAAGAGAAAAAGATCTGCTACCATTCTTTTCTCAAGAAGACAATCTTGTATTTTGTCACGAAATTAGGGGACTCTTGAAAGAAATGGGACTTTCTGAATATATTCCAGATGATTGGCGCCTATTTATTGACAGTTCAAAGTGAGGTTTAAAATGTGTCCTTCTACCTAATGGGAATAAATATGGTTCAATACCACTAGCTCACTCAACGAAACTGAAAGAAGAATATAATACCATAGCTTTGGTCTTGCAGAAGATAAAGTATTACGAACATCAATGGATGATTTGTGTAGACTTAAAAATGGTAAACTTTCTTCTTGGGCAGCAAAGTGGTTACACGAAATATCCGTGTTTCTTGTGCCTCTGGAATAGTAGGGACAAAACACACCACTGGGTTAGAAAAGATTGGCCTCAGAGAGAAAATATGGACGTTGGGGAAAAGAATGTCATTAACGACGCTTTGGTTGAAAGAGAAAAAATCATACTTCCTCCGTTACATATAAAGTTGGGCTTAATGAAGCAATTTGTAAAGGCTCTTGATAAGAATGGGTCTTGTTTTGCATATATAGGGGTAAAAATGCATGAGAGCACAGAAAAACTCAAAGCAGGGATATTTGACGGCCCACAAATAAGACAATTAATTAAGGATCCTGCCTTCATAAATTCAATGAATCAAGTTGAACGAGAAGCTTGGACATCATTTGTTGCAGTTGTAGAAAATTTTCTAGGCAAACATAAAGCTCAAAACTATGTTGAAATGGTTAACAAGATGCTTAATAGTTTCAAATCCTTAGGGTGCAATATGAGTATTAAAATACTCTATTTACACAGCCACTTAGACCGTTTTTTTTTTCAGAAAATTTAGGAGACATGAGTGAGGAACAAGGTGAAAGATTTCACCAAGATATTAAAGTTATGGAGGACCGCTACCAAGGAAGATGGGACATGCACATGATGGCAGATTACTGCTGGAGTTTAAAAAGGGACTGTTTAAAAAAACATTCAAGAACGTCGCGGAAAAGAAGCTTTCCAAGTATTGAGTGACTATTTCATTTCTTCAATGTTTTTTTTTTGTTTGTAAGTACGACATAATATTGTATTTTGTATAACTAAAATAAAAAATTTCGTATCTACTTTTGTTTACTACACTTACGGATTTGAGTTACAATAATGTAACTTATATTTCTCTAAAATTGTATGTCTTAAAAATTTGAGCTCCTAGGTACAAATGAATACGTTATTTGAATTCAGGACATCAAATTGATATAGAATCAGCTCAAAAAACCTCGACACCAAAACAGCTGTTCCCCTGTGCTATACTAATCCCTTTACGTTACCAATTAAGCTGTTTAAAGACATCACACACCAGAGTGAATACTATAATTCTGCAATTATCCCGATGCAAATATTTTTGATTTAATATCATTTTTACAGGGGATTAGTAGTGGTAGCAGTTGTGGGGAGGCTCAGCGTCTAACAAACAGACCAGAGAGATCCTTTTGCCAACCTTGAAGAAACTTTGCCTTAAAACAACCTAACCACCATGGTCATCTCGAAACCTCCGGGATCTGACAATAAAAGTAATCATCTCACTTCACGCTATGGTACTATCGCCTCCCTTCACAGCAGTGCCGCTCCGATGATCTCATACCTGCGTCTTCTGAGAGTCTCGTACGCACAGATAAAGTAAAGTGGCGTCTTTTCATTCTCCAGACATCCTGAATATTTCTCATGAGAATCCCTACAAAGAGATTCAGGACGCTTCTACTTCCACTGAGCAACCATTCGAGGCGCGCTTCTTTTTTTTTTTATGGGTCGAGCACACTTTCTGCAGGGAAGTCCATAAAGCGCCCCAGGAGCGGCATGTGTGCGGAAAAACGATTCGATATCCAGGGACCCACGTCACCTTACCCTGTTTCCTCCTGGTCAATTCATCTAGGGTATCTCTGCATTCTTATATTACTGTCGAGTTCGTCCGAGGTTCTACTTTAGGTAAATGCAGTTTGCGGAAATCCCCATCCGTCAATACGCAAAGGATCAAGTGCCGTAAATATGCCCAGAAGTTCGTTACGAGGCATCCTTGGTAAAGGTTTTAGTCTGTACCCCTACAAGATACAGTTAGTGTAAGGATTAAAACTAAGCAACACTACTCGGTGACTCAACTTCTTTAATGAATGCTTTTAAACTTGCACATCTCATTTTCACCACCTTGGTGATCATGCCAATAAACAGATTTACCGTTACCGGGGTCCGCTAAACACAAAACTAAAGCATCAAAAGCCATCACTTTCTCCTTAAGTGTGTAACTGAATGTCAACACGTGAAATAATTAAACCGTATTTCTTTGAGGATGACAGAGGCAGCACAACAACTGTTAATTCGGAGATGATAGTGAACTTCTTGATACCTCCTTTACAAAAATGGTTATTTCCAAAAAATCTGGTTTTAACAGGATGGGACGATATCATTATACTGAGTTATTCGAAAAATTTTCCAGAATGAATTTATTTCTAAAAAAGGTGACATAAGATATCCTCCATGTATCCGTAAGACTAAAGTTTATAGTGACAAGGCTTGTCCCCAAGGACAATTGTAATTAGTAAGAAATGGCAACGATTACTGAAACAACGTGACGAGCAATGACCAATTGTGTAACCGCTAACTTTTAAGAGTGCTGAGAATATACCGGTTCACATTCAAAAGACATTATTTTAAAAAAAAATAAGTTCACAGGAATTATAGTTTGATATACAATATACTTTGTATGAAATTTTAAAAATAATCTCAGAAAAATTCTTTGGAGTTTTAGTTTTCCCCTTACTCACGAAGAAACTATGGAACGAGCTCATTATTGTCATATTTACATTTACTAATTTATTACATTATCTAAACTAATATAATAAAGGAGGAAAGCTTGTATGTTTGTTTGTCCGAGGTAATCTCTGTAACTGCTAATCTGATTTAAAAAATCTTTTACTAGTATGTAGCCTGGACTTTTTGGAAGGACATAGACTATATTTTATGGGTGTAGGATAAAAACTGTAGTATATAGATAATAAATATATAATTTCTGTTCTAATATAGGCAGCCAAGTATACATATAAGTATAGTATATATTTGATTGTCAACGTTAACGATCGGCCGATTATGATGCAATCTATAGTTCAAGTTTAGAAATAAGCGTTATTAAGTTTTTTCATATCCATATCCTAAAAAACACGAATTTTGTCGCAAAGCATATTGACATATAAGAATTTTCTCAAAAAATATGTGCCATATACTTATATTTAAATGTTTTGTGACAAAATTCTTCCTTGAATATATAGAGATAGAAGATTTACAACAAAAACTGAACTGCCGTAAAAGCCCGTGTATTTTCTTACTGGCCTTAAATTTGCATTTTTTGTCCTATTTTTCGACTACCCACTCAGGTTTATTTGCTCATTCGCAGGGTGCCTACTTTGTGTGAAGAAGTAGTTTTTCGGCTGACGAGAGTACGAGGCTGGTTTGAAAAGTCCGTGCAAAGTCCGAGAGATGGCACCACCGGCTTCTCTTGAATGAACGCACACCAAGTTTCAGCCTTATTGGTCTATTTCTTTGTGTTTGGCATTCGTGTGAATCAAGGAAGTCGAGTGATTTTCAAGAAATGGACGAAAAAGAATTTCGTGTGGTGATTAAACATTACTTTATGAAAGGCAAAACGCCTCAAAAGACTAAAGAGAAGCATGATAAACATTATGGTGACTCTGCACCTTCGATTAGAACAGTTTATAAGTGGTTTGAAAATTTTCGGACTGGCCATATGGGCACAAGTGACGCTGAACGTTCTGGACGGCCTGTGGAGGTTACGACTCCAGAAATCATTGATCAAATCCATGATATGGTGATGGATGACATAAAAGTTAAGGTGCGTGAGATTGCTAGTGCTGTGGGCATCTCGACTGAATGGGTACATAATATTTTGCATAAACATTCGGACATGAGAAAGCTATCCGCAAAAACGGAATCGTGTGAAGTGTTGCAAGGATGGTTTGCAGCTGTTCCAGAAGAATCCGGAGGACTTTAAGCGTCGTTTCGTCACTGTGGATGAAACATGGATACATTACTATACTCCTGAGACCAAACAACAATCTAAACAATGGGTTACCAAGGGGGAATCTGCACCAAAAAAAGGCGAAGACCGTTCCTTCGGCCGGAAAGGTTATCGCGACTGTCTTTTGGGATTCGCAAGGGATAATCCTCATCGACTATCTGGAAAAGGGTAAAACTATTACAGGTGAATATTATTCATCGTTATTGGACCGTTTGAAAACCGAGCTGCAAGAAAAACGCCCGCGATTGGCCCACAAGAAAGTCCTTTTCCATCACGACAACGCACCAGCACACACCTCAGCAGTTGTGGTCGCAAAATTAATGGAAATAGGATTCCAACTCGTTTCACATCCCTCTTATTGTCCAGACTTGGCTCCCTCGGACTACTGTTTGTTCCCCAATTTGAAGAAATGGCTGGCGGGACAAAGATTTTATTCAAACGAGGAGGTGATTGCAGACACTAATGGATATTTTGCAGACTTGGACAAATCCTATTATTCGGAAGGGATCAACAAACTAGAACATCGTTGGACGAAGTGTATAAGCCTAAAAGGAGACTATGTCGAAAAATAAAAAAGGTTTACCACAAACACATAAGTAGTTTTTATTTTTGCACGGACTTTTCAAACCAGCCTCGTATTGTTAGTGTATAATGGAGTAGGCCAAAAGGTCGTTATGAGACAGTGTCGCCAACTCTATGTGAAGTAGTATTTTTTTCGGCTGAAGGTGATCATCGTCGTCGAGATGTGTGTGTGGTGTTGGTTGTAGGTCAAATTGGCGTTAATGTTGGTTGACCAAAAGGTCTTTATTATGGTGATGAGGGGTGTTCTAGACTCGGTTAAAAAGTCTTTATTATGACGATGAGGTTTATTGTTAGAATTATCTTGGTTATTTTTAGTGTGACTAGGCTAGATGTGAGAAAGGCCTTAATGAAGTTTGTCAAAAAGACCTTAGAAGTGGCTTAACGGTTGTTTTTCGAAAAAAAAGGGTTGTTAAAAAGGCATTAGCGGAAAGTTGATGTGTGCGTGTCTACATGTGAAAAAGACGTTATTGAAGTTAGTGGGGTGGTTTTTATGATCAAGAGTTGATGAAAAAGGCCTAATATAAGGTGTTTTTTTTGTAAAAAAAGATTGTCAAAAAGGCCTAATATGAGTTATTTTTCGTTAAAAAGTAGTTGAGAAAGGTCTTATATGAGGCTGTTTCTTTTTGTTAAAAAGATGATGAAAAAATTATTATATGGGGTTAGAAGAGAGCTGGCTTGAGGTAATGGAAGGTAAGCCAAGAAGTCTTTATTATTGTGGAGAAGATGATGATGATGGCTAGACTAGACAAAAACGTTCAAACATAATCTGTTTGTTATGGCATCCGGGAAGAGACTCTAAATGTAAAGTATAAAGAAATATTTTTAACTATCTTAAAAAAAATATTTTATAGACACTGTTTTCGTCTACACTAAAGAATAAAGAAGAGTTCAACAGCAACTCCTGTGCTAAGCCGGGGCGGGTCGCTAGTTTATTATTATATATTATGTTATATCATATTCCTTTAAATTATCATATAATATTATTTCTATTATATTATATTGTACTAGCCGGGCCCGCGGCTCCGCTCGCGTGGACTTGATCCACTACTATCGTCACTGCTTATTCCTTATGTTACCCAACGTAATAAAATATCTCCCATTATTTCTCCTTATCTCCCAATATTTCTCCTTATTTCCCATTATCTCTACATAATTTCCATTATCTAGGCTTATCTCTGCTCATCTCCCATTATTTCTCCTTATCTCCCATTATTTCTCCTTATCTCCCCTTATCTCACCTTATTTCCCATTATCTAGGCTTATCTCGACTTATCTCCCATTATTTCTCCTTATCTCCCATTATTTCTCCTTATCTCCCATTATTTCTCCTTATCTCCCATTATCTCACCATAACTCCCATTATCTAGACTTATCTCTGCTTATCTCCCATTATCTCTCCTTATCTCCCATTATTTATACTTATCTCCTATTATCTCACCTTATCTCCCATTATCGAGGCTTATCTCGACTTATCTCCCATTATTTCTCCTTATCTCCCATTATCTCACCTTATCTCCCATTATCTAGGCTTATATCGAATTATATAGAACATATGTATAAATTTATAAAAACACGTAAATCGGAAAGTGGTTCTCGAGTGATAAGCGCACTAACGGACAGACAGACAGACAGAGAGACGTTGCATTTTATATATTGTATTCTTTGCTACATGATATTGTTCCATATTTGATGCTTTAGGGAGTGTATTGCAAGAGAACGCGCTAGCGGCAAACTTTTCTCCGACTTAATTCACCATTATTGTCACTGCTTATTCCTTATGTCACCTAATAAAGTATATCCTATAACCTGGCCAGAGAACATACATACGGTTAAAAAAAAGCACGTAAATCGGATAAGTAGTTCTCCAGTGATAAGCACACTAATGGACGGACAGACAGACAGACGGACAGAGAGACATTGCATTTTATATATATTATAGATATTCTCTGCTACATAATATTGTTCCATATTTAATGGTTTGGACTATGTATTGCAAGAGAACGCGCTAGCGGCAAACTTTGTCCGACTTCATTTACTATTATTGTCACTGCTCATTCCTTATGCTACCTATCGTAATAAAATATAGCCTATAACCTGGCCGGAGAACATATGTATGTTTTAAAATAAAAAAGTACGAAAATCGGATAAGTGGTTCTCCAGTGATAAGCGCACTAACGGACAGACAGACAGACAGAATACGTTCCATTTTATATATATTATAGATGTAATAAAATACATACCTATAACCTGGTCAGAGAGCATATGTATGAATTTAAAAAATCATGTAAATCGGATAAGTGGCTCTCGAGGGATAAGCGCATTAACGGACAGACAGACAGACAGACAAACATTGCATTTTATATATATTATAGATATAGATTATTATTATTATTATATAACCTGGCCAAAGAATATATGCATGAATTTAAAAAAAGACAGGTAAATCGGATAAGTGGTTCCCGCGTGATAAACGCACTAATGGACAGACAGATACACAGAGAGACATTGCATTTTATATATATTATAGATTATACATTACAGATATTTTTTGATACATAATATTGTTCCATATTTAATGGTTTAGGCTGTGTATTGCAAAGGCACGCGCTAGGGGCAAACTTATTTCCGACATCATTCACTATTTTACGTCACTGCTCATTCCTTATGCTACCTATCGTAATAAAATATAGCCTATAACCTGCCCAGAGAACACATGTATGTTTTTAAAAAAAAAGTACGTAAATTGGATAAGTGGTTTTTTCAGTGATAGGCGCACTAACGGACAGACAGACAGACAGACAGAGAGACGTTGCATTTTATATATATTATAGATTATATTCTAATATATTTTACACTATAATAGCAATTCTTTTAACAGAGATAACATGTATATCAAATACACGCTTCCATTCCCCGTATCCTAATCAATAATCCCATTATAAATTTATTAGGTATCGCATTGCACTTAGAGACCTAATGTTGTAATTTTCACAAGAGCCGCCTCACTGTTATCTTATCTGTAATCTCCTAAGGGGAAAGGCCCCCTCTTTTGCTGCTGCATTCTCTTATAACACAACTTCGCATCTTTCGATATTCTCTCCGTCTCGTTTTTTCATTTCTCTTTGATTTCTCTAATTAGGTAAGAAGTTTGTACATTTAGATACACATATGAAAGACATTTTTTACAGTTTCTTTCATTCAATTCAATTTAAGATACTATTACAACGATTCAAATGAACTTTCTATCTCATCTTGTGGATTTGCCTGTAAAGCACGTATAGGAACATTTTGAATGATCGCTATATCCTTGAAGAAGCACCCTTTTAACTTTATTTTCCTAAATCAGGTGAGTATGTTGAATGGTTCAACACACAGACACATGGAATGAAGTGTGATTTAATGTATTATCGTGCACTAACTGTCTAGATCACGTTATTTAGGTCGATTATGACGAATTTTAGTATTAACGTCTACACTAATACATTTAATTAAGCGTTTCTTGAGTTGTTTTATTTCATCCAAGAAGTTTTTTTGTTTACGGGCTAGGACGCTATAGCACTATAACTCATCATCTAGAACACGTATCGTTGGCTATGACAATTCGCAAAAAAATAGCTCTCGTCGTTCTCCAAAGCAGCTAAATGAATTTGGAACTTTCGTTTCCTTGCCAGTTTCTGCACTGATGTGAATAGTTTGGGATCCATTATGCACAAACTTTTCTTATTGAAGTAGAAGCTTCAAAACTATAGTTTCTTTTAGTACTAAACACTAGAATCATCATTCATCGATCTGACAGCAGCAAATTCTAAACAAGGCTAATAGTTTTCTCAATTCTTGCCTCAACGCTACCTGATTTGGTGTCAACCTGGATTGACTCTTAAATCCATCGAAATTGTTTACATCAAAATCTTACTAAAAAATAAGACGTGCTGTCAGTACTGTATACCTGGGCCATTCTCTCACGAATAATTTTTGGAACATATTTCTTTTTTGCGAGAAATTTTAACACTGCGTGAGGCTCCAACTTAGTTTCTTTTATTTTTCAAAAGAAAAAAGTCGTAAAAAGCTGCTAAACGCAACAAACTCGTACAACATTTTATCAAAGTACTTGGCCTTAACAAAAAGAAAAAAACATTTTTATGTGTAAATTTTATTTCATTTTTCAACATAATCTCTATTTAGCTCGATAGACTTAGTCCAACGTTTTTCTATCTTTTATATTTCTTCAACCTTTCAAAATAAGCGTTTGTTTCAGTAATAATCTCATCGTTTGAACCAAATTTTTTTTCGCCGATCCATTGTTTCATATTCGGAAATAGGAAATAATTGCTTGGGGCTAAATCTGGCGAATATTGTATATACGAAACCAATTCGTATCCTAACTCATGGAATTTTGCCATGGCGATGACACAAGTGTGCACAAGTGTCCACAAGTGCATTATCTTGATGAAAAAAAAATTTCTTCTTCGCAAAATGAGAATGTTTTTCTTTTGCATCATGGTTGAAATGTTCCAATAAGTTGACGTAATACTCTCCATTAATCGCTGTGCCTTTTTCAAGGTAATCGACGTGGATTATGCTGCGTGCATCCCAAACCATTGTGGCCACTGTTGGCCGATAAAGTCGCCTTGGCTTTCTTAGGCGTTGGTTTACTACGGAAAACCCACTGTTAAGAATGTTCTTTGGTCTCTGATGTGCTGTGATGAATCCATGTTTCGTCAGCAACTATGAATCGATGCCAAAAATCGTTCCGATTACGCTTTAATATCGCCAAAGATTCTTTTGAAGTTGACACACGTGAGTGTTTATTGTCAGTTGAGCAGTCGCGGCACCCCTCTTGTGGAAAGCTTTCTTATATCCAAATAAGTTATTAAAATGATCTCTACCCATTCAACTGACATGCCCACAGTCTTAGCAATCTCACGTATTTTCACTCTCAGATCATTTATCACTATATCACGTTTGAATTCAGCTGTTCACTATTTTATGGTCTATAACGACGGTGAAAAGTCTCCATAAACTTCGTTGATTTTCTCTTTCATCATTCGTTTTCTTTTCTAATACCAATATTTTATCACTGCTCGATATTCAATTTTTCCATTGTTGTAAGATCACAAAAGTTGTTCTATTTAAATAGCTGCCACTCACAAACTAAATCACGCAGCGACTTAAAAGTTTGACAGAATGAAAGGTTATGTTTATGAAAAATATATTTTTTTAAATAGTAGTGGCACGCCATGAATACAGAACTATAAACAGACAGATCAAGGGAAATTAAAAAATAAAAGACAAAAAATGCAGAGGAAATTAAAAACATTGTAGAACAGAATAGAAGCTTAAAAGTCTTGAGAAGGAAGAACACAATGGGAAGGAAATTGACACCTCACTCGATGACCTAGTAAAAAAAAAAATTCACTTCCGATTTCACCCCCCAAAACTAACCCCATAAGTCAAAATTTAACTTTCAAAACTACACGGCTCTGATGAGGTCATCAATTCCTATACTAGTACCAAATTTCAACTTTGTATGTCAAATAGTTTCGAAGAAAATCGGATGTGACGGACGGATAGACAGACAGACGGACAGACATCGAAGTGACCTTATAAGTGTTCCGTACGGAACAATAAAAAAAGGCAATAACAAGGACAACAAAAAATATCTAACTCTTAGGGCTCGTTGATTCTTCTCTGTCTCGAGTGTTTTATTTAAGAGTCTAAAATGAAAATGGGGAAAACCACTTATCTACCCGTCGTCTCGTCAAAGGCAAAGTAAAATCTTTAATTAGATTAATCATAATTTAAGAGGGTTTTATTGATTTTGAAGTCTGACTATAATAACTTTACTGATTTGAAAAACAATTAGTGTCGTGTTAAGGAAATAACTAATTTTATTTTCATTTTATTTAATTTAAAAATCCAGGTATATTCTAGCAATATCTTTTGGAAAAATGTTAACATTTTATGTTTACATAACACGTAGGCTGAAAAGCCCTATTCAAAAAATTCATATGATTTTTAGGAAGCATCAACCTTCAAACGATACGTGCCAAAATTTCATGACATGTTGACAATTGGTTTACAAGTTACAGTGGTTTTAGTGACGCTACTTTTGATATTTTCAATTCAATGAAAAAAATCGAATTTCATTTGTTAATTAAACACTCTTTTTTAATGGGAAAAAATTACCGTTCAAGCAAAGCAATGACTTAATAAGTGTTACGGGGACTTTGCCCCTGAAAAATTACTCGTCATTAACTAGTATGAATTTAAACGCGATCGTAAATATACAAACCTTGCTGAACGCTCTGGACGCCCAAATGAGGTGGTTACACCGGAAAACATCAAAAAAATGCACAAAATTGTTTTGAATGACCGTAAAGTGAAATTGCGCGAGATAGCTGACACCCTAAAGATATCAAAAGAACGTGTTGGTCATATTTTGCATAAACATTTGGGTATGAGAAAGCTCTGTTCGAAATGGGTACCGTGTTTGCTTACAGTGGACCAAAAACAACAACATGATGATTCTGAGCGCTGTTTGGGGCTGTTTAAGTGCAATAAAAAGGATTATTTATGCGAGATGTGACAATGGATGAAATATGAATCCACCACTACACACCGGAATCAAATCGGCAGTCAGCTGAGTGGAAAAGGACACAACAGTCGGCTGGGAAGGTTTTGGCCTCTGTGTTTTGGGATGCACATGAAATAATTTTTATCGACTATGCTGAGAAGGGAAAAACCATCAATAGCGAATATAATATATATATATATATATATATATATATATATATATATATATATATATATATATATATATATATATATATATATATACATATATATACATATATACATATATACATATATACATATACATATATACATATATACATATACACATATACATATATATATATATATATATATATATATATATATATATATATATATATATTTATATATATAAATATATATATATATATATATATATATATATATATATATATATATATATATATATATATATATGTATATATATATTTATATATATTTATATATATATTTATATATATATATATATATATATATATATATATATATATATATATATATATATATATATATATATATATGTGTATATATATATATATATATATATATATATATATATATATATATATATATATATATATATATATTTAACAAGCAGGATTTAGACGGACCATCTTCAAACAGTTAGATTACTACTGGAAAGAGTAAATGAATATAAGGTCACCTTGTGGGTAACAATGGTTGATTACGAAAAAAAATTAAATTCGATAGAGATATGGGAAACCCTTAACGCCATAAGTAACAGCAGAGTCGACGAAAATGTATACGACTCTTCTTGAATAGATATATAAAAATGCTACATTACAAATAACACAGCCCCCACAAAAAAAAAGTGGGGTATACTTTTGATGCGATATATCAGATCCGTAGTATTTTTGCCCGCTGATCACAAATCTGACGTCAGAATATCGCCATCACATCTCAATTTTTTTCTAACCTCAAAAAATAGGTAAAAATTAGTAAAAATTAAGAAAAATATACTCCTAAAAAATTGATTCAAGCTTTTTCATGAATCCAAAGATGTATTAATATGTATTCGGACACGGTAAGCTAATATTCATCGGTTGGATTAAGCCATACAGTTCTGTTTTTCTTTCTAACCTCAATAAATCAGACAGATATAGTGCTTCTCGAATGCAAAAAAACGAATTCAAATTAAAATTCAACCGATTCTTACCAAATTTGGTACACGGGGGTTTTTTGGGTTGCTGATCATGAATCTGAGGTCCGATTTGCAAAATTCAAAATGGCGGTTCCAAGATGGCGGACAAAATTTTTGAAAACCAACCGATTCCTACCAAATTTGGTATACAGTTGGGGAATCCTCAAACCTGATACTCTTAAACCCTAAACCCTGAAACCTTAGACTCCCACACCCTGTAACCTCAAAAAATAGACCTCAATAACCCTGTAACTTTAAAAATGAGACCCAATAAACTCAAAACTAGGACTTTTAAACCATATACTCTCAAATAGTAGACCCTTAAGCCCTAGAATTATGAAGGTTAGACCCGCGCCTAACTTTCCTTTTTTTGGCTGTATCTTGTTCTTTTTTCCGCGAATGACCTATTCAAAGGCTTTCTGCCCAAACGCTTTTGAGGACTTGTTTCTCTTTTTAGCGACCAGCAATAGTCCGCTAGCATATGGTCATCCCATCGTCCTTGATACCGATTTTCTATGATTTTCAGATCTTGGTGAAAACGTTCCCCTTGCTCCTCACTGTAGTCACCAAGATTATCTGGGAAATCATCGATGTGGGAGTCCAGGAAATGTAATTTTAGATTCATTAAGCAACCTAATGTTTGAAAATTTTTTACCATTTTCTCGATTATTTCTTTGTACTTAGGACTTTTATTATTTCCCAAAAAGTTTGTTGCGACTTCTTTAAAACTAAGCCAAGCAGCTTTTTCAACTTTATTCATTTTAGTAACAAATAATGAATCTTGAAACAATTTTCTTATTTGTGGCCCGTCAAATACGCCTGCCTTAATTTTAGCTTTAGAAAATTTCGGAAATTTTTTATGCAAATATTTGAAACATGGGCCGTTTGTATCTAATGCTCTCGTGAATTGCTTCATAAGTCCAAGCTTAATGTGAAGCGGGGGAATAAGAACTTTTCCTGGATCTACCAATGGTGGAAACAATACATTATTTTCACCAGGAGTGAACGATTCTCTTGTTGGCCAAATTTTTTTTCTTATAATGACGTTCCCTGTCTCTGCTATTCCACAGACATTTATAACAGGGATAAAGTGTAAACCCTGACTGTTGGCCAAGCAATATTGTTACAATTTTCAGATCTCCACAAATTTTCCAGTTATGATCAGCATATTTTATTTTTATCAAAAGCTGCTTCATTTTTTCATATTGCTCTTCCATAACTGTGGAATGAGCAATCGGAATGGGAGCGTAAACGTTGGTATTATGCAGCAAAACTGCCTTAATGCTCCGTTTAGAAGAATCAATGAACAGTCTCCATTCTTCAGGATCGTATGAGTTATTTTGAAATTCATCCATTAGACCTTTTACATCGGTACAATATGAAAGTGACAATTCCTCGTCCATTGTGAAATATTTTCGAAATTCTTCATCTCTGTTTCTATAATAAGAAATCGTAGCTTCTGGCTTAAGTAAATGTCTTTTCTTTAAAAAGGAAGCAAGATGCTCTGAACCATCTTTGGATAAGCCTAAATCTCTGACTAGATCACTAAATTCTGACTGTGATACGAGTATTGGTTCTGGTTTACGGTTGTATGGTAGAAATTCTTTATCTGTGTCACTAGTATATGATAGGTTGTCACTAGAACATTCATTAGTAACAGTGTTTGAATCTTTTTCGACAGTCTCAATGTTTTCGGCATGAACTAATAAGGTGAAATCATTTGTTTCCATAACATCAGCATCAAGTGGTTCAGGAGGCGGAATTAGTTTAGTTGGTCTTGTTACTGTCGAAACATCGTTATAAGTAATAGTGCTTTTATTTTTTCGGTTATGCCTAGATACAACATTCATACAAAAGTAGCAATCATTTTCACTGTATGGTCTATTCCATATTGCTGGTCTGGAATATTTAATCGCCTTCTTATTGAAGTACAACATTATTTTGCAAGAACTGCAAATGATGTGGGGAACCCAATCTGTATCCTGGTGCTGTATTTCAATGTTAAAACAATCCTTATATAAGGTTTTAATCTTATCCGTTATCGGTGACCCCATTTTACTCAATACGTGTTGACAGCAAATATAACAAAATGAATCACTGTTTTTATCGCACTTATGAAAAGTCCTTGTACCGTGAGACCATTTTCTTGTAGCATTATATTCTACATGAGCCAAGTCACCCACACATGAAGAGCTACGGTCGCTGGATGACGACGGCTGCGGGCCCGCTTTCCCACCCTGACCAACCGCCGATACTGGGTTTCCGAGTCCCTGCATCGTAATTCTCTTTCTTCTACCTGCCATGACGGCATCTAAGCCGTTATCCAGGGACTCTGCCGGCTAGTGGAGTAACACCGTTGCCCACCGTCACCACGTAGAGGTGCCCTGGATGCAGGTAGAAGAATAAAAATCGACCGATGAATTTTCTCGGCGTTCAAAATGGCGCGAAAACATCTGCAATCTTGAATTTTGCAAATCCAACCTCAGATTCGTGATCAGCGACCCAAAAAATCCCCGCGTACCAAATTTGGTAAGGATCGGTTGAATTTTAATTTGAATTCGTTTTTGCATTCGAGAAGCACTATATCTGTCTGATTTATTGAGGTTAGAAAGAAAACAGAACTGTATGGCTCAATCCAACCGATGAATATTAGCTTAGCGTGTCCGAATACATATTAATACATCTTTGGATTCATGAAAAAGCTTGAATCAATTTTTTAGGAGTATATTTTTCTTAATTTTTACTAATTTTTACCTATTTTTTGAGGTTAGAAAAAAATTGAGATGTGATGGCGATATTCTGACGTCAGATTCGTGATCAGCGGGCAAAAATACTACGGATCTGATATATCGCATCAAAAGTATACCCCACTTTTTTTTTGTGGGGCTGTGTAATGCTTGACGAAAAAAAACAACCTATCTCTAAGATTACTAATCAAAAAATTTCGAAAAAATTCTGAAATATTCTCTATAAGGTGTAGATTGCATGAAAATTAGTACGAATGAATTACCTTTGATAATTTCATAGCAAAAAATTTTATTTTAAAAGCAATCACCGTACAGAACACTAGTTGCGCAAGTCCGACTTGCACTTGGCCGGTTTTTAAAAATACGAAACAGTGTTTCCATCAAACAGATAAACAGAATCCTCCTTAAAGCAGTTTAACTATATTGTGTACAGGCACTAAATTACTAGGGGTCGATTCGCTGCAGTTGTACAGTCCTGGGGCCAGTCATTCCTAAAAAGTTATATAAAAGTGTTCATGAAGAAGGTAATATGAGAAGTAACAAGCTATGATTGTGATATAATGGCACTCACACACTTCTCAAAAAAGTCATTTTATAATGGACTTAAATAACCAGTTTTTTTTTCGATATTTCAGACAAGCAAGCTTCTTGGTGAGAATTGGCTCTCCAATAAGCACATGCTCATTCTGAATATATAGTTGCAATTCAAGTTTCTTCTCTGAAATAACAGTTGCAATTTAAGTCTTGTAAGTAGAGATATAACTATTTCGGGTTATGTAACGTTAACATTTTGAGAAAGGATTGGTAATCCTAGATAGCATTTCTTCCAGGTCTTTGTTAACTTGCGAAATTTCCTGGTGTCCGTAAATAAAGAAACAAAAGATCTGTCATTGGCAAAGCTACATACAGTATGCTCTAAGGTATGATATGTGAATATTACATTCCTTAAATATAGAGGGATATGAATAACTATATGGGAGCCAAATTTATTCATTGATATACGAGGGCTGTCTGAAAAGTTCTTGCCCTAACAATGAAATATTTTGTTTTGACGTGAAATATTTTTTATTTTTCAATATAAAATTTATTCCAACGTTTTTTCAGTAATTCAATAACATCATTAAAGTTCCAGAAAGTTTGCAAAATATCCATCCACTGCTGCAATAGCTTCGCCATTTCATGTAAAGTGCTTTGCAGCCAGAAATTTTTCAAGTATGGAAACAGATAATAGTCAAAGGGAGACAAATCTGGTGAATACGCTGGATGCTCAAGCAATTCGTACTCAAATTGGTTGAATTTTACCATCGTCAGAACATCGTGTGGACACGTGCATTGTCTTGATGAAAAATGATTCTTTTCTCCCGAATTTTTTCATCCAACTAATCCAAAAGGTTGCAATAATATTCAGAGTTAATTATTCTACCTTTCTGAAGATAATCAATCAACAAAACACATTTGTAAAACTGTTTCCATAACCTGATGCGTATTTGCCTTCTTTGCTGCAGTTCCATTGACTTCAATCCATTGTTTCGACTGTTCTTTTCGTTCTGGTGTATAGTGGTGGATCCAAGTTTCATCAGCAGTTATGAAACGACACTTGAAATCCATTTTATTTTGTTTAAAATGATCCAAACACGCTTAAAGAATGCGCATTCGAATACGTTTTTTGTCAATTGTCAATAAATGCGGCACCCATCTTACACCAAGCTTTTTCGTGTAAAATATTTCCACTTCATTCTTTTGAGATGCCTATGATCTCAGCTATTTCACACATTTTCACTCGTCGATCATCTAACACCACATCATGGACTTATTGAATGATTTGTGGGTGTTGCAGTAGTTTTTGGGTCGATATTCGCGTGGATCATTTTGGAAGCTTCGAGGAGATTTAAAAAGAGCAGCCCATGTGATGTATCCTTATACACTTATAACAATTTCGGATGAATCCCTGTTGGTGTTTAAGCATCTAAAACAAAGAATTTAATCACAGTACGATATTCAATTTTTTGCCATTTAAAAAAAGTCTATGACACGTTAGTAATAAACAGCTGCTACTACTCAAATAAAATGACAGGTCGAAATAAAATTTTATACGTGTTTATATAAAGGATGGAGCTTTCCAATATAATTATGGTTTCACAGTTTCTAAGGCCATCTATGTGTCAGGCGGAGAACTTTTCAAGCAGTCCTCGTATTATACAAGCCTTCTAAGGAAAGTTGATATTGTTATATCACAAAAAATGTCTTAGGTGATTAGGTAAAGATCTGAAAACTGGAATACGGAATAAATTAAAAAATGTCACATATTTAAGTTTTAAGAAATTAGTTTATTAGCACCCAGCAAAAAATAATTAACATGCTCACTTTACATAATGACACCCCATAATACAATTTCCGACATGCAATACATGCAAACATATAGGGTAAGAGGTATTCAAATGGAACGGAATTCTGTGAACGTGTGCTTAAATCTGTACAATGTGTCCGCATGAATTATTGAGATACTAATATGGACCAAATTATTGATTTTGCTAACACTGTTTTGTAATTGACGATTCTGTCTTACTGCAGTTTTGAAGGGAAGTTACTTTGTTGTAAAATTTGTTGATTTCGATACGTTCAATCATATTTTTTGTACACACGATTTTTCGTACAAAACTTACAAGGTAGCTTACATACTGATACCTGAGAAATTAGGTCCAAATTTTCATATCTTCCGGTTCATTCGACCCTATATGGACTATTTATGTTCACGTCAGATGAATTACTTACTGGTAATTCCTCTAGGTCGAGGGGACACCTTCTTGCCGAAATTGTTTTCGTTGGCGCTAGAAGGTCTTTTCAAACAACTTCCATGGACAAGTAAGGGTATAAATATAGGAGGAGAGCAACGCAATCATTTGCGATTCACAGTTGATGTTGTGCTTACATCTAAACAAAGAAGAATTGGTAGAAATGCTGAACGAACTTAACGACAAGTCTAGAGAGATTGGTCTAAAGATAAACAACGCCAAAACCATGTTCATGACAAATGATAACTGTGATAAAGAAGAAGTATATTGAAAACGCGAAAATCACATGAATGGATTCATACGTATATCTTGGACAAAAAATAGTAGTATCCTATGAAAACTTGAACGCGGATTTCTCAAGGAGAATAGCATTGGCTTGGTCGGTACTTGGCAGATTGCGGAACTTCTTCCTTTCCAATGTCCCAAATACACTAAAAGCGAACACATTTGATCAATGCGGTTTGCCAGTGTTGACTGGCTTTGAATCAATAAATTATAAATCGCCCCCAAGTAGCTCAACGAGCGATGAAAAGGGAATATCGTTGAGGGATAGGCTGACTAATGAAGAAATTCGAGGAAGGTCCAAGATAACTGATATAACTAAGAGGGTAAGCTGGTTGAAATGGAGATGGGCGGGTCACATAGCAAGACTCTCTGGTAATCGATGGTCCCATAAAGTAAAGAACTGGAGGCCCTAGAATGAGAAAAGAACTAAAGGATGCCCGCAAACTCGATAGCCTAACGACATCAAACGACTGGGGATACAACTGGATAAACAAGGCCCAAAACCGAAGAAGATGGACGTACTTGGGGGAGTCTGATGTCCGACGATGATGAATTTTTCAGGACAAGTACAGAATGTTTTGCACAAGCGAGATATTTTTTTCTTCCGGTCACGTTTCCGACAGGATAGAGATTACCCTTTTTTGGATTCATATCGGCGAGGATGTCGTAATATTCGTCAACGTTGTCCGAGTCCCGAAACATACACTTTTCTTCACGGTATTTTGAGACAACATGGTAGTGCTGCCACGGGCGTTATTGCGTTTCTGCACCAACTACTATCTATGTTTGTGGCCAAGCCAAATATACTCAGATAAATTACTTTGGCCAGAAAATAGAAACTCTGACTTCCTATTTAGTGCTATTTAATAGGTTTTACTGGACATAGACTGTTCACTAATTATTTTATTTTTGCACTCTTCGTTACATTTGTCAGCTTAAGTGGAAGAAAATGTTTATTTACCTGATTCTATCTAGTTTCTGGATATAGAAACTTGGAAGTAGTTACAAATAATAGATTCTACGCTTGAATTATATAAAAATAGATATATTTTTATTACAGAAATAAATAGATTTTTTTATATTCACACTCACACTATCACAACAAATGGTTGATTTGAATAGACAGTTAAGTTTCTGTTCTTAAAGTTTAATTTTAAATCAAAGGATGCAGACTTTTTTATTTAAACCCCTTTTGGTGAGATGTTTTAAAACATTTTTAACAGTTTGTAGTTTAGTATTTATGATTTTATTAATTACGTGTTCGTTTGCTGATTTTTGGGTGTTGTTTTTTGATTTGCATTTACCCAGGTCATTGTGACTCAATAGAAAATAATTTTAAAGTAGTGTGGGAAAATATCTTGGTGATTAAGTTGTCGACATCTCACTCCTTGTATTTTGGAATCCGCCAGGTCCGTTTCTTTACATCTTGAAAAGATTCTGCTACAACATTCCTTCTTCCCCCACACAGCGCGTACAGGTTTTTATTGCATTTGTATAATTTATCATATGAATGATAAAAAAATTAAAATTAAAAAAAAAACACAAAATATAATAGGTCAATCCACAAAATTAAGCAAAATTTTGAAGTGACGCTAGCTTATTTTTTTTATTTAGTAGTAATTTCAGGTTAACTTATTTGTTTCTACGGGTAATGTTTTTCTTGTAAAAGATATATCGGCTTCTTCGTGGTGGTAGAGCCTATTAAGTGACTCAATGGTCGCTGGTTCGAGTGCGGCAATAAAACAAGAAACTAGATTTTAAAACGGAGTATCTAACATATTTCTTCTTAAGTGCAAAACTTCAAAATTTTGCTTAATTGTTTGTGTTTAGGATTTATATTGTGTGTATATGTAATCTATACAGATTATATATTGTTTAAATTTCTTGCATGCCAAGTTTAAAGTGACAACAGCAAAGATTTTTTTGCTAATTAATGATGAATGGTATGATTAAGGGAAGTTTGTTTAATCAGTTTTTTTGGAGTTGGTATAATTCATTTTATTATTATTTTTTAGTTTTAATTGTATTTCTTTCTTTTTTGTTAAGAAAGGTAGGTGAGGAAGGTAAGTACATATATTTTTATTGTTATTAAGTAAAAAGGAAAAGGGTTTTGCTGAAAATGAGCAGGCCTCTGATAAGAAATGCTAAAATCCGTCCATACATATAGTGAAGTGACTAACTGATTCCTATTAGTGCAAGCTGTAAAATTCAAATATGATTGAACAGGTCCGTACTTTGCTTAGAATCTAATTATTTTGGTTTTTGGAAAGACATTAGATAATGTTTATGCTATGTTTTATTTATGTTTATTAAAAATCATCTTATTATTGCCAATTATTTTTATTAGAAATACAAATTATTACTTTACTCATTAAAATTAATTACATTATTCACTTAAAATAATATCACTATCGCTATCATTATCATTAGTTCTAATTATTAGTTTTCCTAGATTATTTGCAATATGGATATATGTTTTTTTCAACTTTTTCAACATGTATGACAGAGTTCGCCCAACTCTGTAGAGGTATATTAAAAACTTCGGTTTCCATAAATTTTATTACACTGGAATTAACAATGGGGCAAATATTATTACGACGAATGGTAGATTTCAATTGATGCCAAATATGCTCTATAGGATTAAATATACAATGGTATGGTGGAATCCTTAAAACTGTATGCCCCATATGCTTCGCATAATTGTCACAGACATATTCCTTTTTTATGTTTAAACTCTTCAAAACTTCTATCAATTGCTGTTTGGTATAATCTTCGTGGAAATAAATGTCATTATCCTACATGTAGTTTTGAATTGTTGCTTTTGTATCGTTTGAGCAGGGAGCTGTGATTAACTGCCTACTATGATAGCTTGCGTTGTCCATCACAATTACACTATTTGGAGGTATGTTTTTGAACCAATTTTCAAATAATTCGGCAGTGGTGTCCTCATCATAATCGAGAAAGAATCTTTTATGTTCTTTCCAGACTGAGAGAGTGCATTCAGAATCCATCCGTCTTTAGATCCAGCATGCAAAATCGTAATCATTTTGCCTCTGTTTGATGGTGCTTTTGTTTTACAGTTATCGCTTGAGTCAACCCAACCCCTTTTCAGAGTATCGTATGTGTCGAACCATGTTTTATCCAAGTAAATAATTGGCCTTTGCTCGTCTCTGTAAAACCTTATTTTTTCTAAATATTCCAGTCGCCATTCCTGAATTCTCTTGAACTCCATTAAAACTTGTCTTTTATGCCATGTTTTATAACCATCATTAAATCATATTAAAATTTCATTAATAATTATTTAAGATCCACCTTTGTTCCTTAGAAGCAGGTAAAACGAACAGATATTTAATTTTTAAGTACGGTACATGATTTATCCGCTTCTGAAGAAGAAGTTTAGTCACTTCACTATATGTATGGACAGACTTTACCAAAAACACAACAAGAAAGATGTGCCGGTATGAAAGTAACGCAAAGAGAGAAAAGAGTCGTGAGATAGAAATCAGTTAATTATATCAAGATAACTTTTGAATGATTATGCTACTGCGATCTTAGTTAAAAAAATCTGATCGAACACAAAAAAATTATTAAAATTGGTCCCCCTATCGGTTTCCTAGATACTTAAGAACCATACATATGTATGTTCGCGAAATTTGGTATATCTGTTCATAAGTGTATATAGACTAACACATATAAATATTATAACATTTAAACAATATTACATACTTTCAGACAGTTAAAAATAGATTTCGCTGAGAAGTTCGTATCCATTGGCAATAAAGGGTTACATACACCGGGGTGCTGCAAAAAGTATGTATATTTAAAAAATAAGTTTAAAAGTTATCAAGTGATTATTACAAAAGAATAGCAATTATATATTTTAACAGTACTTTAAATTATAAGAAATAAATATTTTTTAAATGTTAACAATATTTTTTATCGGGTTAAATGAACGACTGATGAAAACTATGGCGCCTCTTTGTCTGCAGGATAACATCACAAAAATAATCCTATCTGCAAAAATAAAAATTAATCTTGTAAAATAATACAGTAGTTAAAATTGTCGAAGGGTGTTTTTCAAAAATAATAAATTTACGGTGTTTCAAACTTTACTATGCAATTTTTGACCAAAAAATTTATATTTAATTATCTATAAAAAAATTGTCCATTAGAAAAATTTAAAAAATATCTCGATATTTTGCAGAAAATGTAATTATTAAGATTTTAAAAAAAGGGTTAAAAAATATTAAAAATGGGCTGAGTAATATTGTAGATAGTGTCGAGAAAAATGCATTTAAAGTTTTGGGTAGAGAAAAAGTGAACTTAAGGCTGATCCCTCATTCCAGCTTCGTACTGTAGTCCTTCTTCCTCTTGAAACCTGGTAAACTCCAGTAGTGGAAATTCTAACGACTTTATTTTCAAAAGAAACCGGTTGACAAAAGAAATCCGAAACGCAGCTGTAGAGAGGCGGCATTGAGACAGGTAGCGGTCCCAATCTGATGCCAGGTCACATTTAATGCTATAACTTTGTAATGGAACGGAATTTTCTTAATTTTTTTTTTAATAATTCTTAGAAATATAGTGCATAAAAATTCGTAAAAAATCGAATTTTTGAAAATTCGAAGTATTTGTAACCCCTTAGAAATTTAATTTCAAATTGGGTTCGCCTCTTATATTTCTTGGTCAACTTAAATGCTTTTCCAAACTTCTTGTAATTTATAAATTAATAAAAGTTATTTTTAGTTATATATAAAAGCGATTCTTCAGCTAACAATAAAACTTTTATTAATTTTCCTCTCTCTCTCTCCCTCATCTTATTGATTATCTAGGACTTTATTGCTTTAATTCGGAACATTTTTAAAAATTTCTTTTGGGCAGATTGTACTGTTATGAGGCAATTATGTTGTCGAAAAAAAAAAACTCTCTGAATGGTCAATGCCGGAGATATAACCTTTGCAAGAATGCGGCTAATTGCTTTTTTGATGCCGATTCGAAGGTACCAGTGCCGTATAAAAGTAATTACAAGAATTCTATTAAAACACCTAATTTTTATTCAATATAGGATGTTATAGGCTAGCGTTTATAATAACAAAAAAAGTAATAATAGTGCTCAATTCACTTGAAATATCCGTCAGCTCTCATTCATAAAGAAAAAGTATAAATAATTACCAACAATACACATTTTTATGGAGTGGAGTATGTGGTTAATCTTTCAATCGGTAGTTTCATTATATTTTGGGGATTTATCTTAGAGTCAAATTAGTTTAAAGAAAAGTATAAATTATTCTTAATTCGATTATGACCTATGCAACATGGGGTGCTCGAAACATGAAACCAAAAATCACTTACTTGCAAAACGTACTTGACAAACGTTTATCGTGGTACCGTCAAATTATAATGCTTGTTTGGTATATAAGTGTTGAAATTTTGCCTGCCATATCCCAGAAGCCACAGAGTCACAGAAAGGTACATTAAAAACCTATTTTCAGCCTGAAATAAGTCACGTAAGTCATTAAGGATCTTTTTTCAACGCCATGTGTGGATATTCTTCATTAAGTTTTTTAGATCCCCGAAAGGATTGTGCAACCCTTATTCCTTTAGTGTTTTTTTATCGTTCATCTACTTGCCTTAATAGGGATATTATTACCCTTTTAGATGGCTATCGGTGAAGATGTCATAATATCCGTCAACGTTGTCCAAATGCCAAAGCGCACGTTTGTACTTCACTGTACCTTTTTTAGACAAAGCAGTAAAGCTGCGATGGGCGCTATTGCATTTCTGCTACAACTACTACCTATGTATGTATATGCCCAAGCCAAATATACTTAAATAAATTAATAAATAGGTGCCCTGACGTGCCCGGATTGGAACTTGAAACTCTTAACACCGTATGCCGACACGATACAATAACCATGAAGATAGAGCCGCCGTAATATATATATATATATATATATATATATATATATATATATATATATATATATATATATATATATAGGGTGTCCCAAAAGACATGGTTAAAAATGAAGGATCTAGCGGATTGGACCAAAATAAGGTCAGAAATTCCTTTAAAAATGTTTCCTATCTCCCCCCGTTAGGGAGCTACGAGTACAGCCATCCAAATGGGGACCCTGAAGATGGATTTTCATTGAATATTTCAGACACCGTTAAAGATAAAAACATGAAATTCAGGTTCTAAAATAAAGTTTATGTGCTGAATCGGAATTTTACCTTATAATCGTCGATAATTTAACTGGGTACGTCAAAAGTAGGGGAGGGGGTGGTAAAAATGGACTTAACTTTTTTTGCAATAACTTTGGCTACATTTTCGCGTCGGATTAGATGCACCAATTCCGAGTTAAAATCGATTAAGAATTTCCATGTCCGAAAAAGAGGGTATAACCTAATATTATTACAGTTATTAGCAATACTTTAAAATATCCAGATATTTTGAAATGACCATACAACTAAATAATAATTAAAGATAATCAACAAATGAAGCAAAAAACTTATTTTTATTTATCAAATCAAGAAAACAATCACACAAAACACCGCTAAAAAAATCGGAAATAATAATTTAACGAAAAAATAAAATCCATACGTAATTTCAACTAGGGAATATGTTCGATGTGGGCACCTTGTACAATTATGCATTTCCTTAAGTTAGTGATTAAAGCCCTTTGAACTCTAAATAACATGCTGGGATGATTCCTTATTTCAGCACAGTAAAATAAAATTCTTTCTAACAGCTCTTCTCTAGTTTGTACAGGAGTCGAATAAACAATATATTTAAGGTGGCCCCATAGAAAGAAGTCTAAGGGATTTAGATCTGGTGATCGGGGTGGCCACAGGAATGGCCGATCCCGACCTATTCAACGATTGGGAAACTGGTTATCTAAATATCCCCTAGGAATGTGGTGGTGCACCGTCGTGCATTAAGCATATATTGTTGCGAATATGTAACGGAACTTCTTTTAATAAATTATTTAAATCATCTCGAAGAAATTGCAAATATTTCTCACCTTTTAGCCGCCCGTCAGTGACATATGCTCCAATAATTCCCGATAATTCCCATCCAGACATTTATCAAAAATTTATGTTGGTTTTTAGTCTGAATTATCGCATGTGGGTTATCCTCATCCTATAAGTGAAGATTATGGGAGTTTATTACACCATTCCTCTCGTTGCTTTTGTAGAAACCAATTAGCGAATTTCACTCGTGCAGGATAAACATCAGGTGACATAGAATGAACTTTTTGGAAATGGTAGAGATAGGGTGATTGCTCTTGAAGTACCCTATGCACCTACGATTTGCAAGCTTGAAGTGGTGCTGCCAATTTCCTTACACTATTAGTTGGATCGTTTGTTATTAGGTCCAAAATATTTTTTTCCATTTCAATGATACGAGCAGTTCTTGGGCGACCTACTCCTCCAGGTTTTGGTATAAGGCTACCTAAAAGATATCCAATAATAAGCACACAATTTGAAAAAGCAAGACACAATAAACCTGATTCCCGCAGATTGCGATCAACTCGTTCAATAGTTTTGTAATCAGGCAAGTATCGATCAGGAAATCGTTCTGCGTAAAGGCGAGCCGCTTCACTAGCGTTACTAGAAGCTAAGCCATACATTAAATGCAAATTCGCATACTCGACAAAAGTAAAATTTGGCATAATGAAATCGACCGCAATTTTTTGAACTTTCAGTTTTAACTTGAGTGTTGACATTTGATTAATTATCATTGCACCTGGCAGAAGCCAGGTAATAGGTTCTTTTTCTGACATGGAAATTCTTTATCGATTTTTTTCACCAAAGATCTCAAGCTTCTCTAATCCGACGCGAAAATACAATAAAAGTTATTGCTAAAAAAGTTAAGTCTATTTTTACCACGCCTTCCCCTACTTTTGATGCACCGGTTGAATTATCTACGATTATAAGGTAAAATTCCGATTCAGCACATAAACTTTACTTTAGAACCTGAATTTCATTTTTTAATCTTTAACGGTTTCTGA
The DNA here is from genome assembly GCA_019049505.1 of Pachyrhynchus sulphureomaculatus. Taxonomy (NCBI): domain Eukaryota; kingdom Metazoa; phylum Arthropoda; class Insecta; order Coleoptera; family Curculionidae; genus Pachyrhynchus; species Pachyrhynchus sulphureomaculatus. The sequence goes on from CM032456.1 coordinate 51,427,897, forward strand.
AATATTCAATGAAAACCTATCTTCAGGCTTCCCATTTGGGTGGCTGTAGCTCCCTAACGGGGGGAGAAAGGAGACATTTTTATAGGAATTTCTGACCTTATTTTGGTTCAATCTACTAGATCTTTCTTTTTTGACCATATCTTTTGGGACACCTGTATATATAATATAATCTTTGGTTAAATATATTTTAGTAAAACAATCGGATTTTCAAGCAAAAAAGAACAAAAAGTGGTGTTAAAAAAGACAGTAGTTTTTTAAAATATGTTTTGTTATAAATATTTCTGATAAAGAAGGTTAAACTAAATCTAAATTTTTTCTTTCTCCAATTAGAAACGTTACCTGATTAATTATTGAATAATATACTATTAGTACAAATTGAACTTCAATTAACTTTCAAATGCTAAACATCCTTAGTTTAAAACAAAAAAAAAACGTTGCTTTTCATTGTACTAGAACAGGGGTGCTCAAACGGTCGATCGCGATCGACAAGTCGATCTCGAGTGCTTTTTGAGTCGATCTCGAGAAAAAAATTCCGGTATAGAAATATTCACAGATTTTGTTTTAGGTAACTAAAACAAAATGTAATGAATAAACTACTAAAATTTATTCGATCCACAATTAGGCCAGAATAACCCCCTCATCACTTTCTTTTATCGTAATAACCCCCTGCTAGCGGCAAAAGGCGGCTTTATCAAAGGAACGCACGGTACTTGTCAAAGGAAAGCCGCGTTTTTGATTCCCGCCGATTTTTCTAGAAACTTCTGGCGGCGAGTTTGACGGGAACATTCGAGACTTCGTTCGTCCCGATATAAATGTTGCGCCTGCAGGAATAGGAGTCAGTCTGAGTTGTAACTTGAAGGCGATACATCGATACAAAGTTTATTAATAAATAGTCCAAAATGAGTGCGGCGAAGAAAAGTAAAACTTCTCATTTTAATCACGATTGGGAGGAAGAATTTTTCTTTTGTATGGTAAAGGATAAGAGCATTTGTCTCATTTGCCGTGCGTCAGTTGCAATACCTAAGCGTGGGAACTTAGAGAGGCATCATAAAACGGTTCATAAAAAACTATGAAAAGGATTTTCCGTCACAGAGTGAATTAAGAAAACGAAAAGTACGTGATTTGATAACTTGTTTGAAAAAAGAACAAACCATGTTCACAAGACCAGCCAAGCAATCAAAAGCTGCAACGATCGCGTCATTTAAAATATCTCATATATTGGCGAAACACAAAAAACCATTTGATGATGGATTGGTTGTGAAGGAAGCATTTATTGAAGCGTGTGAGACTTTATTTGGAGATTTTAAAAAATAAAACAGAGATTATGTCTGCTATTAGGGAACTTCAGTTGTCTCATCCGACTGTCACAAGGCGTGTTGAAGTCATGAGTCAGGACATGGCAGATAAACTAAAACATGATATCATGGAATGTACATACTTTTCTTTACAGTTCGACGAATCCACCGATATGACAGACACTGCCCAGCTGTGTATTTTTATTCGAATGGTATTCAATGACATGTCGGCTAAGGAAGAGTTTTTGACAATGATTTCTCTGAAAAGAAAGACTCGTGGCGAAGATATATATGACGTTTTCTTCAATTTTGTAACAAACTACAAGCTACCAATATATAAACTAGTGTGCATTACAACTGATGGAGCACCAGCAATGACTGGAAACAAAAACGGTTTTGTGGCATTGTGTCGAGCTAATGATGATTTGCCTTCATTTTTCTCCTTCTATTGCATTATACATCAACAAGTTTTGTGTTCAAAAGTTCTAAGCATGGAGGAGATTATGGGCATTGCAATAAAAATTGTGAATTCTATCCGTGCATGTAGTTTGCAACGACGGCTCTTTAAATTGCAGTTGGAAGATAGTGAGTCAGCTGAACACACTGATTTAGTTCTTCACACGGACGTCAGGTGGTTGAGTCGCGGAAAATTCCTAGAAAGGTTTCAAGAATTATTGCCCGAAATAACAGCTTTTCTGGACGAAAGAGGTGATGACACTCAGATGCTGAAAAACGGAAAATAACTGACTGATTTGGCATTTTTGACAGACATCACAATGCATTTAAACACCATTAATTTGGAGCTTCAAGGTAAAGGAAAAACTATTATTGAGATGATTAGCGCAATAAACGCATTCAAAAGTAAATTGCAACTTATGATAGATCAACTGAAAAGAAAGGATCTGAAAAATTTTCCATCTTTGAAAGCAAGGATTTCTCAGTTGAATTATGATATTTGTGAGGCAGAATTATCAAATATTTTGGACCAATTCGAAATACGTTTTTATGATTTCAGTAAATTGGCAAATATCGCATCATTTATGAGTTATCCTTTTTCGTGTAAAAACATTGAGGAATTAGCTACTGATATAGCAAGTCAGTTTAACATGGACTCATGTTCTGTTGAAAATGAGTTAGTGCAGATTACATTAGATATACATCTCAAAGCCATAGCATCTGATACAAAATTCTGGTGTTTTATATCTGAAGATAAATATCCGAATCTAAGGCAAATCGCCCTTCAACTGACGGCAATGTTTGGGTCAACTTACTTGTGCGAATCTGCATTTTCTGAAATGAAGATAATTAAGTCAAAATATCGCAATCGACTAACTGACGAACATATGTCATCATGCTTGCGATTAGCACTCGGTAATTACGTACCATCTTATGAAAAGTATGCTGAGGACATGCAGTGCCACGCTTCAACATCCAAAGTCACTCTTTAGTTAAGTTTAGACACTAGAACTCGTTTGTTTTGTAAGAACCAATAAACTCGCAATTTTGAATAATTATGAGTTTTTTCATTGACATTTTAGAGCAGACCTACACTTACCTTGACTAAAAAAAAATGCATATTGTGCGGAAAACTAATATCTATGCCACGATACACCCTACCTAGACGACAATCCTGCATCACACTTACTTGCAGCCTCTCAAAGTCGATCGATCG
>CM032456.1:51430963-51570963 GCA_019049505.1 Pachyrhynchus sulphureomaculatus
TATATATCTTACATGCGCACACTTTTCTTTGTATCATTTTGAAAAAAATCGCGAAAAAATCGCTGTTCCCCCTCTATCTCGAAAAGTACTGATCCAAAAATTTTGAAAAAATTCTGGAATATTCTCCACGGGATGTAGATTAAACGAAAATAATCACGAGTGCATTAACTTTAATAATTTATCTAGTATATAAAAAAAAAACAAAAATTTCAAGGTATCACTTTTTCAATGAAGATCGGAAACAACTTTCTTGAAAACTCATTTGGGGTGTGTTTTGCGAAGTCACTGATCATTTTTATACTATCGTAACAAAAATTTTTAATTCAGAAACCAATCAACGTACGGAACATTAATTGCAAGTTCACCTTGCACTTGACCGATTATTTTTATAAACTGGAGCCTAGTATACAAAAAATATTACATAAAGGTCTCCTTAAAAAGAAACGATTTATTTTATTTTGTGTAATATCACAAAAATATAACTGTACATAAAGTACTTTTTGAAATCATAAATATAATACGTTATGTTGTTATTAGGTCACACCAGTGATTAGTGTGATTATTCATAAACGCAAGTTCGACTGTGTAAGATACAAAAAAATAACCTCGCACATTATGCTTAAAATTTATTATATTTTTCAAAAAATTCAAAACCTTCAGAACTACACATATATAAGTTTTTAACGTAATTTTTCACAAATTTTAATGACCTATGTTAAGTGATGTCATTTAACCTACGCATGACGAAATTAATTAACGATTAAACATGCATTATCCGCATTAAAAAAGTCATAAAAAAAGAGTAAAAAAGTTTTAAGTAAATGTAAAGGTTAACAATTTTCGGTAATTGTTATTTTATTTTTACTTAATTAAATTATTGGCTGAAATGCTTGACATTGAGTTAAACAGGTGCACTGTGTTAGCTTTAGGTTTTACGCAAAGGTAAATATTATTTGTCTTTGTTTACCTCCCTTGGCTAAACACAGACAGTAATGTGATGTAACAATGAAGACTCGTAAAATAAAAAAGATAATCATTCTTACTGTTTTTTTATTATTTTATTTGCTGAAATCAAATAAATGTATTAGTAGCATTATGTCTAACGTATTTGTCTCAATACCTATTCACATATTTTCATTAATATCCTCTGCTACTCTTTCAGATTAGGCACAATCATTCAATTTGTAGGCAGGGCATATTTTTTAACTTATTACAAAAGAAAGCTCTACCCTCTACAGGGGTTTCCTTAATTTTATATTAAAGTAGCTTGGAACCGCAGCTTCGTCTGCATGATCTATAAAATTGGAATCACAGCAGTATTAAAAGACAGTGCGGCACCATTTGCAATAACAGAAGCTTAAGCGATTTTCTATTACGTTATTTTTGTTGATCATATGATGTATTACATATGAATGAAAAAAGGATAAATATTTAATTATTTTTACTTGTAACATGCACATGCATATAGACCATATATATATATATATATATATATATATATATATTATATATATTATATATATTATATATATATATATATATATATATATATACATATATATATATATATATATATTATATATATATATATATATATATATATATATCATCATTGGCTTATTCCATCCATAGTGTCGGATGTAAGCCTCCCCAAGTTGTCTCCAATGAGCTTTGTTATTTGCTTCTGCATCCAGTCGTGTCCTGCTAATCTTTTTGTGTCGTCTACTTCAGCATCTTTTGTGTTCTCTAGGCCTCCATTCAACTATACGGCGTGTCCATCTGTTATCATTCATCCTTGCGACATCCCCCGCCCAATTCCACCTTAATATACATATTCGTTGTATTATATATTTCATTCTTGATTTTCCTCGTATCTCGATGTTAGGAATACGATCTTGGAGTCTAATATTTACCATTCTTCTCTCCATTGCTCTTTGGGTTACCTAGAGTTTATTTATGATACTTCTATTTAAAGCCCACGTTTCAGTGTCGTATGTTAACACCGGCATTACATATTGATCGAATACTCTGGCTTTTTGTTGTATTTGGGATGTCTCGTTTAAATATAGATTGTAGCCTTCCCAACGCAGACCAAGCTAACAAGACTCTTCTATCCAAGTAAACATTTAAATTATTTTTTGATATTTCGAGTTTTTGTCCTAAATATATGAATGTTTGCACCTTTTTTATTCTTTCACCTTCTATTAACAGTTCCTGGCTGTTATCATCACTTTCGTTTTTCAAAATATTTAGTTTTGGTAAGTTTATTTATAGACCTATTTCTTGTTATTCAACTCCATCAGCATTTTCTGCAATTCTTCTTTTGTCGTGGCGATCAGATTGACATCATCTGCGAACCTTAAGTGATTTAAACGTTTACCGTCCATTAATATTCCTTTATTTTCCCACTTCATCGATTTGTCTTCTAAAGTCAACGTAAACAGCTTTGGGGATATCGAGTCGCCTTGACTAATTCGTCCTTTAATTTTGATTTTATTTGGTTTTTTCTTCAAGAGTTGTGCATCTTTTCATCGACTTTGCTGTTACTTAAGGCGTTAAGGACTACTCATATCTCTACGGAATCAAATGCTTTTTCGAAGTCAACCTTTGTTATCCACAAGGTGACCTTATATTCATTTGCTTTTTCCACTAGTAATCTAATTGTTTGAAGATGGTCCAAAGTTCTGTATCCCCGTCTAAATCCCGCTTGTTCACCTAGTTGATAATTGTCTAATTTGTTCGTTAATCTATATGTTATGATTCTATTGAGGATTTTGTATAGTACCGATAACAGGCTGATGGATCTATAATTCTCCAATTTAAATTTATCCCCCTTTTTTAAAAATAAGCACAATCAAGGCGTTTTCCCAAGGTGTTGGTATTTTGCTTTCTATTAGGCACCTGTTAAATAGAGCCTGAAGAGATTGTATTATGGATGCCCCTCCATACTTTATCATTTCTATAGTTATTTCATCGTCCCCTGTCTCTTTGTTGTTGTGCATCGGGAATTTCTTCAGATCCCATATTTCTTACTATCAATTTATTTCCTCCTTCTTTTATGGGCGGTAGCGATATTTTCGTATCATATAGTATTTGATAATATTTCTCTGTAGCTTCCTTTATCTCTTTGATTTGTGTGTGATCTCTTGGTTATCGTTATTTATATTTTATTATTTGATGTCTCCCTTCATTCATTTGTTTAGATGTTTCACACTTTTTCCCTCTTTCAAAGTTTCTTCTATTTTCGAGTTTCTATACTGTCTGACGTCTTCTCTGATCTTTTTCTTTATTTTTTTGTCTATTTCTGTCAATTCTAATCTGCCACGTGTAGGATCATTTCTTAATAGTCTTCTCTGTTTCATAAGATTTTGTGTCTCTTTACTTCATTTTTGTGTTTTCTCTTTTTTCGATGTTGCTTGCTTTATTTTATAGACACGAGTAGGCTGTTGGTTATTTATGCGTTTAGTTCATCAAGTTCTGTTTGGTAGTTTTATGTGTTTTATATGATTTTCCAATGCTTGTCGATATTCGTCTGTGTTTTGCTTTATTATTTCTGTTGGTATCTTTATCTTTGTATGCATTATCAATTTACGTCTCTCCTGCTTCAGATTTATTTTTATTTTTGCTCTGAGCATCCGATGGTCACTGCCAATGTTTATCGTGTTCAGGACTGTCGTGTCGATTATAATATTCTTGTCATTTGATAAAACAAAATCAATTTCGTTTTTTGTTATACCATCTGGGCTTTGCCATGTCCATCGTCTATGTTCTGGCTTTTGGAAAAATGTGTTCATAACGTACAAGTTATTTTCGTTTTACAATATTTGATAACATTTCTCCTCTGCGGTTCCTCGTACCCAAACCAAACTTCCCGACGCTCTTCTCATTTGTATTCGCTGGTTTTTCTATTTTGGCATTGAAGTCACCGATTATTATGATATATCTTGTTTTATGATGTAGGAATATCTTCCTAGAGTTGGTCAATTTCTTCTTCCTCACTGTCTGATGTAGGCGCATATACCTGAATGATCTTACATTTGCATCTTCTGTTTAGCTGTATGTCTACTGAAATTACTCTTTCCGATATGGCTTAGAACTAAACAATATTGTCTGCTATCCTTTTGTGTATAAGTAGACCGACTCCTCCAATTTTCTTACTTTCATTGCCTTTATAGAAGAATTTATGGTCACTTTTAAAGGGTGATAAAAAAAAAACTCTCCTGTTCTTTTTACTTCTGCTATGCCTAACACTGTCCATTTTATGTTTTTAAGTTCTTCTTCCAATTCGATCATTTTTTTCTTCAGATCCTAAAGTCCTTGTGTTGTAGGTTGCTTCGTACCATTCTGTTCTTTTGGGTTGTCTATAAGGTGTGTGTATACCACCGTATTTTGTTTTAGAATTTTTGTCCCTCCTAGAATCCATGGGACTGACTGCAAGAGCAGTGCGAGATTCTGAGTTTTCCTCTACTCGCCTGAGGTACTGCGTTTTGGAAATTTGACATAATCATTTTTCATGTTGGCGTTTTTAGCCATTTCCTTGTCGCGCCGGCCAAACGTGTTGACAAGGGGTAAGGAGTTGGAAGGATGGTATGTGGGTAATGTTTTTAGGACCTGATGTCCCCCCATATTAGGAGGTGGGAGGAGACCAAGGCTGGCGTTGGCAGGGTCGCGTCCCTGAAGTATATCTGTCCTCTGCCGGGATCGCAGAAGAGTATATACCCGCTACCATATATATATATAATATATATATATATATATATATATATATATATATATATATATATATATATATATATATATATGATATTAGGATGTTTCTGTGAAATATATTAACACCGGTAATCAATTTTTTAAATTGGGCGTAAATTTTTAGAGTTTTACTGCAAAAATAGGTTTTTTTTTTCCTGTGAATAATCCCCCCCCCCCCATGGTCATGGTCATTTTAATGGCAGAGTAATTTTGAGAGCTTCACTGTAGGAAAAGGTTCTTTTTTTGTGAAAAATCCCCCTCCCCGCTCTGTTATCGATTTTTATTTTAACGAGTGTTGGAAGATGTCTAAGCTTGTTAAAGCTTTTGTACAAGAAGGGATTGTTTTTAATAAGTAATTTCGCTCTCGATTGACATCATCATTCTATAAGTATCTCCGTCTTTAGTGTTCTTTCTACGCCACTGCATAGACCTATTTCTCTGAAACTTCGTAACTAATTTAATTTAATTTAAACCATATCCCAAAAACAACAGCATGAAAATCAAATACTCTCGAATCATACACCTACATACGTACACAAATTCTCATCTATATAACCACTCTATAGTTCCCTTTTGAGTACACTGCGTATCGATATGAGAATAAATAACGTGTTTAATTTCTCTATTTAATTCAGTTTCTCTTGAAAAATAACTGATATTTTCTTAAACCAGCCCGTATAAATAAACAGAAAAAAGGAAACTTCCAGAAAATTATTCTGTCTCGAATTATCCTTGGGACTGGATACTACAAATCTGCTAAATGGAAAGAATATAGAATAATTTTGAACTTTCCCTTAATTAGACGTTTGTTTTAGATCCGACGACATATTAGACTGCGCTAAGGTGGTTTCCGATGTCCTTTTGGCTGGTATGGACGGTTACATCCTATTTTCGAAAAAATGCCCTTCCATCGGCAAGTCTTGGTTCTGGCTGTTAATTCTGTGTTCGTACTTAGAACAAATGCAATGATTATCGCCAAAACCAAGGAGATACACATTCCAAGAATTAAAAATAAACTTCTTGCCTGCCTCAACAATTCCGTGTCCTTCTGATCAGTTGTTAACGCCACTAGTAAAAATTCCACTAAATCAACTCTACCATAACTCACACGGCAAGATGATACTCTTGCAAACAATACCAGTTGAGAAAGCGAACTTGTTAGCTGTATTATTTGCTTCACATTCTATTATCCATTTCCAAGTAAAAATACCACCACTATTCCTATAGTGTAGTCAAGGATGCTCGATATTGTCATTAGATACGGAAACTAACACTAGTTTTCTGAAGATTTTTCAACCTACATATCTTACAGGAAGGGAATATTTCCTTTCTGCTGGAGATGCGTTACAGTTCAGCCCATGCTTGCTAAACAACTATCGACCAGCCGCACTGCTTTGAATAATATCGAAAGTTATGGAAATGGCTATTAATCAGCATATTCTAAAATATCTAGAAGGATTGAATATTATTAGCGACCATCAATATGACTTTCGTAAGCAAACATCAATAGGAGATCTTCTAACTAATGTTGTACATATTTGGAACAATATAATTTAGCATTTTGGAGAATCTCCAGCGGTTTGCACTTGATATATCCAAGACCTCTAACCGTCTTTGGTATGACGCATTGTTGGCTAAGCTACGATCTTATGCTATGCTCAAAAATTTTGTTTATGGCTCTCGTATTTCCTCAGAGGACGTTCTTTACTAGTGGCTGTCTACAGATTTCTTTCCAATGCTTTCACTATGAATGTCGGCGTGCCCAAGGCTCCATACTATCTCCTACTTTCTTTCTCATTTACATTAATGATCCACTTGAAAGGACCAAGAATCCAATCTACAGCTTTGCAGATGACAGTACGCTTATTTCTTCATTTTTTCGAAGGCTCTAACATCGGCTACTCATGCAAATATCCGTAGACAGCAGGAAGTCGTTTAATTTAACATAGATCTCGAAGAAATTCTATCGTGGGGTGACAGTAACCAAATAGAATTTAATACTACAAAAACCTAGGAAACAGTTTTTTCTAAAAAAGTTAACGTTGCTGAACCCAGTATAGTTATTTTGGGACACTCCATTCGTCTAGCATCGTCACTCAATTTGGGAGGAAAACATGTCTTGACATGAACATGTATGTATAGCAAAGGAAGTTTCTCACAGGCTGGAAATATTATTTCGAACTAGAAAGCTGTGTGACAATTGTTAATTCCGTAGCAGGCTCCTATTCGACCAATGGCCAGTAGCAACTTTCATGCCTTGGAACATTGAAGTACACTTGGCGACTTGAGCCTATTCTACATTATGGACAGTGTTTGATAGATGTAGCCCGCTTAATTCTTTCCAGGACAGTACATGCTAGGAATACACGGCGCCCTAATACCTCATACTAGCTTACTACGTGTGCTATACTCGTCTATAATATATATAAAAAGCAACGTCTCTCTGTCTGTCTGTCAGTTAGTGTTGAAAAGAATATCTATAATATATATAAAACGCAACGTGTCTCTGTCTGCCTCTCTGTCAGTTAATGCTCTTATGACTCAAGAACTAATTATCCGATTTACGTGTTTTTTTTTTTTAATTCATACATTTATTTTCTGGCCAGTTTATCTATAATCTTCTATAATATATATAAAATGCAACGTCTCTCTGTCTGTCTGTGCGTTAGTGCGCTTAGCAATATGTTTTCTGGTCAGGTTATAGGATATATTTTATTACGGTAGGCGACATAAGGAAAAAGCAGTGTCGATAATAGTGAATCAAGTCGGAAAAAAAAAAAGTTGCCGCTAGCGCGTTCTCTTACAATACACGGCCTAAACCTTTAAATACGAAACAATATCATGTAACAAAGAATATAATATATATATATATATATATATATATATATATATATATATATATATATAAAATGCAACGTCTCTCCGTCTGTCTGTCTGTCTGTTCGTTAGTGCACTTATCACTCGAAAACCACTTTACCGATTTACGTGTTTTCTTTTTAATTTATACATTTATTGTGTTGGGGACGTGGAATCTTTGACACAAATACACTATGCAGTATATATAACCACTACACCAAACAATTTATTTCTGCACTCGACGGACGTTTCGCTAACCATGTTAGCTTCATCAGGAGCGGTGATTGGGAGAGAGACGATCGCTCCTGATGAAGCTAATATGGTTAGCGAAACGCGGGTCTAGTGCAAAAATGCGCTTATCACTCGAGAACCACTTATCCGATTTACGTTTTTTTTTTTTAATATACATATGTTCTCTGGCCAGGTTATAGGATATATTTTATTACTTTAGGTAACATAAGGAATAAGCAATAACGATAATAGTAAATCAAGTCGGAAAAAAGTTTGCCGCAAGCGCGTTCTCTTACAATACGCTGCCTAAACCATTAAATATGGAACAATATCATGTAGCAAAGAATATAATATAAATAAAATACAACGTCTCTCTGTCTGCCTGTCTGTCCGTTAATGCGCTTATTAATCGAGACCTACTTATCCGATTTACGTGACTTTTTTTAAAAACATATATATATATATATATATATATATATATATATATATATATATATATATATATATATATATATGTATACGTGTATATATATATATATATATATATATATATATATATATATATATATATATATATTCTATCACACTGCAATAACGCAGCAATTTTTTTGTCCACGGTTGATTGACGTTCGAAAGCCGATTTTATAATAAGTCGATACGTCGATGATAGACGATGCGCCATGCAAATTTATCGCCATTTAAGCTACGTCGTATTTTGCAAATATTCAATTTTCAGTCTGATGGATCTTATGCAGGGAGCATCTTTATTAAATTTGTTTGGTAAGTTTTTCGTCAGCTGTGCAGAGAGTAATAGTTTTTCTATGGATGCTAAACATATCTTTTCGTGAGTAAAAACATTGTTTTCCTACACATATTTTAATGTATAGGTAATAGTTTCAGGATAAAAATTGTCTCTAGAACAAAGATATAGGAACATAGAATATTTACTGTTTACTGTTAAATATCATTTTACTTATTTACTATGACATTCGGTGCCTTGACAAGACAACTAGCTAGTGGAAACAAGGCTCAAGGTAGAAGTGGTAGTAGCTCTGGAGAGGCCCGCGCTTATATAATAATTTCTAGCGTCTTACAGGTACAAATCCACACAAGACGGGTCATCTCCCATGCCTAACAATATCCACAATATCAAATACCTCCGCTATCTGCAGGATCCCTTAAGAATCCCAAGCACTGGATTTAGGACTACCATATCTCTTTTAAGTGGCCATTCAGTTTGTTCCTTTCTAAGCTACCGATCGGTCCATTTTTGAGGATTACCCCTACCTGTTTCTTTGACATATATATATATATATATATATATATATATATATATATATATATATATATATATATATATATATATATATATATATATACAATCTTTATATAGAAAATATCAGAAGGTAGTTCCTTTTTTACTTCTTCTTCTTGAAGTGCCATATGCGATACGAACACAGGCAACCCTCTTGCTTTTGCCTCTGGTTGGTGCCTTTTTTAAGTATTCTACAGACAAAGGGGATCTACAGTTTAATGCTGGTTCCGAACGGCCAAATTGAGAGGGCTTTATTAGGTATAAACGGGGAGTTTTCCATTGCCCTCCCGAGAGAGGCGACCATCACGTTGTAAAGGCTTTTTTTATTATTATCTCGGGCCGAGATACGAACCAACAATACATGGGTTATGAGGGAAATGGTGTGGAGGGTCGATAAATTTTGTATAGTCTTTTACAATTATGAGAAGTCTTCCTCGTTGAGGTAAAGAATAAATTTTAGGCACTATTATTTATAGTTACGAATATAAGGGGCTAAAAGAATAAGGGGGTTTATATATCGTGCATAACGTGTTAAAGTCATTTCGAGGTTTCCGGAGTAGAGAAACAGAAAATTTGTGTTATTTTTCCATTATTTTAAAATATTTAGAGTCAAACACATAACCAGTTAATTGTGTTATTTATTCATTATTTTTTTATTTATAGTCAATCATATAAGGATGTTAAAAGGATGGGTAAGGGCGAGTAATCTATAAATTGTGTTTTTCTTTCATTATTTTCAACTATTTAGTTAAACATATAAAGAATTAAGGGGGTGGGAAAAGGACTGAGAGGTTATTCTCGATATATAGAAATATACGAGTCCCCGAGATATAGATGTTGCCAACCAATTGCTCGAAAACGTGTCCTCGTACATATATTTAGTACACAAGATCCAATTAGGAAAAGAGAACTAAGATGTGGAAATCTCTAGACGATCATGTCTTGGATGGGCAGCATTCAATAAACTAGGACATATAACAATAACACCAGCTATCCCAATAAATCTTAAAAGGAAAGTCTTTAATCGTTGTATAATGCCTGTTTTCACTTATGGTCTAAAAACTACGGCACTAATTAGCAAGTCGGCTAACAGGCTCCAATCCTACCGATCAGTGACAGAGAGGCGCCTAAACCGCGCAACATTTGGCACTACAAATCTGCTAAATGGGAAGGTCTCATGGAATATTTTCGAACTTTCCCTTGGTTAGACGTTTGTTTTCGATCCGACGACCAATCTGACTGCGCCAGAGAGGTTTTCGATGTTATTTTGGCTGGTATGGAAGCTTACATCCCTTTTTCGAAGAAATGACCTTCCAACGGCAAGCCCTGGTTTGACTGAAAATGCAAAGAAGCTATTGCTTCTCACCATCTGGGCTACCGACAATGGTGTGAAAATCCATAATCCATAAATCGTAACACCTTTGTTGGTGCCCGGAACAGATGCAAAGAAATTATCGACGAAACCAAGGAGGCACACAACCAACTTCTCGCTTGTCCCAACAATGTCAGGTCCTTTTGGTCAATCGCTAAGGCAGTTAGTCAAAATTTCACCAAATCCACATACCACCACTCACACTGCTAGATAATTCTATTGCAACTACACCTGTTGAGAAAGCGAACTTGTTGGCTGAACTCTGCTTCACATTCTACTGTCGATTTCCAAAGAAAACCACCACCTACTATTCCCCTAGTGCAGTCAAGGATGTCCGAGCTTCTGGCGCTGACGGAATACCTGCCATAGTTTTTCAAAAAACTGTGCAAGGGAACTAACACCAGTTTTCTGTAGACTTTTCAACCTATTCTGCAGAAAGTGAAAATTTCCTTCCTGCTGGAAATCTGCTACAGTTCAGCCGATACCTAAAAAAGGCAAGAACATCTTGCCAAATAACTACCGACCAGTCGCATTGCTTTCAATAATATCGAAAGTCATGGAAAAGACTATCAGTCAGCATCTTTTAAAATATCTTGAAGGATTCAACATTATTAGCGATCATCAATATGGCTTTTGTAAACATAGATCAACAGGAGATTTTCTGATCTATGTAACACATGTCTGGAGCGGTTGCTCTTGACATATCCAGGGCATTCGACAGCACGATGGACTGTTGGTTAAGCTACGCTCTTATGGTATGTCTGAAAAGTTCTGTTTGTGGCTCCCATGTTTCCTCAGCGAGCGTTCTTTATGAGTAGCAATCGACGAATTTCCTTCTAACCCCTTCACTGTCAACGCCAGTGTGATATAGTAGATATAGCTCACAATACATTCTTATACTCGTTTAAGAGGTTAAAAAGATTTTTCTGAATGTTTTTTTTTTGGTTAAATAAGGATATAGAGTTGTACACATTGCTTCAAAATATATTTTATTATTATTAAATTCCGATTTCGTTATGCCGAAGTTCTCTTTTTATTCTTAATAAAGATTTAGTTCAGATCTCGTAAGTAATAACCCATAAAAAAGCAATTTTTCGGATATCTGTTCCAAATTTTGCCGTCAGCTATATTACTTTTACCGATTTCAGCCATTTCCCAATATTTTTTCAGCATTTAATCTACGAAAATTGAGAAAAATCCTATCATTTGTATAAGATTTATATTAAAAAAAGTTCGTGCGTGGAAAAGGAAAATTTATGATAAACAGGTTAAAAGACCCCTGCATCCGGCTAGTACTTGTGGAAAAGCTCCTTTCTAATGTTGTTTTTATGGCAATGTACAACTTGCATGGAGCAATATATAGTAAAATTTCGGATCAAATAAGTATATGTTCATGATCACCGCACCAACCTTATCGTATGCATTCCTGAAAATGAGTTTAGGTACCGTGAAATATATTAGAGCCATCTTTTTGGCTAATTTATCAACCATCACATCTCCTTGAATACCCTTATGGCCAGTGAGTTACCCTTTATTGTTTTTAAAGATATCAGGGGATACTACTATCCGAGTAAATATATATAGTTCTCCACGTTAGGTTCCTATTTCGAAAACAGATATGTAACCGCTCATCGCGTTTTAATCCCGCATACTTAATACAAAAATTAGTTCTGAAGTAGATATTTTGACTTATATTATGAATATTTAATATTCATTTCTAGATGAAAATGAAAGGTAATATTAGGGTATGAAAGTCAATAAATTTGTATTTCAGGTAATCTCGGTACCTTAATTCTGACATCATACGTATCATTTTTAGCCGAGCTCAAGGATTTTTGCTGTTGTTGGTACCTGACCCCAATTTATCAGACAGTATGATATATTAGATGCTATTAGTGTACAGTAAGTTGTAAACAGAATCCAGATTTATACAATCTTGGAAAGTATTTAATAGCCTATGGCAGGGCTGTCAAGGTCATGCACAGTTCGAGCCAATTTCGGAGGTAACGCCTCCCGCTACCCCCACCACTACTAGACGTTAAGCGGCCGAGCCACCGATCGCGGCTCGGCCGTTTACCAAACACAATGCGCTCCTTCTATGTCTCTCATAGCCGCTCCTGAGACTGCGCGATCGGCGGCAGCAGTAGTGGTGGGGGCAGCGGAACGCGTTACCTCCGAAATTGGCTCGAACTGTGCATGACCTTGACAGCCCTGGCCTATGGAGTAGTTGAAGGGTATAGATCCTTCCTCTGGATTTACAAAATATCACTTTCTTGGAAATAATCTTTTTTATAAAGTTTTATGGAATGTGTTTTTTGTAAAAAAATTACATTCCCTATCATCGATTTTTAAATTGGGTCTTAAGTTTTTAAAGTTTTACTCTATGAAAAGTTTTTTTTTTACTTCCAGTGCAAGAGAGATTTTTTCCTATTCGTGATATAATCGCACTAGGTGAAAATACAAAAAAATCCCTATTATACTAAAAGTGAGACACTTGTGCCTCTTGTGCAGTTTGGATTCTGCAATTATCCCTAGACTCTGGATCCCTTAGTAAGTTCATGCACCGTAGGGCGCCTGCTCAAGGACGAAGTTGTCGGACTCGGCGTCGGGACGACCGTTTGTGAATTTGTGGATCTGTTGCATTCTCGTGTGTTTCCATTGGCACCGGCATCGGAAAATGCCGGTTATTAAAGTAAAACTGTTAGTGACTGTGTATTAAATAAAAAAGTTGTCAGGGACTGCCTTAAATATTAATCTGAACTGAAATATTTCATTTATTATAAATATATATAGAATAAAGGTAAGTTGGAAACTTACAATAGTTTAGAATTAGTCTGGCGTATTTTAAATACTATGCACTTATTTGTTTAATTTATATATATATATATATATATATATATATATATATATATATATATATATATATATATATATATATATATATATATGGTTCAATGTAAAACCATCGAAAATGGATAAAATCCACATTTTAGCAGTCATCGTACTCTCATTCGTCAATCCATCTCGAGACGCGTTTCGACGTATCACAGCTCATCAGTCCAGCTACGATCGACAAATGAGAGGAACACCCTTCGAGTACTTATTTCCGTACTGACGCAACATTACACCTTTTCTGTCGACTGGTTTCTGGTCGATTTTTTTTAATAGCTTGCTGCAATCTCGTCAATTGCTAAGATTAGAGTACAGAATTAATCGTTTGGCCGAGCTGCAGTAGGAGGCTTTGTCATCGTTTGTGGAGCTTCATCCTTTTTCGATCACGATCTTTTTGCATGCTATTGTCATGCGTGATCCACTTTTCATGGCTCGTGATCAACCGCTTTAGATATGACTCGATATCGGTACGTTTTTCGTAGAGATTCGCAATGGAAATTCGAGTAAATGTATTAGCATCAAATCATGTGACACCCAAACATCGAGCGTCTTTTTGCAGCCAGCTTTTTCCAAATGATTTAAAACTGTTTGGTGATGGTTGTCTAGTGCTTTGCCTTTGCCAAAATTGTACCTACTTTTTAGTTGACCAGTGCGAGGAGCATCATCGAAATTTCTATAACGAAAGCGACTGAACCATATTTTGGCTGTTGCTTTTGAGAACATATTTCCGAACCAATTTCTTCATAGACTTGTGAAGCATTTATGTCTTTATTGAAATAACATTTGAAAAATGTGGAGAACTTTTACAAAAAATTTCGCTCATTTTCGAGGCGCTCTAAATTAACTCTGAATGAACGAATTCCAATAGCACATCTACTTTCAAATGTCAGCTTTCAATTGATACAAAAAAATGGCCCGATGCAATTCATATTTCCTCTGATGTGTGACGTTAAAACTGTCTAACGAGCAAAAGTATCAATACATTTTCGACAACCCAATATATTGTAAACAATGAACTTAATATGAATTGACTCACAATATTATAGTCAGATTAAGCTAATTTTTTTATATACAGGGTGAGTCAATGATAGAGTAAAGTTCATTATCTCATTTGTTTCGGGAATGACGAAAAAATGTTAAATACAATAGTTTTAGGGAATGTTAAGGTGCACAGTTTAAAATTATTTTTGAGTATGCAGGGCACTTTAAAAAAGTGTGGCAGATATAAACGTATGTTCTTTAAATGGAACATCCTATTTTCTAATTTATTTTTAAATTCTGCGTAAAATTTTATAAATTTTTTATTAATAATGTTATATACCTAAACCTAATAGTTTTTCTAATATTTCAATTTTTTTTTTAAAAAATACTAGTTTTCAGTGTTGTAGAAAATTGCCAGTAGCGCCTTTACTTCTGAAGGTGGAATATTCATTAAGGTGCACAGTTTAAAATTATTTTTGAGTATGGCACACCTTGTATATTATTGATATAGTGATAGATTTTACAAAACTCTTCAACTTTTATTAAGTACGTCATATACCTATGTCTAATAGTTTTCGATTTATTTTGAATTTTTGAATTTTTACCCTTGTTTTTAAAACACTTACGCTATAACATCATAGTTGCCAAGACAAAACAAAAATGTAGGCATTGTCAAATTTTGACATGTCTATTAAGCAAGTAAAAATAGTTTAATTTGTTATAGTCACGTATAAAGGTAATAGTTATGGAGTTTCCTAAAAATGAATTAATGGTTGATATACTGGGCGAGGGGGGAAAAAAATTGTTTTTTGGCAGTAAGGCTTTACGAAGCGAAGTAGCCTAATAGACGTATACCATCTAGAAAATCTTTTCAGTGCTTAATGGAACGGTTTGATGGTAGTGGTAGCGTTGAGTATACGAAACGGAAAGTAGTAAATCAGAATGCTACTAATGAGGAGAAAGAAATGGAGATTTTACTTCATGTTGAAGATAATCCCCAGGTCAGCAGCCGTCAACTAGCCAACTTATCTGATACATCCCAATTTACGGTTAATCACACCACGAGAAAATACAAGTATCATCCCTTTCATATGGAACTACATCAAGAACTTTAAGACTGTGATTTTGAACGATGAGTAAACTTTTGTACCACCATGAATGGAGTAATAGAGGCAGATCCAAATTTTGTATCCAAAATGATGTTTTCTGATGAAGCTACTTTTCGCAGTAATGGAGCAGTTAGCAGCCATAACATGCACTATTATTCAATAGTTAATCCATTTTGGGCCCGGCAAATTCAAAACCAAAACCATTGGTCGCTTAATGTATGGTGTGGAATATTAAATTTTCGAATTATTGGTCCATATCCAAATTTTTTGGGAAATGAATTACCCCAGCTTCTTGAAGAAGTTAATAACTTTGAAAGGGAACAAATGTGGATTCAACAAGACAGTGCTCCTGCTCATTACCACCGGGAAGTTCGGAAATTTTTAAATGATCGTTACCACAAAAAATAGATCGGTAGGGATGGATTCATTCAGTGGCCCCCTCGATCATGTGAGTTAACACCTTTAGACTTCTTTTTGTGGGGCTACATTAAAGATGGTGTTTATGTGAATCCCCCTATAACACCAGCAGATATGGAAAATAGGATAACGCCCTTTATGCTAAGAAAGTGAAGGAATATATAGTAAAACGACTATTTGTGTATGTCTATTCAAGCAGACGGACATATTTTTGAACATTTATTACGTCATAATAATTAATCATTAGATAAGTTAAACTATATTAAAATTATTATTAACTATTTGTTTATATCTTCACAATATTGTAAGTGTATTAAAAACAAGGGCAAAAATTGAAGAATTCAAAATAAATCGAAAAAAACTATTAGAAATAGGTATATGACATACTTAATAAAAGTTGGAGGGTTTTGTAAAATCTATCAGAAAAAATAATAATATATAGGATGTACCATTTAAAAAAAAAATAAATTTTTTAATTGAAAATAGTCGAAATGTATAAATTTATTTTGAAACACCCTGTAGCATCTAACTCAAATTTCTTTACATATATCTTTTTTTTTCATCTCTATAGAACCCTCATACCAATTATGAATATTCCACCTTCAGAAACAATGGCGCTACTGGCAATTTTTTTCAAAACTGAAAACTAGTATTTTTTTTTTAAAATTGAAATATTAGGTTTAGGTATATAACATTATTAATAAAAAAGTTAGAAAATTTTACGCAGAATTTAAAATTAAATTAGAAAAAAGGATGTTCCATTTAAAAAAAAACGTATGTTATATCGGCCACACTTTTTTGAAGTACCCCGTATACTCAAAAATAATTTTTAACTGTGCACCTTAACATTCCCTAAAACTGTTTATTGTATTTAACATTTTTTCACCATTCCCGAAACAAATGATATAATGAACTTTGCTCTATCGTTGACTCACCCTGTACATTTACATTATATTAATTTTTTGTAAATTCAGCTAAGAATTGAACTATAAATGTCAATATATTAAAAAATTTAATAACACAAAAATTAAAACAAGTCTTCAAAAATATGAAATACGAGGCTGGTTTGAAAAGTCCGTGCAAAGTCCGAGAGATGGCACCACCGGCGCGTATCGAGGTCATGTTTAGTTAGTAGCATCTCTTGAATGAACACACACCAAGTTTCAGCCATATTGGTCTATTTCTTTGTGTTTGGCATTCGTGTGAATCAAGGAAGTCGAGTGATTTTCAAGAAATGGACGAAAAAGAATTTCGTGTGGTGATTAAATATTACTTTATGAAAGGCAAAACGCCTCAGGAGACTAAAGAGAAGCTTGATAAACATTATGGTGACTCTGCACCTTCGATTAGAACAGTTTATAAGTGGTTTCAAAATTTTCGGACTGGCCATATGGGCACAAGTGACGCTGAACGTTCTGGACGGCCTGTGGAGGTTACGACTCCAGAAATCATTGATCAAATCCATGATATGGTGATGGATGACAGAAGAGTTAAGGTGCGTGAGATTGCTAGTGCTGTGGGCATCTCGACTGAACGGGTACATAATATTTTGCATAAACATTTGGACATGAGAAAGCTATCCGCAAGATGGGTGCCGCGATTGCTCACGCTTGACCAAAAACGGAATCGTGTGAAGTGTTGCAAGGATGGTTTGCAGCTGTTCCAGAAGAATCCGGAGGACTTTAAGCATCGTTTCGTCACTGTGGATGAAACATGGATACATTACTATATTCCTGAGACCAAACAACAATCTAAACAATGGGTTACCAAGGGGGAATCTGCACCAAAAAAGGCGAAGACCGTTCCTTCGGCCGGAAAGGTTATGGCGACTGTCTTTTGGGATTCGCAAGGGATAATCCTCATCGACTATCTGGAAAAAGAGTAAAACTATTACAGGTGAATATTATTCATCGTTATTGGACCGTTTGAAAACCGAGCTGCAAGAAAAACGCCCGCGATTGGCCCACAAGAAAGTCCTTTTCCATCACGACAACGCACCAGCACACACCTCAGCAGTTGTGGTCGCAAAATTAATGGAAATAGGATTCCAACTCGTTTCACATCCCCCCTATTCTCCAGACTTGGCTCCCTCGGACTACTATTTATTCCCCAATTTGAAGAAATGGCTGGCGGGACAAAGATTTTATTCAAACGAGGAGGTGATTGCAGACACTAATGAATATTTTGCAGACTTGGACAAATCCCATTATTCGGAAGGGATCAACAAACTAGAACATCGTTGGACGAAGTGTATAAGCCTAAAAGAAGACTATGTCGAAAAATAAAAAAGGTTTACCCCAAACACATAAGTAGTTTTTATTTTTGCACGGACTTTTCAAACCAGCCTCGTACATATATTACGAGTACTTATGAAAAGCAATAATTTTTCTTTCTTCAGTACGAATGTCCAAAAATCGATGGAGACTAAAAATAATATTTTTGATCATCTGAGAACTCTAGAACGTGTAAAAATGCCTACATTTGGTGACTGTTTGACAAATAGAATATTTCCCCTATCGAAATAAGTAACAAGAGTGCGAAATATACGCCTATACTTGCAGTAAGAAAAAAAACTCACACTTTAAAAACCTTGAACCAAGAGTAGCACATTTATGATCTCGTCGACAAGCAATAAACATAGAAAAAAATAAATAATACGTCCTTAGACTATGATTCAACATCAACGTCAAATAATAATACATTTTTTCTTAGTTTATACTTTTTCTCAGTACTATGATATGGCTAATTTGGAAAGTCCTGAGCGATTTTAAATTGCAGTGTTTATTTATTCTTCTATAATATAAATATATTCTAGCGAGAAATTAAAAGATAATATGAAAAAAATAATGATATAATTTAACATGAGCACGATGCTTTATGGTTTTTCAATAATGAGTATTAAATACCGATTGTTAAGTCTGCGGTTAAACCAAATGCCTAATAATTGCCTACTATTATTATCGGGTAGAAATAACAATTAATTAAAATTGTATGCTGAAGAGTTTATCAGATGATATCAGTGCTTAAAAATAATGCTGATATACTAAGACTGCGGTCCTAACATTTATTTTCTTTAAAATGTTCTTTTGATATTAAAGACTAATCAGAATTAAGTTAAATTCACCTGAACGAATCATTAACGACCAATTGAATTGTAACAAATTATGGCCAGAAGGCTTGAACTTCGTCACTGAGACTAACAATGAATTTTTTGAGGACATTTCGACCACTTTAGAATTAAATCTTTGGGAATTACAATTACGCCAAAATATTTAATTGATATATGAAGAGGATAGTTTTAAATTATACAAGGTAAAAAGAGGAATAAAAACTATAAGAGAAACACGTAAGTAGTATGTTATCTTATTTTTATAGGGCCTCTGGTATAGTAAACAATATTTTTAAACTTTTTGTTTTACACTCTCGTGTCAGAGAGAAATCGAACTCTCCAAAAGTGGCGTCTTTTGTGCTTTTTTGTTGTAAAATACAGCAACTTTTATTAATATCCTGTTATTGTGCAGTAAAAAAAGCTCAAAATAATGCTGAGATAGGTATAGTTTAGATACACCAAGATTATAATTTTATCCTCTCTGGAGTATCACCAAGAGTGTTTTACACTCTCTTGTCAGAGAGAAATCGAACTCTCCAACAAATCTTCGTTGGTTTTAAATAGTTCAAATGTGTACATAACCTAGAAAATTGAAAAAAAAACAGGCAAAAATCTGTTTTTTTTTTCATTTTATTGTACAGATCAACTAAGTAAACCGATCGGCTCCAAAACTTTCAGAAAATATTCCTCTTATAGCAAAAATACCCTGAAATTTTGGTACAAAAATATTGGATCCAGTGGACACAATTGAATTCGTTATTTAAAATTTGAATTGCCCACCATTTTATGCCATTTAGTCCAAAATGAATCTTTTTTTTTTTTAAATGTAGGTCTCGACATCAGCTTTCCGATGCCATTATTTTTTTTTTTGGAGCCATTTTAACCTTTTTTTTAGATTTGTTTATTAATGAAATAACAATAATTAACGAAAATTAATTTTTTATTTAAATAAAGGTTTCGTGATTCTCTAGCAGATGTGATAAAAAATTTTCAATTTTTTTTTTTCAAAATGACCGAAAAAATGCATTTGTTTTTATTTGATTAATAAACAAATGTAAAAAAACGGTTAAAATGACTCCACAACAATTTTTTTTTAATGGCCTCAAAAGCTGGCGCGATTAAAAAAAAAACGATCCAAATCCAAATGTCATAAAATGGCACGCAATTCAAATTTTAAATAACAAATTCCAGTATGCCCACTGGGTTCAATATTTTTGAATCAAAATCTCAGGATATTTTTGCTATAACAAAAGGCCTATTTTCTGAGAGTTTCAAACCGATCGGTTCACTTAGTCGGCCTGTACAATAAAATTAAAAAAAAAAAACAGTTTTTTGTAGTATTTTTTCACTTTTGTAGGTTATGTTCAAATTTGAGCGACTTAACGCTAACGAGGATTTATTGAAAATTTTATTACGCAGAGTTAGGTTTTTTTTTGTCTCGATCCGACATATATAACAGCAGTTATTCGTATTTTAAGCTCGAAAAACGCGTTTTTGAAAATTTCAACTGTTTTTATAAACAAATAACCGGTCAAGTGCAAGTTGAACTTGTGCAATTAGTGTTCCGTACGTTGATTGCTTCTAAAATAAAAAATTTTGTTACGGAGGTATAAAATGATCAGTGACTTCACAAAACACTCCCCCAATGAGTTTTCAACAAAGTTTGTTTTCAATCTTTACTGAAAATTGATGACCTTGAAATTTTTGTTTTTTTATACACCAGATAAATTATCAAAGGTAATGCACTCGTGATAATTTTCGTTCAATCTACACACTGTGGAGAATATTCCAGATTTTTTTCAAAATTTTTTGATAAGTAGTTTTCGAGATAAGGCGGGTGGACGGCGATTTTTCGCGATTTTTTAAAAATAATACAAAGAAAAGTGCACGCAAGTATTACATTATATATATATATATATATATATATATATATATATATATATATATATATATATATATATATATATATTTTTACTCGTGTTTTCACAAGCTTTCATTTGACACCACACTCGATGACCTAGTAAAAATTTTTTTTTTCACTTCGATTTCACCCCCCAAAACTAACCCCTTAAGTCAAAATTTAACTTTCAAAACTACATGGCTCTGATGAGGCCATCAATTCCTATATTATTACCAAATTTCAACTTTCTATGACAAATAGTTTCGGAGAAAATCGGGTGTGACAGACAGACAGACACCGAAGTCATCTTATAAGTGTTCCGTACGGAACACTAAAAAGCACAAGTTTTTCGAGGTCCAAAACTCAGGACAATACTCCTGGTGATACCCCAGAGAGCATAAAATCATAATAGTGCTGTGTCTAAACTGTGCAATTTTAAATCCTTTTTTTACTACACTACTCGTATTATGCTGAACGATCGATCGATGATCAGTTTCAACAAAAAGTTTCGTTTGACTTCTGTGGCAAGTTTGATAATCGAGAGAGGTTTTTGGTGTACAACGGGCATAAGAAGTTTTTTTTTTTTTTTTTTTTTTTTTTATGGGTCTAGCACACGTGCTACAGGGAAGTCCCTAAAGCGCTACAGGAGCGACACGAGTGCGGAAAAGGCGATTCACGTTGTTCTTGAATCGCTGTAGATTGTACTCGGTGGGAAACACAGTCCTGGGCAAATTATTCCAAAGGGATGATGTTCTCCATATAAAAGAGTGCTTGAAAAGTGTTGTACGGGGAGTAACAAGCTGAACCTCATACGGATGTGAAGAATTAGCGCGACGTGTACTTCTAACATGCACCGCTCTGGGAGGAATTAAGCGGGCCACATCCTTCGAACACTTTCCATGAAAGTACTTGTAGAATAGGCTCAAGTCGCCAACCGTTCTCCAAACATGGGAGCAGTGTTCCATAGTTGGTCGAATTTGAGCTTTGTAAAGAATTAACAGTTGTTGAGGAGTGTAAAGCTTTCTGGTTCGAAATAATATTCCCAACTTTTGAGAAGCTCTCCTTGCTATGCCTGCAACATGTTCATGCCAGGACATATTTGCTCCCAAATTAACGTCCAACAAATTGAGTGACGATGTTAGAGGAATGGAGTGCCCCAACATAACTATGTCGGGTTCAGCAACGTTAACTTTTTTAGAGAAAACTGCCGCCTGGGTTTTTGTAGCGTTAAATTCCACTTGGTTACTGTCACCCCAAGATAGAATTTCTTCCAGGTCTTTGTTAAGTTGAACGACTTCCTGCTGTCTGCGGATATTCGTCTGAGTAGCCGATGTCCGAGCGTTCAAAGTGAATGAAGAGATAAGTGTACTGTCATCTGCAAAGCTGTAGATTGGATTCTCGGTCTTTTCCAGCAGATCGTTAATGTAAATGAGAAAAAGAGTAGGAGACAGTATGGAGCCTTGAGGTACACCGGCGTTGATAGTGAAGGTGTTAGAAAGAAATCCGTCCACTGCCACTCGTAAAGAACGCTCTCTGAGGAAACATGAGAGCCACAAACAGAACTTTTCCGACATACCATATGAACGTAGCTTAGCCAACAGCCCATCGTGCCAAACACGGTCGAATGCCTTGGATATGTCCAGAGCAACCGCTCGAGATTCTCCAAAGTGTTCAATTGCATTGTTCCAAACATGTGTTATATAAGTCAGAAGAAGTGTTTGAGTGGGTGTGAAATGCTTCCAAAGTATGGTTGATCAAAGTTCAAAATTCATTACGTATGGCGTGAATATATTTTTTGATGGGCCTAGCCCAAGTGCTACAAGGAAATCCCTAAAATGCTACAAGAGCGACGTGTGTGCGGTCAAAGCGATTCCTGGTGGTCGGTTGATTCGTTCTGAATTGTACTCGGGTTAAACACATTCCTGAGCAGATCATTCCAAAGGGATAAGATCCTTCATATAAAAGATTTGTACGAGGAGTGACAAGCTGAATCTCATATAAATGTGATGTATTAGCGCGACATGTATTCCTGGCAGGCACCGCAGTACTTGTAGAATAGACTCAAGTCGCCAACCGTTTTACGATGTTCCAAGAATTCGAGGTTACTGGCGAGTTTTGGGTCTCCAGTCAAACGAACAGCTGTCTTCTGAATAGAATCCAATAAATGCTGTATATGTGTGGGAGTAGTGCCCCAAAAATAGCAACAGTAACGCTTTCTAGTTCGAAATAATATTCCCAGCTTGTGAGAAGCGCTCTTTGCTATGCATGCAACATGTTCATGCCAAGCTAACGCCCAGCAAATTGAGTGACGATGATAGAAGAATGCAGTGTTCTGACAGAACTAATTCAGATTCCGTAATGTTAACTTTTTTAGAAAAGACTGCCGCCTGCACTTTTGTAAGGTACTTAGTTACTGTCACCCTAAGATAGAATTTCTTTCAAGTCTTTGTTAAGTTGAATGATTTTCTGCTGTCTGCGGATATTTGCATGAGTAGCCGATGTTCGAGGGTTCAATGTAAATAAAAAAATAAGCGTACTGGCATCTGCAAAGCTGTAGATTGAATTCCTAGTCCTTTCCAGCAGATCGTTGATGTAAGGGTGAAAGAGAGTAGGAGACAGTATGGAGCCTTGGGGCATACCAGCGTTGATCGTGAAGGTATTAGAAAGAAGCTCATACTACTCAACTGCCACTCGTAAAGAACGCTCCTTGAGGAAACACGACAGTCATAATTAAAACTGTTCAGACACACTACAAAAGCGTGGCTTAGCCAAAAATCCGTCATGCCAAACACAGTCAAAAGCCTTGGATATACCAAGTGCAACCGCTCAAAATTCTCCAAAATGTTGAACTGTGTTCTTCCAAATATGTTTGTCATAAGTTGGTAGTTAATAATATTGGATGCTTTTCCATAACGTTCGATATTATTGAAAGCAGTGCGACTGCTCGGTAGTTGTTCGGCAAAGGTCTTCTTGCCTTTTTTGGGTATCAGTTAAACTGTAGTGCATTTCCAGCAGGAAGAAAATATTCCCTTTCTGTAGGATAGGTTAGAAAGTCTACAAAAAAATGGTATTAGTTCGCTCACTAATTCATGTATAGTAGGTATTCTATCAGCGCCAAAAGTTCTTTGATGACACACCGTCTAAAGACAATATTGGGCAACCTTGACTGTACACTGGGAATAGTGGGTGGTGTTTTTTCTTGGAAATCGGTGGAAAGTGAAGCAAGGAGTTCAGTTAACAACTTAGCTTTATCAACATATTATTATCTGGCCGTGTGAGAGGGTTTTGTGAAATTTTGACTAATAGACTTAGCGACCGCTCAAAAGACCCTAGCATTCTTGGGCAGGTAAGAAGTTTGTTTTTAATTTTTTGATTGTGTGCATTAGGGTGACCGCAAAAAATCGATGTCGGAATTTTGTTCGTCTGGACCCCACAAAACGATCCTCCTTTCCAGATATTGAGATAGCCGAAATTTGAGCTCGATTAAACGACGTTAACCCGTGCCGCTCGTCGCTCAAAGTTTGAAAAAATCCAAATTTTTGGCCAAAAAGCTGACATATGGAGCCATAACTCCAGAACGGTAAATAATAGAAACACGCTTAATATCTCAAAAGA
Source organism: Pachyrhynchus sulphureomaculatus (assembly GCA_019049505.1). Classification (NCBI taxonomy): domain Eukaryota; kingdom Metazoa; phylum Arthropoda; class Insecta; order Coleoptera; family Curculionidae; genus Pachyrhynchus; species Pachyrhynchus sulphureomaculatus. The sequence continues at coordinate 51,455,510 of CM032456.1, forward strand.
AAGCTAATGTTGTTCTTCAAAATTTATATTCTATACATAATTGTTGTTATTTTAAGTCAAACCGAGTTACAACAGCCTTTAGCCCCAAAAACGTGACCTGGTACCAGTAGGCGCCAGTTTGGGAGTATTCTAAGAATTTTACGGGTTTTTACATAATGTGTCTCGGAATTAACATTTTTTTGTTAAAAAGTATTTTGGAACTCAATTTTCAAACATAAAGAGCCTTTTGTTCAAATTTAATCTTTTATTACATGGGGATTACCTGACTAGTTTACCAAAGAAAGACCCGTTTGACAGGTAAAAAGGAGGGTGAATCTAATTTCTATTTTAGGGATGGTGATTTTACTTCAGTGTACAACCGACCTTTTATTTATTCAGTTTAGTTTCTAAAGTGCCTGTGAGCTGGTTAGATCGAACAATTATCTAGTGAAGATATTTTAAAGTTTTTTTTTTTAATTTTCCAAGTGTGTATGTTATTGTTTTTATAACTATTATAGTATTATTTTAAAAGACATTTGAAAACATTTTATTGAAATTAAAGTTTGCAATATATTTTGTTTCATTTTCCAAGTTAACTGTTATTTACCTATTGGCCTCTGAAATGGCATCCACATCAGGTGTACAAAGCCGGACCAAGGATAAAATATTTCTTGTGGGCTATCCCATTCACCAGATCACCGGTTGTAAACTACCCTCAAATCGGCAAGTTTTGTGTGCTTTATTTTATAATTTACGTACTGTGAAATTAACTGTAAGAGAATCAGCAAAACTTACAAAACGAGAAGTGTTCATTTTTTGGGAGAAAGCTCGAATCCCGACTAAACATGAGCAAGATGCAATTACTAAGCTGGAAAAACTTCACGCCGAGTGAAGACCGGAAGAAAACATCGAAAACGGCCAAGAACAAATTTCAACAGTTTGTTGAAAAGTTGGATGATCTCTTTGATATTGCTCAACAAGATGCCTTGGCTCTGATGAAATCGGAAGAAGATAAGGCGTTTCTCGTGAAACAGAGGCAGAAGGGTCGCCCAGGTTCCATGACTGGAGTGGATCTCAAGTTGTCTCGAGCTGAAGAAATCAAGGTGCAAAAGGAACTTGCAAAAATGAACCGACAAATCCAAGGAGCAACTTTTGATATTGGTGAGTTTTTTTTTTTATTATTAGTATTCTAAAAAATAGATAAACAAATAAGTAAATAGTTTCATTATAATTGAAAGAAAATTGTACATGAGAGCATGATTTGGCATCTTTATGATTGAGTTTATATTTTTTAAATAATACCTTTTGATAATTAGAAGTAGGTAATTTAGTACCTATGTATTATTACTATTCTGCTAAAACGACAAGTTTTTATAGTCTTTTTTTTTCTCTTTCTTTTGTTGCTTCTTAGAGACGGATGATGAAGACAAGTTCGAAGAAGGAGAAGAAGACACTGAAGAGGACAGCATCTACCAGGAACTTGAGAGCTTGGAGGAAATGGACATCCCTGAAGAAGCTGCAGAAGATCCAGGACCATCTGAGAGCAAGAGGATGAAAGTTTCATTTGCAAGGGGCGTTAAAGAGATTTTAAACATGAAATTGTCCATTTTATTAGACCGATGTAAGGTATCCGACAGAAATGCCACGAGAATTTTAATAGCTACTCTAGAAGCACTAAACCTTGACCCTCTTGAGTACAAAGTCTCGAAAACTTTATTACATGATAGAAGGCAAATGTTCAGAGAACAATACAATAAAAAAAATTTTGATAAAGTAAACATTCCTGAAAAAGAGCCCGTGGTTGTCCATTGGGACGGTAAACTTTTACCGGGTGTTTTAAGAAATCAACGATGTGAGCGAATAGCGATAGCTATTTCATATGGCGAAAAGGAACAGCTGCTGGGAGTTCCTGTAACAGCAAACAGCTCTGGAGAGGAGCAAGCCGTAGCCGTATATGAATGCCTACATGAATGGGGTCTTCTCAACACCGTCAAGGCGATGTGCTTCGACACTACAGCATACAACACGGGAAGACTCAAAGGAGCATGCGTCATATTGGAGCAAATGTTAGGAAGAGAATTGTTATACCTAGCTTGCCGTCACCATATCTTGGAAATTCTGTTAAGAGGCGTATTCGACACAAAAATGGGATCAACCACTGGACCTCATCCAGACATTTTTAAGAGATTTCTCACTGCGTGGCCCAAGATAGACAAAGGAAAATACGACACAGGTATCAGTGACAATCTAATACAAAAGCAGCTAACTCCAGAAGTAATTGCAAATGTTACTGCTGAATTCGAGACCAAATTAACTGAGAGCCACCCCAGAGATGACTACAAGGAGCTATTGCAGTTGGTTCTCGTATTTGTTGGATCACTAGACGGCAATGTTGTGGGTTTTAGAACTCCAGGAGCCATTCATCACGCTAGGTGGATGGCAAAGACTATTTACTGCTTAAAAATGTTCATTTTTCGTCGTCAATTTAAGATGTCTAAAGAAGAAGAAAGTTATGTGCGTGCCATTTCTGTTTTCCTAGTTAAAATTTATTGTAAAGCTTGGTTCAATGCTCCAAAATCTCATCTTGCACCAAAGCAAGATTTAGGTATTTTGCATAGTCTGTTAGACTATAAAGAATGTGACAACGACATTGCAGAAATAGCCCTGACCAAATTTTCGAACCATTTGTGGTATTTGAATGCAAAGTTGGTGGGATTATCGTTTTTTGATCCCACCATTACAGACGATGAAAAGTTGTTAATGGCTAATAAATTGCTCAGTAGCACAGATGAACCATCACAGCACGCTAGGGTTGTAAATCCAAAAGTTAGGAAAGAAAACTTAAAAGAGGTTGTTGATGGAGGATTGGTAAATTTACTTACCAAAGAAACGTTTACATTCTTTGACCAATATAATATAAAAACAGATTTCCTAAGACAACATCCAAACACCTGGCCTCAAAATAATGACTTCCAAGAAGGAGTGAAAATTGTCAAAACATTAAAAGTAGTTAATGATATGGCTGAGCGTGGTGTTAAATTAATAACCGACTTTAACGACCTTCTAACAAAAGATGAAGACCAAAAGCAATATGTCCTGCAAATTGTAAGTAAATGCAGAGCATTATATCCTGACATTTCAAAAACTACTTTAACGAAAGCTCTATAATAGATTAGATAACTATGTAAAATTATCAACTCATGTAGGTACTACGTCTGTATCTTTTCTGTGTCTGTTTTGTATGTATTATATACCTAATTTTTATATTTTAAAATAAAAAATGTCATTAGACTTATCAGTATTACTTGTTTTTTTATTACATTCCTACTTTAAACTCAAAAATATACCAAAAAAAAGCAAAATTTATCACTTAATAACAAAATATATGAAGTATGCTCCTAGTGGTACCAGGTCACGTTTTTGGGGCTAAAGGCTGTTATAACTCGGTTTGACTTAAAATAACAACAATTATGTATAGAATATAAATTTTGAAGAAGAACATTAGCTTTCTTTTGAGATATTAAGCGTGTTTCTATTATTTACCGTTCTGTAGTTATGGCTCCATATGTCAGCTTTTTGGCCAAAAATTTGGATTTTTTCAAACTTTGAGCGACGAGCTGCACGGGTTAACGTCGTTTAATCGAGCTCAAATTTCGGCTATCTCAATATCTGGAAAGGGGAATCGTTTTGTGGGATCCAGACGAACAAGATTCCGACATTTTTTTTCCCCCCTTTATGAGATCCGGTCACTCTAGTGTGCATTTATCGTTTCGTTGATCATGTCGAAAAATGGATGTAAGTTCCCATGACAGTTAAAATTACATCAGAATCTTCCTTAGCGCAGTCAGATAGGTCATCTGATCTAAAGAAAACGGCTAACCAAGGGAAAGTTCGAAAATATTCCATGAGCTGAATGGATTCAGCACAAGAATATGGTGCAGGAAGCAGATCAGTTTTACATGATAATATAAATCTGATCGTTTAGCCATTATGAGTTTTTTAGCAACAACCGTGTTTGCGTGTAGTATTACTCATTTATATTTAGCATCCTGCGACTTCTTTCTTTTCTTCCGATGACCATGGATTTTTTAAAGTAGATGTGAGAAAATATTCAAAACGAATCTGATTTATCTTTCGGGTATTATACTCACGATTGTTACACATATATAGCAGAGAATTTTTAACAGTTGCACTCTTACCAGGGTGAACAAATATGTTCCTTAAAAAGATCTAGAAAACTACAAATGCACAATTCAAAATATTATTCTGACAATACGTTTTCGTTCGAAAAAAATGCGATGTGTAAAGCAGAATTTATTATGATTAAGAGAAGATTGCGCTAGTGCATAATAAGCGGAAATAAAAGTTATCTATGGAAGCACACTTTTTAAGTTTGTAACATCTACAAACAGAAAAACCAAGGTTTCTTCCACGTAGTCTGGTAGGGTGTTGAGTATAGCAAGGACCCACCGCTTTGTCCTGAGGTATGCCCCTAAAAGTTTTGGTCAGACAATCTTACAATAAACCTTCTGTTAGTTTAATAAAAGTGTATCCAATTACCCAAACGATGTTTTGTTCTTCTTGGAGCCGTACTTCTAGGAACGAGTAAGTTTATATTGGAAGTATCAAAGACACCTGCTAGGTTTAGAAATATTCTCGCTATGAATTCATCCCTATTCAGTGTTCAATAAACTTTTTGGACAAAGCTTTTAGTCGAAGATTCCGTAAAGACTCTCAGTGAAAAATATCCTGATGAGCAGTTATGATTTTAAATTAATTGAGGTAAAAAGAAATTTTTTCGTATATTACTGTTTCTATTATTTTAGAAATGATAGTAGAGCCATTAGATGATGATTTTGGAAAACCCTAATTTACTGTCACTGCGGTCGTTTATCTTACTTTTTTTGCAAATATACAAATTTGTATCAAGAAATCGTAGTTTATGGAATTAATGACCATTTTTTTTCTTTGAAAATTTAATAATTAATTACATAAATAGATTATCAATATTTTTAATGTTGTGTTTAGTTTGCGGTTGGCGTAAAATAATAAGCACGATAATAATCTTAGAGTTGAAGTAGTAATTTGATGAAATTGTATACTTTAAGTTATCAGATGATATCACTGATTTAAAAATAATTATGATGTTAAGAAGATTTAATATATTATTTATTTGCATTTGTACTATTGTAGTTAATTTATTTTTAATATACAGAGTGACCCATAAATAAGTTCAAATTTGTTTGACTTACTGCGTAAAACGAATAGTGAGAAGGCGCAAGGTAGCGGTACTAAACATAACCCCGATCCTTAGAAATTTATTTGTTATGGAGCATTTCCCCGGAGCAGACCGCGACTTTGGACTGTGACAGTTTCAAAAACTTAACAGTCCACTCCTGAACATAAGCCTCTCCAAGTTTCGTCCATTTATCTCGATCACTTGCCCTCTGATACCAGTTTGTGCCTGCTACCTTTGTGGTATCGTCCATCTATTATTTTGGAGATCGCCCAACGCTTCTCTTTTATAATCTTGGCCTCCATTGTATGTCCACCTTGTCCATCTTGTATCGTCCTGTCTGGCAACATGACCTGCACAAGTCTATTTTAGCGTTGCTGTCCGTTTTATAACATCCTCCACCTTTGTTCGTCGGCATATTTCTTCAATGCGAATATAGTCTCAGGGACTAACACCAAGCATAAGCTTTTCTATTGAGCGCTATGTTGTTCGAGTTTTTTTTTTGTGATCTGATCGTCAGTGTACTTGGTTCCAGTCCATAAGTCAAAAAACGGGGAGAACACAGCTGTTAAAAACCCTAGCCTTTAGGCCTTAGTTTTCCTGTAGCCGCCTATGTTATTCTGATTCTTCTGTTAAACTCTGCTTGTTGGTTTCCGGTCCCGAGTTTTATGTTATGTCAGAGATACACATACTCATCAATTATATCTATCACTTTATCCTCGACAGTTCTTGACGTTGTTCCTTGGGTTAAGATTTTGGTCTTTGTTATGTACATTGTTACTCCTACTTTTCCTGAAGCTGATTCTACATATGATATCATTTCTTTAAGTTCATTTAGGTTGCTACTAAACAGGACTATATCATCCGCAAACTGGATTAAATATCGACCATCCATACTAATCCCTTTACGTTACCAATTAAGCTGTTTAAAGACATCACACACCAGAGTGAATACTATAATTCTGCAATTATCCCGATGCAAATATTTTTGATTTAATATCATTTTTATAGGGGATTAGTAGTGGTAGCAGTTGTGGGGAGGCTCAGCGTCTAACAAACAGAACAGAGAGATCCTTTTGCCAACCTTGAAGAAACTTCGCCTTAAAACAACCTAACCACCATGGTCATCGCGAAACCTCCGGGATCTGACAATAAAAGTAATCATCTCACTTCACGCTATGGTACTATCGCCTCCCTTCACAGCAGTACCGCTCCGATGATCTCATACCTGCGTCTTCTGAGAGCCTCGTACGCACAGATAAAGTAAAGTGGCGTCTTTTCATTCTCCAGACATCCTGAATATTTTTCTCATGAGAATCCCTACAAAGAGATTCAGGACGCTTCTACTTCCACTGAGCAACCACTCGAGCACACTTTCTGCAGGGAAGTCCAAAAAGCGCTCCAGGAGCGGCATGTGTGCGGAAAAAAAAAAAACAAAAAAACGATTCACGTTGTTCTTGAATCGCTGTAAATTGTACTCGGTGGGCAAATTATTCCAAAGGGATGATGTTCTCCATATAAAAGACTGCTTGAAAAGCGTTGTACGCGGAGTAATAAGCTGAACCTCATATGGATATGAAGCACCAGCGCGACGTATATTTCTAACCTGCACCGCTTTGGGAGGAATTAAGCGGGCTACATCCTTCGAACACTTTCCATGAAAATATTTGTAGAACAGACTCAAGTCGCTAACTGTTCTTCGATGTTCCAGCGAATCAAGGCCGCCGGTCAGTTCCGGGTCTCCAATCAGACGGACAGCTCTTCTCTGAACAGAATCCAACAAATGCAGTGTATGTTTGGGAGCGGAGACCCAAACATGGGAGCAGTATTCCATAATTGGTCGAATTTGAGCTTTGGAAAGAATTAACAGTTGTTGTGGGGTGTAAAGCTTTCTGGTTCGAAATAATATTCCCAACTTTTGAGAAGCTCTCCTTGCTAAGCCTGCAACATGTTCATTCTCCAGTTCTTGGTCTATTTGCCCTTTAGGTTGCGATACCATGGCCCTCTCGATCGTCGATTCCTTGAAGTCAGCCCCGACCTCTCTCTTGGATATAGTTAAAGTGGATTCGGGTCTCCTGAAAGGAGTCTGGTTAATTCATCTGTCACCCTGTTGCCAGGTACTCCTCGATATCCAGGGACCCACGTCACCTTACCCTGTTTCCTCCTGGTCAATTCATCTAGGGTATCTCTGCACTCTTATATCACTGTCGAGTTCGGCCGAGGTTCTACTTTAGGTAAATGCGGTTTGCGGAAATCCCCATCCGTCAATACGCAAAGGATCAAGTGCCGTAAATATGCCCAGAAGTTCGTTACGAGGCATCCTTGGTAAAGGTTTTTAGTCTGTACCCCTACAAGATACAGTTAGTGTAAGGATTAAAACTAAGCAACACTACTCGGTGACTCAACTTCTTTAATGAATGCTTTTAAACTTGCACATCTCATTTTCACCACCTTGGTGATCATGCCAATAAACAGATTTACCGTTACCGGGATCCGCTAAACACAAAACTAAAGCATCAAAAGCCATCACTTTCTCCTTAAGTGTGTAACTGAATGTCAACACGTGAAATAATAAAAACCGTATTTCTTTGAGGATGACAGAGGCAGCACCTCCTTTACAAAAATGGTTATTACCAAAAAATCTGGTTTTAACAGGATGGGACGATATCATCATACTGAGTTATTCGAAAAATTTTCCAGAATGAATTTATTTCTAAAAAAGGTGACACAAGATATCCTCCATGTATCCGTAAGACTAAAGTTTGTAGTGACAAGGCTTGTCCCCAAGGACAATTGTAATTAGTAAGAAATGGCAACGATTACTGAAACAACGTGACGAGCAGTGACCAATTGTGTAACCGCTAACTTTTAAGAGTGCTGAGAATATACCGGTTCACATTCAAAAGACATTATTAAAAAAAACATAAGTTCACAGGAATTATAGTTTGATATACAATATACTTTGTATGAAATTTTAAAAATAATCTCAGAAAAATTCTTTGGAGTTTTAGTTTTCTCCTTACTCACGAAGAAACTATGGAACGAGCTCATTATTGTCATATTTACATTTACTAATTTATTACATTATCTAAACTAATATAATAAAGGAGGAAAGCTTGTATGTTTGTTTGTCCGAGGTAATCTCTGTAACTGCTAATCTGATTTAAAAAATCTTTTACTAGTATGTAGCCTGGACTTTTTGGAAGGACATAGACTATATTTTATGGGAGTAGGATAAAAAACTGTAGTATATAGATAATAAATATATAATTTCTGTTCTAATATAGGCAGCCAAGTATACATATAAGTATAGTATATATTTGATTGTCAACGTTAACGATCGGCCGATTATGATGCAATCTATATATTAGTAGTTCAAGTTTAGAAATAAGCGTTATTAAGTTTTTCATATCCATATCCTAAACAACACGAATTTTGTCGCAAAGCATATTGACATATAAGAATTTTCTCAAAAAATATGTGCTATATACTTATATTTAAATGTTTTGTGACAAAATTCTTCCTTGAATATATAGAGATAGAAGATTTACAACAAAAACTGAACTGCCGTAAAAAAGACCGTGTATTTTCTTACTGGCCTTAAATTTGCATTTTTTGTCCTATTTTTCGACTACCCACTCAGGTTTATTTGCTCATTCGCAGGGTGCCTACTTTGTGTGAAGAAGTAGTTTTTCGGCTGACGAGAGTACGAGGCTGGTTTGAAAAGTCCGTGCAAAGTCCGAGAGATGGCACCACCGGCGCGTATCGAGGTCATGTTTAGTTAGTAGCTTCTCTTGAATGAACGCACACCAAGTTTCAGCCTTATTGGTCTATTTCTTTGTGTTTGGCATTCGTGTGAATCAAGGAAGTCGAGTGATTTTCAAGAAATGGACGAAAAAGAATTTCGTGTGGTGATTAAACATTACTTTATGAAAGGCAAAACGCCTCAGGAGACTAAAGAGAAGCATGATAAACATTATGGTGACTCTGCACCTTCGATTAGAACAGTTTATAAGTGGTTTGAAAATTTTCGGACTGGCCATATGGGCACAAGTGACGCTGAACGTTCTGGACGGCCTGTGGAGGTTACGACTCCAGAAATCATTGATCAAATCCATGATATGGTGATGGATGACAGAAGAGTTAAGGTGCGTGAGATTGCTAGTGCTGTGGGCATCTCGACTGAATGGGTACATAATATTTTGCATAAACATTCGGACATGAGAAAGCTATCCGCAAGATGGGTGCCGCGATTGCTCACGCTTGACCAAAAACGGAATCGTGTGAAGTGTTGCAAGGATGGTTTTGCAGCTGTTCCAGAAGAATCCGGAGGACTTTAAGCGTCGTTTCGTCACTGTGGATGAAACATGGATACATTACTATACTCCTGAGACCAAACAACAATCTAAACAATGGGTTACCAAGGGGGAATCTGCACCAAAAAAGGCGAAGACCGTTCCTTCGGCCGGAAAGGTTATGGCGACTGTCTTTTGGGATTCGCAAGGGATAATCCTCATCGACTATCTGGAAAAGGGTAAAACTATTACAGGTGAATATTATTCATCGTTATTGGACCGTTTGAAAACCGAGCTGCAAGAAAAAAACGCCCGCGATTGGGCCACAAGAAAGTTCTTTTCCATCACGACAACGCACCAGCACACACCTCAGCAGTTGTGGTCGCAAAATTAATGGAAATAGGATTCCAACTCGTTTCACATCCCTCTTATTGTCCAGACTTGGCTCCCTCGGACTACTGTTTGTTCCTCAATTTGAAGAAATGGCTGGCGGGACAAAGATTTTATTCAAACGAGGAAGTGATTGCAGACACTAATGGATATTTTGCAGACTTGGACAAATCCTATTATTCGGAAGGGATCAACAAACTAGAACATCGTTGGACGAAGTGTATAAGCCTAAAAGGAGACTATGTCGAAAAATAAAAAAGGTTTACCACAAACACATAAGTAGTTTTTATTTTTGCACGGACTTTTCAAACCCAGCCTCGTATTGTTAGTGTATAATGGAGTAGGCCAAAAGGTCGTTATGAGACAGTGTCGCCAACTCTATGTGAAGTAGTATTTTTTTCGGCTGAAGGTGATCATCGTCGTCGAGATGTGTGTGGTGTTGGTCAAATTGGCGTTAATGTTGGTTGACCAAAAGGTCCTTATTATGGTGATGAGGGGTGTTCTAGACTCGGTTAAAAAGTCTTTATTATGACGATGAGATTTATTGTTAGAATTATCTTGGTTATTTTTAGTGTGACTAGGCTAGATGTGAGAAAGGCGTTAATGAAGTTTGTCAAAAAGACCTTAGAAGTGGCTTAACGGTTGTTTTCGAAAAAAAAAGGGTTGTTAAAAAGGCATTAGCGGAAGGTTGATGTGTGCGTGTCTAGATGTGAAAAAGACGTTATTGAAGTTAGTGGGGTGGTTTTTATGATCAAGAGTTGATGAAAAAAGGCCTAATATAAGGTGTTTTTTTTGTAAAAAAGATTGTCAAAAAGGCCTAATATGAGTTATTTTTCGTTAAAAAGTAGTTGAGAAAGGTCTTATATGAGGCTGTTTCTTTTTGTTAAAAAGATGATGAAAAAATTATTATATGGGGTTAGAAGAGAGCTGGCTTGAGGTAATGGAAGGTAAGCCAAGAAGTCTTTATTATTGTGGAGAAGATGATGATGATGGCTAGACTAGACAAAAACGTTCAAACATAATCTGTTTGTTATGGCACCCGGGGAAGAGACTCTAAATGTAAAGTATAAAGAAATATTTTTAACTATCTTAAAAAAAATATTTTATATACACTGTTTTCGTCTACACTAAAGAATAAAGAAGAGTTCAACAGCAACTCCTGTGCTAAGCCGGGGCGGGTCGCTAGTTTATTATTATATATTATATTATATCATATTCCTTTAAATTATCATATAATATTATTTCTATTATATTATATTGTACTAGCCGGGCCCGCGGCTCCGCTCGCGTGGACTTGATCCACTACTATCGTCACTGCTTATTCCTTATGTTACCCAACGTAATAAAATATCTCCCATTATTTCTCCTTATCTCCCAATATTTCTCCTTATTTCCCATTATCTCTACATAATTTCCATTATCTAGGCTTATCTCTGCTCATCTCCCATTATTTCTCCTTATCTCCCATTATTTCTTCTTATCTCCCCTTATCTCACCTTATTTCCCATTATCTAGGCTTATCTCGACTTATCTTCCATTATTTCTCCTTATCTCCCATTATTTCTCCTTATCTCCCATTATTTCTCCTTATCTCCCATTATCTCACCATAAATCCCATTATCTAGACTTATCTCTGCTTATCTCCCATTATCTCTCCTTATCTCCCATTATTTATACTTATCTCCTATTATCTCACCTTATCTCCCATTATCGAGGCTTATCTCGACTTATCTCCCATTATTTCTCCTTATCTCCCATTATCTCACCTTATCTCCCATTATCTAGGCTTATATCGAATTATATAGAACATATGTATAAATTTATAAAAACACGTAAATCGGAAAGTGGTTCTCGAGTGATAAGCGCACTAACGGACAGACAGACAGACAGAGAGACGTTGCATTTTATATATTGTGTTCTTTGCTACATGATATTGTTCCATATTTGATGCTTTAGGGAGTGTATTGTAAGAGAACGCGCTAGCGGCAAACTTTTCTCCGACTTAATTCACCATTATTGTCACTGCTTATTCCTTATGTCACCTAATAAAGTATATCCTATAACCTAGCCAGAGAACATACATACGGTTAAAAAAAAAGCACGTAAATCGGATAAGTAGTTCTCCAGTGATAAGCACACTAATGGACGGACAGACAGACAGACAGACAGACAGACGGATAGAGAGACATTGCATTTTATATATATTATAGATATTCTCTGCTACATAATATTGTTCCATATTTAATGGTTTGGACTATGTATTGCAAGAGAATGCGCTAGCGGCAAACTTTGTCCGACTTCATTTACTATTATTGTCACTGCTCATTCCTTATGCTACCTATCGTAATAAAATATAGCCTATAACCTGGCCGGAGAACATATGTATGTTTTAAAATAAAAAAAAGTACGAAAATCGGATAAGTGGTTCTCCAGTGATAAGCGCACTAACGGACAGACAGACAGACAGAATACGTTCCATTTTATATATATTATAGATGTAATAAAATATATACCTATAACCTGGTCAGAGAGCATATGTATGAATTTAAAAAATCACGTAAATCGGATAAGTGGCTCTCGAGGGATAAGCGCATTAACGGACAGACAGACAGACAGACAAACATTGCATTTTATATATATTATAGATATAGATTATTATTATTATTATTATATAACCTGGCCAAAGAATATATGCATGAATTTAAAAAAAGACAGGTAAATCGGATAAGTGGTTCCCGCGTGATAAACGCACTAATGGACAGACAGATACACAGAGAGACATTGCATTTTATATATATTATAGATTATACATTACAAATATTTTTTGATACATAATATTGTTCCATATTTAATGGTTTAGGCTGTGTATTGCAAAGGCACGCGCTAGCGGCAAACTTATTTCCGACATCATTCACTATTTTACGTCACTGCTCATTCCTTATGCTACCTATCGTAATAAAATATAGCCTATAACCTGCCCAGAGAACACATGTATGTTTTTAAAAAAAAAAGTACGTAAATTGGATAAGTGGTTTTTCAGTGATAGGCGCACTAACGGACAGACAGACAGACAGACAGACAGACAGACAGACAGACAGAGAGACGTTGCATTTTATATATATTATAGATTATATTCTAATATATTTTACACTATAATAGCAATTCTTTTAACAGAGATAACATGTATATCAAATACACGCTTCCATTCCCCGTATCCTAATCAATAATCCCATTATAAATTTATTAGGTATCGCATTGCACTTAGAGACCTAATGTTGTAATTTTCACAAGAGCCGCCTCACTGTTATCTTATCTGTAATCTCCTAAGGGGAAAGGCCCCCTCTTTTGCTGCTGCATTCTCTTATAACACAACTTCGCATCTTTCGATATTCTCTCCGTCTCGTTTTTTCATTTCTCTTTGATTTCTCTAATTAGGTAAGAAGTTTGTACATTTAGATACACATATGAAAGACATTTTTTACAGTTTCTTTCATTCAATTCAATTTAAGATACTATTACAACGATTCAAATGAACTTTCTATCTCATCTTGTGGATTTGCCTGTAAAGCACGTATAGGAACATTTTGAATGGTCGCTATATCCTTGAAGAAGCACCCTTTTAACTTTATTTTCCTAAATCAGGTGAGTATGTTGAATGGTTCAACACACAGACACATGGAATGAAGTGTGATTTAATGTATTATCGTGCACTAACTGTCTAGATCACGTAATTTAGGTTCATTATGACGAATTTTAGTATTAACGTCTACACTAATACATTTAATTAAGCGTTTCTTGAGTTGTTTTATTTCATCCAAGAAGTTTTTTTGTTTACGAGCTAGGACGCTATAGCACTATAACTCATCATCTAGAACACGTATCGTTGGCTATGACAATTCGCAAAAAAATAGCTCTCGTCGTTCTCCAAAGCAGCTAAATGAATTTGGAACATTCGTTTCCTTGCCAGTTTCTGCACTGATGTGATTAGTTTGGGATCCATTATGCACAAACTTTTCTTATTGAAGTAGAAGCTTCAAAACTATAGTTTCTTTTAGTACTAAACACTAGAATCATCATTCATCGATCTGACAGAAGCAAATTCTAAACAAGGGTAATAGTTTTCTCAATTCTTGCCTCAACGCTACCTAATTTGGTGTCAACCTGGATTGACTCTTAAATCCATCGAAATTGTTTACATCAAAATCTTCCTAAAAAATAAGACGTGCGTCAGTGCTGTATACCTTGGCCATTCTCTCACGAATAATTTTTGGATCATATTTCTTTTTTGCGAGAAATTTTAACACTACGCGAGGCTCCAACTTAGTTTCTCTTATTTTTCAAAAGAAAAAAGTCGTAAAAGCTGCTAAACGCAACGAATTCGTACAACATTTTGTCAAAGTACTTGGCCTTAACAAGGAAAAAATATTTTTATGTGTAAAATTTATTTCATTTTTCAACATAATCTCTATTTAGCTCGATAGACTTAGTCCAACGTTTTTCTATCTTTTATATTTCTTCAACTTTCAGTAATAATCTCATCGCTTGAACCAATTTTTTTTTCGCCGATCCATTGTTTCATATTCGGAAATAAGAAATAATCGCTGGGGGCTAAATCTGGCGAATATTGTGTATACGAAAGCAATTCGTATACTAACTCATGGGATTTTGCCATGGCGATGACACAAGTGTGCACAAGTGCATTATCTTGATGAAAAAAAAATTTCTTCTTCGCCAAATGAGAATGTTTTTCTTTTGCATCATGCTTGAAACGATCCAATAAGTTGACGTAATACTCTCCATTAATCGTTTTGCCTTTTTCAAGGTAATCGACGTGGATTATGCTGCGTGCATCCCAAACCACTGTGGCCACTGTTAGCCGATAAAGTCATCTTGGCTTCCTTTGGCGTCGGTTTACTACGGAAAACACACTGTTAAGAATGTTCTTTGGTCTCTGATGTGCTGTGATGAATCCATGTTTCGTCAGCAACTATGAATCGATGCCAAAAATCGTTCCGATTGCGCTTTAATATCGCCAAAGATTCTTTTGAAGTTGACACACGTGAGTGTTTATTGTCAGTTGAGCAGTCGCGCCACCTCTCTTGTGGAAAGCTTTCTTATATCCAAATAAGTTATTAAAATGATCTCTACCCATTCAACTGATATGCCCACAGTCTTAGCAATCTCACGTATTTTCACTCTCAGATCATTTATCACTATATCACGTTTGAATTCAGCTGTTCACTATTTTATGGTCTATAACGACGGTGAAAAGTCTCCATAAACTTCGTTGATTTTCTCTCTCATCATTCGTTTTCTTTTCTAATACCAATATTTTATCACTGCTCGATATTCAATTTTTCCATTGTTGTAAGATCACAAAAGATGTTCTATTTAAATAGCTGCCACTCACAAACTAAATCACGCAGCGACTTAAAAATTTGACAGAATGAAAGGTTATGTTTATGAAAAATATAATTTTTTAAATAGTAGTAGCACGCCATGAATACAGAGCTATAAACAGAGAGATCAAGGGAAATTACAAAAAATAAAAGACAAAAAATGCAGAGGAAATTAAAAATATTGTAGAACAGAATAGAAGCTTAAAAGTCTTGAGAAGGAAGAACACAATGGGAAGGAAATCGACACCCTACTCGATAGTAAAAAAAAAATTTCACTTCCGATTTCACTCCCAAAACTAACCCCATAAGTCAAAATTTAACTTTCAAAACTACACGGCTCTGATGAGGTCATCAATTCCTATACTAGTACCAAATTTCAACTTTTTATGTCAAATAATTCGATGTGACAGACGGATAGACAGACAGACGGACAGACACCGAAGTGATCTTATAAGTGTTCCGTATGGAACACTAGAAAAATGCAATAACAAGGACAAAAAAATGATCTAACTCTTAAGGCTCGTTGATTCTTCTCTGTCTCGAGTGTTTTATTCAAGAGTCTAAAATGAAAATGGGGAAAACCACTTATCTACCCGTCGTCTCGTCAAAGGCAAAGTAAAATCTTTAATTAGATTAATCATCATTTAAGAGGGTTTATTGATTTTGAAGTCTGACTATAATAACTTTACTGATTTGAAAAACAATTAGTGTCGTGTTAAGGAAATAACTGATTGTATTTTCATTATGTTTAATTTAAAAATCCAGGTATATTCTAGATATATTTGGGAAAAATGTTAACATTTTATATTTATATAACACGTGGGCTAAAAGTTTTTGGTCTGACACATAGATGTCGCCCTTTTCAAAACATTCATATGATTTTTAGGAAGTATCAACCTTCAAACAATACGTGCCAAAATTTCATGACATTTCGACAATTAGTTTACAAGTTACAGTGGTTTTAGTGACGCTACTTTTGATATTTTCAAAACAATGGAAAAAATCGAATTTCGTTTGTTAATTAAACGCTCTTTTTTGATAGGAAAAATTTACCGTTCAAGCAAAGCAGTAGCTTGATAAGTGTTACGGGGACTTTGCTTCTGAAAAATTACTCATCATTTATTGGTATGCTGAATTTAAACGCTGTCGTACATATACAAATGTCGCTGAACGCTCTGGATGCCCAAATGAGGTTACACCGGAAAACATAAAAAAAAATGTCAAAAATTGTTTTGGATGACAGTAAAGTGAAATTGCTTGAGATAGCTGATACCCTAAAGATATTAAAAGAACATGTTCTTCATATTTTGCATGAACATTTGGGCATGAAAAGGCATTGTTCGAAATGTGTACCGCGTTTCCTTACAGTGAACCAAAAAGAACAATATGTTGATGATTCTGAGCACTGTTTGGACCTGTTTAAGCGTAATAAAAAGGATTTTTTCATATGTGATGTGACAATTGATGAAACCTGGATTCACCACTACACACCGGCAGTCAGCTGAGCGGACGACAGCCTGTGAAAGTCGCCCGAACCGACCAAAGACACAACAGTCGGCTGGGAAGGTTTTGGCCTCTGCATTTTTGGGATGCGCATGGAATAATCTTTATCGACTATGCTGAGAAGGGAAAAACCATCAATAGCGAATATAATAAAAAGTTATTGGTGCGTCTGAAGGCAGAAATGAACATGAAAAAGTGCTCTTTCATTAAGACAATGCACCGTGTCACAAGTCAATGATTAGGATGGCAAAAATACATGAATTGAAGTTCGAATTTCTTTCTCGTCCACCGTATTCTTCAGATTTGGCCCCCAGTTGAATTTTGCAAAAAAACCTATGTGTTATTTATATATATATATATATATATATATATATATATATATATATATATATATATAGATATATATATATATATATATATATATATATATATATATATATATATATATATATATATATATATATTGTTAACTTGCCAAAGTTCCTAGGGTTCGTAAATAAAGAAACAAAAGAACTGTCATTGGTAAAGCTACATACAGTGTGCTCTAAAGTATGATATGTGTCTATTACAATCCTTAAATATAGAGGGATGTGAATAACGCTATGGGAGCCAAATTGATATACGAGGGCTGTCTGAACAGTTCTCGGCCTAACAATGAAAGATTTTGTTTTGACGTGAAATATGTTTTATTTTTCAATATAATCTCCTGAAACTTCAATAAATTTATTCCAACGTTTTTCCAGTAATTCAATAACATCATTAAAATGTGATTCCAGAAAGTTTATATCCATCCACTGCTGCAATAGCTTCGCCATTTCATGTAAAATGCTTTGCAGCCAGAAATTTTTCAAGTTTGGAAACACATAATAGTCAGAGGGGAGACAAATCTGGTGAATACGCTGGATGCTCAAGCAATTCGTACTAAAATTCGTTGAAATTTACCATCGTCAAAACACTTGTGTGAACACGTGCATTGTCTTGATAAAAAATGATTCTTTTCTCCCGAATTTTTTCATCCAACTAATCCAAAAGGTTACAATAATATTCAGAGTTAATTATTCTACCTTTCTGAAGATAATCAAACAACAAAACACATTTGTAATCCCAAAAAACTGTTTCCATAACCTTCTCTGCTGATGCGTATTTGCATTCTTTGCTGCAGTTCCACTGACTTCAATCTATTGTTTCCACTGTTCTTTTCGTTCTGGTGTATGGTGGTGGATCCAAGTTTCATCAGCAGTTATGAAACGATACTTGAAATCCATTTTATTTTGTTTAAAATGATCCAAACATGCTTAAGAAATGCGCATTCGAATACGTTTTTTGTCAATTGTCAACAAATGCGGCACCCATCTTACACCAAGCTTTTTCATGTAAAATATTTCCACTTCATTCTTTTGAGATGCCTATGGTCTCAGCTATTTCACGCATTTTCACTCGTCGATCATCTAACACCACATCATGGACTTGTTGAATGATTTGTGGTGTTGCAGTAGTTTTGGGTCGATATTCGCGTGGATCATTTTGGAAGCTTCGAGGAGATTTAGAAAGAGCAGCCCATTTTTTCACGGTAAAAAGTGAAGGTGATGTATCCTTATACACTTTAACAATTTCAGATGAATACCTGTTGGTGTTAAAGCATCTAAAACAAAAAATTTAATCACAGTACGATATTCAATTTTTTGCCATTTAAAAAAAGTCTATGACACGTTAGTATTAAACAGCTGCTACTACTCAAATGAAATGACAGATCGAAATAAAATTTGATACGTATTTATATAAAGGATGGATTCCAATATAATTATGGTTTCACAGTTTCTAAGGCCGTCTATGTGTCAGGCGGAGAACTTTTCAAGCGTCCTCGATTTATACAGGCCTTCTAAGGAAAGTTGATATTGTTGTATCACAAAAAAATGTCTTAGGTGATTAGGTAAAAATCTGAAAACCGGAATACGGAATAAAATAAAAAATTTCACATATTTAAGTTTTAAGAAATTTAGCTCATAAACTTCAACTGAAATTAGTTTATTAGCACCCAGCAAAAAATAATTAACATGCTCACTTTACATAATGACACCCCATAACACAATTTCCGACATGCAATACATGCAAACATATAGGGTAAGAGGTATTCAAATGGAACGGAATTCTGTGAACGTGTGCTTAAATCTGTACAATGTGTCCGCATGAATTATTGAGATACTAATCTGGACCAAATTATTGATTTTGCTAACACTGTTTTGTAATTGACGATTCTGTCTTACTGCAGTTTTGAAGGGAAGTTACTTTGTTGTAAAATTTGTTAATTTCGGTACGTTCAATCATATTTTTTGTACACGCGATTTTTCGTACAAAACTTACAAGGTAGCTTACCTACTGATACCTGACAAATTAGGTCCAAATTTTCATATCTTCCGGTTCATTCGACCCTACATGTACTATTTATGTTCGCGTCAGATGGATTACTTACTGTTAATTCCTCTAGGTCAAGGAGGCACCTTCTCGCCGAAATGGTTTTCGTTGGCGCTAGAAGGTATTTTCAAACAACTTCCATGGACAAGTAAGGGTATAAATATAGGAGGAGAGCAACGCAATCATTTGCGATTCACAGTTGATGTTGTGCTTACATCTAACAACAAAGAAGAATTGGAAGAAATGCTGAATAAACTTAACAACAAGTCTAGAGAGAGTTGGTCTAAAGATAAACATCGCCAAAACCATGTTCATGACAAATGACAACTGTGATAAAGAAAAATTACATTGAAAACGCGAAAATCACATGAACGGATTCACACGTATATCTTGGACAAAAAATAGTAGTATCCTAAGAAAACTTGAACGCGGATTTCTCAAGGAGAATATCATTGGCTTGGTCGGTACTTGGCAGATTGCGGAACATCTTCCTTTCCAATGTCCCAAATACACTAAAAGCGAACACATTTGATCAATGCGGTTTGTCAGTATTGACTGGCTTCGAATCAAGAAATTATAAATCGCCCACAAGTAGCTCAACGAGCGATGAAAAGGATTATGTTGGGAATATCGTTGAGGGATAGGCTGACTAATGAAGAAATTCGAGGAAGGTCCAAGATAACTGATATAACTAAGAAGGTAAGCAGGTTGAAATGGAGATGGGCGGGTCACATAGCAAGACTCTCTGGTAATCGATGGACCCATAAAGTAAATAACTGGAGGCCCTAGAATGAGAAAAAAACTAAAGGATGCCCGCAAACTTGATAGCCTGACGACATCAAACGACTGGGGATACAACTGGATAAACAAGGCCCAAAACCGAAGAAGATGGACGTACTTGGGGGAGTCTGATGTCCGACGATGATGAATTTCTCAGGACAAGTACAGAATGTTTTGCACAAGCGAGATATTTTTTTCTTTCGGTCACGTTTCCGACAGGATAGAGATTACCCTTTTTTGATTCATATCGGCGAGGATGTCGTAATATCCGTCAACGTTGTCGGAGTCCCGAAACATACACTTTTCTTCACGGTATTTTGAGATAACGCGGTTGTGCTGCCACGGGCGTTATTGCGTTTCTGCAACAACTACTACCTATGTTTGTGGCCAAGCCAAATATACTCAGATAAATTACTTTGGCCAGAAAATAGAAACTCTGACTTCCTATTTAGTGCTATTTAATAGGTTTTACTGGACAAAGACTGTTCACCAATTATTTTATTTTTGCATTCTTCGTTACATTTGTCAGCTTAAGTGGAAGAAAATGTTTATTTACCTGATTCTATCTAGTTTCTGGATATCTAGTTTCTGGAATTTGGAAGTAGTTACAAATAATAAATTCTACGCTTGAATTATATAAAAATAGATATACTTTTATTACAGAAATAAAATAATAGATTTTTTTATATTCATACACACCCTATCACTTTTTACATTAACAAATGGTTGATTTGAATTGATAGTTGAGTTTCTGTTCTTAAAGTTTAATTTTAAATCAAAGGATGTAGAATTTTTTATTTAAACCCCTTTCCGTGAGATGTTTTAACACATATTTAACAGTTTGTAGTTTAGTATTTATGATTTTATTAATTACGTGTTCATTGGTTGATTTTTGGGTTTTATTTTTTGGTTTGCATTTACCAAGGTCATTATGAATGAACAGAAAATGATTTTAAAGTAGTGTTATATCTTGGTGATCAAATTGTCGACATCTCACTGCTCGTATTTTGGAATCCGCCAGGTCCGTTTCTATACACCTTGAAAAGATTCTGTTACAACATTACTTCTTCTCCCACCTGATTCTATCTAGTTTCTGGATATTTCTGGATATCTAGTTTCTGGAACTTGGAAGTAATTACAAATAATAGATTCTACGCTTGAATTATATAAAAATAGATATACTTCTCTTACAGAAATAAAATAATAGATTTTTTTATATTCATACACACACTATCACTTTTTACATTAACAAATGGTTGATTTGAATTGATAGTTGAGTTTCTGTTCTTAAAGTTTAATTTTAAATCAAAGGATGTAGAATTTTTTATTTAAACCCCTTTCCGTGAGATGTTTTAAAACATATTTAACAGTTTGTAGTTTAGTATTTATGATTTTATTAATTACGTGTTCATTGGTTAATTTTTGGGTTTTATTTTTTGGTTTGCATTTACCCAGGTCATTATGAATGAACAGAAAATGATTTTAAAATAGTGTTATATCTTGTTGATCAAATTGTCGACATCTCACTGCTCGTATTTTGGAATCCGCCAGGTCAGTTTCTATACACCTTGAAAAGATTTTGTTACAACATCACTTCTTCTCCCACTCAGCGTGTACAGGTTTCTATTGCATTGCAAATTTAAAAAAATACATAAAATATAATACGTCAATCCATAAAATTAAGCAAAATTTTGAAATGACGCTAGCTTTTTTTTTTATTTAGTAGTAATTTCAGATTAACTAATTTGTTTCTATGGTTATGTTTTTCTTGTAAAAGATACCGGCTTCTTCGTGTTAAAAAGGATTTGCTGGCCTCGGTAGCAAGGTGAGTGGAGAGCCTATTAAGTGACTCAATGGTCGCTGGTTCGAGTCCAGCAATAAAACAAAAAAAAAATAGATTTTGAAAGAGAGTATCTAACATATTTTGTGATAAGTATTAACTGACTTTTGACAATTTTATTTAATAAGTTTTTTCTTAAGTGCAAAACTTGAAAATTTTGCTTAATTGTTCGTGTTTAGGATTTATATTGTGTGTATGTGTAATCTATACAGATAATATATTGTTTAAATTTCTTGCATGCCAAGTTTGAAGTGACTACAGCAAGGATTTATTTGCTAATTAATCATGAATGGATATGATTAAGGGAAGTTGTTTAATCAGTTTTTTTGGAGTCGATATAAACTCCTGAGCAAAATTAACGTAACAATCTGAAAATTAATTTATCTTTTTCTTATGTCAGTTTTAAAGTTTATCGAGTATTTGAATAGTAGGCTATGCATATTTTTGTTTCGTTGTTCATGACAGAAATCAAAACAATTCGTTTAGATTTACAGTTTTAAAGAATTTTTTAGAAGATAAACAATTTTCTGTAATAATGCGATAGATTTTCTTTAAAAGTAAGCTTATAAATTGTTCCCTTTTTCAAAGTAATACGTTTTTGTGGTAGACTGTTTTATTTTTGACCCCGAAGAATTAGAAAAAATGAATCGAACAAGGAATTTAACTGAACACGAGGTAGTGCGAGCCTCAGTTTTATTGGACCAGGGATATTGTCAGAGTTATGTTGCCAATTTGTTAGGCAAACATCGTTCCACAATAAGTCGTATGGTAAGACGCTTGAATGAAGTAGGAACTTATTCTAGAAGGCTAGGGCAAGGGCGAAAACGATGCACTAGCGACCTAGATGAACGTTTTATAAGACAATATGCTTTAAGAAACAGGACTGTCACTAGTTCTATAATAAGAAACGAACTCGAAGCTGTTCGCAATGTAACAATTTCTTCTAAAACGGTTAGAAGCTGGATTAAACAGTAGGAGACCAACCACTGCGCCTTTGCTTACTAGAGAGAACAGAGTTGCCAGGTTACGGCTCGAAATCACCAAAACTGGTCTGTGGATGATTGGAAACAAGTTTTCTTCACAGATGAAACTAGGGTTAGTCTAAAATATCTAGATGGTCGTGAGCGAGTATGGCGAAGACCAGGAGAGAGGTTTGCTCCTTGCAATATCTTTGCAAGGATTCTATTCGGCGGTGGCTCTGTTATGTTCTGGGGTGGCATCTGCTTTGATGCTCGCACAGAGTTAGTTCCTGTCCGTACGAGATCCATGAATGCTGACTACTATCTTGAGAATATTGTAATAGAACATGTGATGCCTTTCGGTCATTTTATGCGGCCCAATTTCCTGTTTATGCAAGACAACGCTCGACCTCACGTGGCTAGGGAGGTATTCGATTATCTTAATCAAGTTGATATACCGATTATGCAATGGCCACCAAAAAGCCCGGATCTGAATCCGATAGATCATGTATGGAATTACCTTAAGAAAAATGTGAAACGTCATATACCTGCACCTAGAAACCTGAGGGAACTTGAAAATGCAGTTATCACAGAATGGGAGCAAATTCCTCAAGATTTTATCAAAAATTTAATTAGAAGCATGCTTAGGCGCATAAACGCCGTCATCCGAAGTAGAGGAGGCAACACACGCTACTAGTGTCCCAGTTACGCCATTAATTTTGCTACTAGTGTCCCAGTTTATTTTTTTCATTATTACATAATTTCAACGATTTTGTTATTAGGTCTTAAGAATAATTTTAATTCGAATCTTATAGAGAAATTTGGTAGCTAATTCACTTTTAAAGTATCCGAATAAGTTTTTTCTAAAATTTTTCATTATAGAGATTTGTATGATTTAATATATTGTTGCGTTAATTTTGTCCAGGAGTGTATTTCATTTCATTATTATGTTTTAGTTTTAATTGTATTTCTTTCTTTTTGTTAAGAACGGTGGGTGAGGAAGGTAAGTACATATATTTTATTGTTATTAAGTAAAAAGGAAAAGAGTTTGCTGAAAATGAGCAAGTCTCTGATAAGAAATGTTAAAGTCCGTCCATATTTATAGTGAAGTGACTAACTGATTCCTATTAGTGCAAGCTGTAAAATTCGAATATGATTGAGCAGGTTCGTACTTTGCTTAGAATTTAGTTATTTAGGTTTTTGGAAAGAGATTAAACATTGTTTATGCTATGTTTTATTTATGTTTATTACAAATCATCTTATTATTGCCAATTATTTTTATTACAAATACAAATTATTACTTTACTCACTAAAATTAATTACATTATTCACTTAAAATAATATCACTGTCGCTATCATTATCATTAGTTCTAATTATTAGTTTTCCTATATTATTTGCAATATGGATATATGTTTTTTCAACTTTTTCAACATGTATGACAGAGTTCGCCCAACTCTGTAGAGGTATATTAAAAACTTCGGTTTCCATAAATTTCATTACACTGGAATTAACAATGGGGAAAATATTATTACGATGAATGGCAAATTTCAATTGATGCCAAATATGCTCTATAGGATTAAATATACAATGGTATGGTGGAATCCTTAAAACTGTATGCCCCATATGCTTTGCATAATTGTCACAGACATATTCCTTTTTTATGTTTAAACTCTTCAAAACTTCTATCAATGTTTGGTATAATCTTCGTGGAAACAAATGTCATTATTGTACATGTAGTTTTGAATTGTTGCTTTTGTATCGTTTGAGCAGGGAGCTGTGATTAACTGCCTACTATGATAGCTTGCGTTATCCATCACAATTACACTATTTGGAGGTATATTCGGAATTAGCTTGTTTTTGAACCAATTTTCAAATAATTCGGCAGTGGTGTCCTCATCATAATCGAGAAAGAATCTTTTATGTTCTTTGCAGACTGAGAGAGTGCATTCGGAATCCATCCGTCTTTAGATCCAGCATGCAAAATCGTAATCCTTTTACCTCTGTTTGATGGTGCAGTTATCGCTTGAGTCAACTCAACCCCTTTCCAGAGTATCGTATGTGTCGAACCATGTTTCATCCAAGTAAATAATTGGCCTTTGCTCGTGTCTCTGTAAAACCTTATTTTTTCTAAATATTCCAGTCGCCATTCCTGAATTCTCTTGAAATCCATTAAAACTCGTCTTTTATTAAGTTTTTTAAATTTGAAACCTATGTGTTGAATACACGTCCATAATGTTGTCCTACTACATTTAATCACGGTTTCATCTCTTTCAAACCTTTTCATTAAATTATCCAATGTGGGCACACTTTATTCCTCGTTTATCTTATAAATTTTACACCGTATTAAATCGTACCACTCAGTATATATCACCACTACACCCAACACTTTATTTTTGCACTCGACGCGCGTTTCGTTAACCATGTTAGCTTCATCAGGAGCGATGATTGACTAAAGCTAAACTACAAATCTACCCTATTTATACTTAGCCTAACCCTTGAATTACTCAAGCGGAACTAATAACCTAGGCAAGGCCGTCAGTTCCGGTCAAGTAACCAGTAGAGGGGACTATAAGGAATAGGCCCTCTGTCTTTATTTAAACTACTTTAGCATTTTATGATTTCCATACTTTCGTATGCGTTCAACAATCTCCTATCAGATACATTTTTTATTAATTTTAGATTATCTAATGTTACAGTATGATCAGCTTCAAGGGCATGTTCGGCAATGCTAGACTTTTCTGTTCTACTGTATTTTAAGTGTGCTAAATGTTCTTTAAATCGTGTTTTAATTGACCTTTTAGTTTGCCCAACATACTTTTTGTCACAATCATTACAACTAATTTCATAAATTCCACTTTTCTCACAATTAGGAATCTTATCTTTGGGATTTCCTAAAATATTCCTCAGATTGTCTGATGACTTATAGACTAAAGTGAGGCCTACCTTATTAAATACCTTATTGAGTCCCTTGCTATATTTCGGATTATATGGTATGGAGACATACTTGGTGTTATTTTCTTCCCGTGTAAAAAAGGTGGAATTCTGAATATTAAACCTAAACTTATGTCTATTTATTAGCTTATTTACTAAGTCATCGTCATAACCATTAACTCTAGTTATATTTCTAATACGATTCCTTTCTTTATTAAAGTTTACTCTATTCAGAGGGAAAGTGACCAAACGATGAACTAAAAAATGTAATGAGGCTAATTTATGTTGTTTGCAATGAAATGAATCATTAGGAATATAACACATGGGCTGAAAAGTCCCGGGCCTAACAAAGAAAACACGGTTTTTTTGGTTCAAAATTAGCTTTATTCATCAACGTAATCTCCATCAAGAGCAACGCAATCATTCCAGCGCCGCTCTAACAATGGCCAAACACTGCTCAGAATCATCAACACGTTCTTGTTTTTGATAAACAGTGAGCAAACGCGGCACCCACTTTGAACAGAGCTTTCTCATAGTCAAATGCTCATGCAATATAAAGCCAACACGTTCTTTTGATATCTTTACGATGTCAGCTAACTCACGCAACTTCACTTTTCGATCATTCAAAACGATTTTATGGATTTTTTTTGATGTTTTCTGGTGTTACCGCCTCATTTGGACGTCCACTGCGTTCTGCATCATCGGTGTCTCTACGACCACGTTTGAAGTCAGCAAACCAATGTTTTATTGTTGTTTCTGATGGAGCGGAGTCCCCATAACACTTTTCAAGCCATTGCTTCGCTTGAACGGTATTTTTTCCCATCAAGAAGCAGTGTAAAATTAAAACACGAAATTGTTTTTGATCCATTGTTTTGAAAATAACAAAAGTAGCGTCACTCTTAGCACAATAACTCACAAACTAATGAATAGAATATCATGAAATTTTAACAGCTGTCTTTTGAAGGTTAGTATTAACTGAAAAAAAGGTGACTGCAATAAAACTAGCGCCATCTATGTGTTAGGCCCGGGACTTTTCAGCCCATGTGTTATCTATCTGTTACTGTGTCCTTCCTATAGATATCAAATTCTAATCTATTATTATTTTTAATAATTAAAATATCTAGAAAAGGCAATTGTCCTTTGTTCTCAACTTCGTAAGTGAATTTAATGGAATCATACCGGCTATTTAATTTAGAAACAAAATCATCAATATTTGCTTTCTTTGTATCAAAAATCGCGAAAATATCATCCACATACCTATACCATACCCTTGGGAAATATTCGAATTCTTGACTGGCTTCGATTTCAAACTTACTCATGAATAAATTGGCTATGAAAGGTGATAAGCAATTACCCATAGCTGTTCCTTCTTTCTGAACATAAAATTGATTGTTACATTGGAAATAATTTTGTTCCATACAAAGTTTAGATAATGTTAAATATTCACGAATAATTTCGTCTTCAAAGTCATTCATTCTAAGTAATTCTTCGAGATATTGTAAAGTTTCTGGAATTGGCACACTTGGGAACAAAGAACTAACATCAAAAGAAATTAAGACTTCACCTTCATTGAGAATTAGATTTTTTGTTTTATTAATGAATTCTAACGAATTCTTCACTGCGAAAGTATTTAATGGTAAATTCTCAAGTTCTTTTGATAACCATTTGGATATTAAATATGTGGGTGATCCGACCGATGAAACAATGGGTCGCATTGCTTTTCCAGGTTTGTGAATTTTGGGTAAGCAATACAATTTTGGTATGGTCGGATTACTCACATTTAATTTAAATTTTAGCGAATCGGAGACAAGGTTCTTACATTTTTTTAAAGAATTTTTAACCTCTGATATCATTCTCGGTAATGGATTTCTTATTACCTTTTCATAAGGGCCAGATTCGATAAGATTATCTACGCGTTCAAAGTAATCTTTCCTATCCAATATGACAACCTTATTTACTTTATCCGCTTTTAAGTAGAAGACATCTTTCTTTTTCAATCCTTTAACTATTTTTATGTTTTTTCGTAAATTAGAATTTGTATTGTTAACCATGTTTTTCGATATTTGATTGCGACATGCTTCCCTAACAAATGATTTTACTATTTTCTGGAAGTGTACTAATGGAACTTTCAATGTGAGCAACTATTTCTGATAGATTATCTCTAGGAGGGGGTACTGCAAAGTTAAGACCTTTGTTTAGGACGCGAATTTCATTTCGTGTAAAGGATTGAGATGAATGATTTTCTACAATATTTACGAGTTCCTGAGGACTATTCTTCTTCGGTAAGAGCTTTTTTAATTTTTTACTTAGAATAGAGAATTTCTTTTTATATTGAATATCAATAACTAAAAACATTTTCCTCTGGAACTCGCTCCATACTTCATATTCAATATTGTTTAATCCTGAAGTAAGTTTTTTGAATATGCTGTATGATTCTACTTCTAACAAACTACGTTTTGTGTACAAATTCTTGATTTCTAAGTCAAGCCATTTTTGTTTAGCAAAGAATGAAACTTTTTCTAAAATGTTTGATTTTGGTAAATTAACCTTAATAAAATTAGGAAAAACTTTAATTTCTTGTAAGACTTTAAAAACCAAATATCTGCACCTACTAATCTAATCTTACTACTGTACTTACGATAAAGGTTTAATTCCGTTGACCGTGAAGCCATCTCAACTAAGTTGGGAATGTGGAATCTTTGGCACAATGATACTACTCAGTATATATCACCACTACACCAAACACTTTATTTTTGCACTCGACGCGCGTTTCGCTAACCATGTTAGCTTCATCAGGAGCGATGATTGACTAAAGCTAAACTACAAATCTACCATATTTATACTTAGCCTAACCCTTGAATTACTCAAGAGGAACTAATAACATAGGCAAGGCCGTCAGTTCCGGTCAAGTAACTAGTAGAGGGGACTATAAGGAATAGGCCCTCTGTCTTTATTTAAACTACTTTTACATTTTATGATTTCCATACTTTCGTATGCGTTCAACAATCTCCTATCAGGTACATTTTTTATTAATTTTAGATTATCTAATGTTACAGTATGATCAGCTTCAAGGGCATGTTCGGCAATGCTAGACTTTTCTGTTCTACTGTATTTTAAGTGTGCTAAATGTTCTTTAAATCGTGTTTTAATTGACCTTCTAGTTTGCCCAACATACTTTTTGTCACAATCATTACAACTAATTTCATAAATTCCACTTTTTCTCACACTTAGGAATCTTATCTTTGGGATTTCCTAAAATATTCCTCAGATTGTCTGATGACTTATAGACTAAGGTGAGGCCTACCTTATTAAATACCTTATTGAGTCCCTTGCAATATTTCGGATTATATCTTGATCACTTCCATATATTCTTGAGAAAATGCCAGCATCACTTTTTTTCTTCCTCACTAGAATAGGGTTGTTTACAATTTTACATACCGCTGATATTGGAATGTTCGTTAATGTGGCCGTTTCTTCTAACGCTGCTCGCTTGCTAACATTACCACGTTCCATTAGGGTTGAATAAACATTATTTACAATTTCCTTGGCATCAGTATATAAGTGTTTACTACTTTTGCACGTGGTAACCTGTTGAGATATACTTGACTCGCAAATATTTTCCATGACTAAGCTGCTCTATCGCACACGAAGTAATAATTATTACAAAGCTTAAAGTCAGCGGCGGCTAGACAGTAAGTGCCAACATGGATTATGCAAGTTATTTTCAGGCAACTGTCATGTTTTATAACCACCATTAAAATCATATTAAAATTTCATTAATAATTATTTAAGATCCACCTTTGTTCTTTACAAGCAGGTAAAACGAACAGATATTTAATTTTTAAGTACGGTACATGATTTATCCGCTTCTGAAGAAGTTTAGCCACTTCACTATATGTATGGACAGACTTTACCAAAAACAGAACAAGAAAGATGTGCCGGTATGAAAGTAACGCAAAGAGAGAAAAGAGTCGTGAGATAGAAATCGGTTAATTATATCAAGATAACTTTTGAATGATTATGCTACTGCGATCTTAGTTAAAAATATCTGATCGAACACAAAAAAAGCATTAAAATCGGTCCCCCTATCGGTTTCCTAGATACTTAAGAACCATACGTATGTATATTCGCGAAATTTGGTATATCTGTTCATAAGTGTATTTAGACTAACATATATAAATATTATAACATTTAAACAATATTACATACTTTCAGACGGTTAAAAATAGATTTCGCTGATCCGAGAAGTTCGTATCCATTAACAATAAAGGGTTACATACACCTGGGTGCTGCAAAAAGTATGTATATTTAAAAAATAAATTTGAAAGTTATTAAGTGATTAATACAAAAGAATGGCAATTATATATTTTAACAGTACTTTAAATTATAAGAAATAAATATTTTTTAAATGTTAAAATTATTTTTTATCGGATTAAATGAACGACTAATGAAAACTATGGCGCCTCTTTGTCTGCAGGATAACATCACAAAAATAATCCAATCTGTAAAAATAAAAATTAATCTTGTAAAATAATACAGTAGTTAAAATTGTCGAAGGGTGTTTTTCCAAAATAATAAATTTACGGTGTTTCAAACTTTAGTATGCAATTTTCGACCAAAAAATGTATATTTAATTATTTATAAAAAAATTGTCCATTAGAAAAATTTTAAAAATCTCTCGATATTTTCTAGAAAAAGTAATTAAGATTTAAAAAAAAAAAAAGTTAAAAAATATTAAAAATGGACTGAGTAATATTCTAGACAGTGTCTGAAAACGTAGTTTCGAGAAAAATTCATTTAAAGTTTTGGGTAGAGAAAAAGTGAACTTAAGGCTGGTCTCTCATTCCAGCTTCGTACTGTAGTCCTTCTTCTTCGTGCAACCTGGTAAACTCCAGTAGTGGAAATTCTAACGACTTTATTTTCAAAAGAAAACGGTTGACAAAAGAAATCCGAAACGCAGCTGTCGAGAGGCGGCATTGAGACAGGTAGTGGTCCCAATCTGATGCTAGGCCACATTTAATGCTATAACTTTGTAACGGAACGGAATTTTCTGAATTTTTTTTTTAATAATTCTTAGAAATATAATGCATAAAAATTCGTAAAAAATCGAATTTTTGAAAATTCGAAGTATATGTAACCCCTTAAGAAATTTAATTTCAAATTGGGTTCGCCTCTAATATTTCTTAGTCAACTTAAATGCTTTTCCAAACTTCTTGTAATTTATAAATTAATAAAAGTTTTTTTTTTTTAGTTATATATAAAAGCTAACAATAAAACTTTTATTAATTTTCCTCTCTCTCTCTCTCTCTCCCTCATCTTATTGATTATCTAGGACTTTATTGCTTTAATTCGGAACATTTTTAAAAATTCTTTTGGGCAGATTGTACTGTTATGAGGCAATTATGTTGTCGAAAAAAAAACTCTCTGAATGGTCAATGCCGGAGATATAACCTTTGCAAGAATGCGGCTAATTGCTTTTTTGATGCCGATGCCGATTCGAAGGTACCAGTGCCGTATAAAAGTAATTACAAGAATTCTATTAAAACACCTAATTTTTATTAAATATAGGATGTTATAGGCTAGCGTTTATAATAACAAAAAAAGTAATAATAGTGCTCAATTCACTTGAAATATCCGTCAGCTCTCATTCATAAAGAAAAAGTATAAATAATTACCAACAATACACATTTTTATGAAGTGGAGTATGTGGTTAATCTTTTAATCGGTAGTTTCATTATATCTTGGGGATTTATCTTAGAGTCAAATTAGTTTAAAGAAAAGTATAAATTATTCTTAATTCGATTATGACCTATGCAACATGGGGAGCTCGAAACATGAAACCAAAAATCACTTACTTGCAAAACGTACTTGACAAACGTTTATCGTGGTACCGTCAAATTAGAATGCTTGTTTGGTATATAAGTGTTGAAATTTTGCCTGCCATATCCCAGAAGCCACAGAGTCACAGAAAGGTACATTAAAAACCTATTTTCAGCCTGAAATAAGTCACGTAAGTCATTAAGGATCTTTTTTCAACGCCATGTGTGGATATTCTTCATTAAGTTTTTTAGATCCCCGAAAGGATTGTGCAACCCTTATTCCTTTAGTGTTTTTTATCGTTCATCCACTTGCCTTAATAGGGATATTATTACCCTTTTAGATGGCTATCGGTGAAGATGTCATAATATCCGTCAACGTTGTCCAAATGCCAAAGCGCACGTTTGTACTTCACTGTACCTTTTTTAGACAAAGCAGTAAAGCTGCGATGGGCGCTATTGCATTTCTGCTACAACTACTACCTATGTATGTATATGCCCAAGCCAAATATACTTAAATAAATTAATAAATAGGTGCCCTGACGTGCCCTGACGTGCCCTGACGTGCCCTGACGTGCCCGGATTGGAACTTGAAACTCTTAACACCGTATGCCGACACGATACAATAACCATGAAGATAGAGCCGCCGTAATATATATATATATATATATATATATATATATATATATATATATATATATATATATATATATATATATATATAGGGTGTCCCAAAAGACATGGTTAAAAATGAAGGATCTAGCGGATTGGACCAAAATAAGGTCAGAAATTCCTTTAAAAATGTTTCCTATCTCCCCCCGTTAGGGAGCTACGAGTACAGCCATCCAAATGGGGACCCTGAAGATGGATTTTCATTGAATATTTCAGACACCGTTAAAGATAAAAACATGAAATTCAGGTTCTAAAATAAAGTTTATGTGCTGAATCGGAATTTTACCTTATAATCGTCGATAATTTAACTGGGTACGTCAAAAGTAGGGGAGGGGGTGGTAAAAATGGACTTAACTTTTTTTGCAATAACTTTGACTACATTTTCGCGTCGGATTAGATGCACCAATTCCGAGTTAAAATCGATTAAGAATTTCCATGTCCGAAAAAGAGGGTATAACCTAATATTATTACAGTTATTAGCAAGACTTTAAAATATCCAGATATTTTGAAATGACCATACAATAATAATTAAAGATAATCAACAAATGAAGCAAAAAACTTATTTTTATTTATCAAATCAAGAAAACAATCACAAAACACCGCTAAAAAAATCGGAAATAATAATTTAAAGAAAAAATAAAATCCATACGTAATTTCAACTAGGGAATATGTTCGATGTGGGCACCTTGTACAATTATGCATTTCCTTAAGTTAGTGAGGAAAGCCCTTTGAACTCTAAATAACATGCTGGGATGATTCCTTATTTCAGCAAAGTAAAATAAAATTCTTTCTAACAGCTCTTCTCTAGTTTGTACAGGAGTCGAATAAACAAGATATTTAAGGTGGCCCCATAGAAAGAAGTCTAAGGGATTTAGATCTGGTGATCGGGGTGGCCACAGGAATGGCCGATCCCGACCTATTCAACGATTGGGAAACTGGTTATCTAAATATCCCCTAGGAATGTGGTGGTGCACCGTCGTGCATTAACGATATATTGTTGTGAATATGTAACGGAACTTCTTTTAATAAATTATTTAAATCATCTCGAAGAAATTGCAAATATTTCTCACCTTTTAGCCGCCCGTCAGTGACATATGCTCCAATAATTCCCGATAATTCCCATCCAGACATTTATCAAAAATTTATGTTGGTTTTTAGTCTGAATTATCGCATGTGGGTTATCCTCATCCTATAAGTGAAGATTATGGGAGTTTATTACACCATTCCTCTCGTTGCTTTTGTAGAAACCAATTAGCGAATTTCACTCGTGCAGGATAAACATCAGGTGACATAGAATGAACTTTTTGGAAATGGTAGAGATAGGGTGATTGCTCTTGAAGTACCCTATGCACCTACGATTTGCAAGCTTGAAGTGGTGCTGCCAATTTCCTTACACTATTAGTTGGATCGTTTGTTATTAGGTCCAAAATATTTTTTTTCCATTTCAATGATACGAGCAGTTCTTGGGCGACCTACTCCTCCAGGTTTTGGTATAAGGCTACCTAAAAGATATCCAATAATAAGCACACAATTTGAAAAAGCAAGACACAATAAACCTGATTCCCGCAGATTGCGATCAACTCGTTCAATAGTTTTGCAATCAGGCAAGTATCGATCAGGAAATCGTTCTGCGTAAAGGCGAGCCGCTTCACTAGCGTTACCATAAGCTAAGCCATACATTAAAAGCATATTCGCATACTCGACAAAAGTAAAATTTGGCATAATGAAATCGACCGCAATTTTTTGAACTTTGAGTTTTAACTTGTGTGTTGACATTTGATTAATTATCATTGCACCTGGCAGAAGCCAGGTAATAGGCTCTTTTTCTGACATGGAAATTCTTTAGCGATTTTAACTCGGAATTGGTGCATCTAATCGTGTTAAACTAAGAGTCCTTTTTTTTCACCAAAGATCTCAAGCTTCTCTAATCCGATGCGAAAATACAATAAAAGTTATTGCAAAAAAAGTTAAGTCCATTTTTACCACGCTCTCCCCTACTTTTGATGCACCAGTTGAATTATCTACGATTATAAGGTAAGATTCCGATTCAGCACATAAACTTTACTTTAGAACCTGAATTTCATTTTTTTTTATCTTTAACGGTTTCTGAAATTCAATTCAATTCAAACCCATCTTCAGGCTTCCCATTTGGGTGGCTGTAGCTCCCTAACGGGGGGAGATAGGAGACATTTTTATAGGAATTTCTGACCTTATTTTGGTTCAGTCCACTAGATCCTTCGTTTTTGACCATATCTTTTGGGACACCTGGTATATATAATATAATTTTTGGTTAAATATATTTTAGTAAAACAATCGAATTTTCAAGCAAAAAAGAACAAAAAGTGGTGTTAAAAAAGACAGTAGTTTTTTAAAATATGTTTTGTTATAAATATTTCTGATAAAGAAGGTTAAACTGAATCTAAATTTTTTCTCTCTCCAATTAGAAACGTTACCTGATTAATTATTGAATAATATACTATTAGTACAAATTGAATTCAATTAAGTTTCAAATGGCGCATTGGTATAACAATTAAAAATAAACGAAAAAATCGTATTCTTAGAAGTCACCAAAGTGTTCTTCGCAATTGCTGAACCATCTCAGGACGCGTTTCGCCGTATCACGGCTCATCAGCTGGGCTAGGTTCAGCAAATACGAGAACACACTTTTGGTCCTTTATCCAAGTAACTAACGGAAAACTATAACAAATAGATGCTTTTACTGTACTCTACCGGGGACTTACTAAGTCATTCAAGCAGAGCGGCCAGCACGGCTGGCAACTTATTTGCAGAAGCGCACCTTTCTCAAGCTTACTGCTTGAAGGCATATATGGCGCAAAAGTGTGTTCTCGTATTTGCTGAACCTAGCCCAGCTGATGAGCCGTGATACGGCGAAACGCGTCCTGGGATGGTTCAGCAAATGCGAAGAACACTTTGGTAACTTCTAAGAATACGATTTTTTTGTTTATTTTTAATTGTTATACCAATGCGCCATCTATGCCTTCGAGCAGTAAGCTTGAGAAAGGTGCGCTTCTGCAAATAAGTTGCCAGCCGTGCTGGCCGCTCTGCTTGAATGACTTAGTAAGTCGCCGGTAGAGTGCAGTAAAAGCATCTATTTGTTATAGTTTTCCGTAAGTTTCAAATGCTAAAAATCCTTAGTTTAAAGCAAAAAAAAAAAGTTGCTTTTCATAGTAATAGAATGTATCAAATAAACTACCTTTGCTAGCACCATATTTAAAACCCATCGAATAAAATGAGATATTTTTTTAAGGTTTAAGTGATGCTTTGCTGATCAAAAAATTAAGAAAATACTGTCAAAACAGAACATTATATGTTAAATCTTAAAATACGCAATAGAATCCATTACCAGAAATGACGGTCTACGAGTAGCAGTATGAATGTGCGATTTGTGAGAAGAAAAGCATGTAAAAAAGACATAAAATTGTTGTGTGTCTTTTTTGAAAATTAAATAATGTTTTTAACGAGAAAGTAGTGTATTTCAGTGTTTGTGAAAAATTGCATGTTTGATGTAAAATTTTTGTGAGTATTTTTGTTAGTAAATAATTTCTTTGAAATCAATAAAATGCAGAATAAAATAGTTTATTTTTAAGTTTAAACATGATAATATCGCAACAATCCAGATTATTATCTATACGGGTGTCAGTTGTTTTTCATGTGTTTATTTATTACAAACATGTTCTTCGAATTTTCTTATTAGTTATAACGAAATTCTATTTATCACTCGCTTTCCATAGTTTCTCTTGTTAAAATATATTAAATAACTTTTATACCTTGTGTATGAAAAACTACCCTCTAATCCCTTTCTCCCATCCAT
Source organism: Pachyrhynchus sulphureomaculatus (assembly GCA_019049505.1). Lineage (NCBI taxonomy): Eukaryota > Metazoa > Arthropoda > Insecta > Coleoptera > Curculionidae > Pachyrhynchus > Pachyrhynchus sulphureomaculatus. The sequence goes on from CM032456.1 coordinate 51,491,555, forward strand.
TTAATGTCTGCGTTATATATCTGACTATAAATAAATAAGCTTAGCATTTGTCCATTATTAAGCCTGATATCAAAAAAGTTTTCTATAACACTATTAGAACTATATAATATTTAACTACCCACACCTTGTTCATCTTTCCCCTGACGAGATATAATTCAAAATTATAGGTTTTATCGTACTTCATGTGTTATATGTGTACCAAACAGGTCTACAGACTGACAGACCGACGGAAAGAGAAAATTATTTAATGACTCTGAAATGTTAAGAAATGCAATAATCTCGGAGGGTGATTTTTTCATGAATGCGATACCTATTTTTGTTAAAGAAAGGGAAGTAAAAACATAATTTAAAAAGCAATTAGTGTTCCGTACCGTGATTGCCTTTAAAATAAAAATTTTCGTTATGAAGATATAAAATGATCAGTGACTTAGGAAACAAAATGAGTTTTTGAAAATGAAGATCTCGAATTCGGACACAAATTTGTTTGTTACGGTTAAAAAAACTTTCTACAATATGAACTTCTATATCATTAGGAAAATTGCAAAACACATTATTCTATCAAGGATTTGCCTCTAATCAAGCGTAAAACAAATATTTACTACCTAAATATTTGTTTAATTGTAAACAAATAAAATAAAATTATTTTGTCTCGGTACCTATCCGTTAGTCACCAATGTGTGTACTGAAAGCATATTAAAAAAAAATACCAACATATTGTCAAGGCAAATAGTTTTTTTTTATACCAGATAAATTATCAAACTTAATGCCCTCGTGATAATTTTTTCTAAATCTACACTTTGAGAATATTCCGGAATTTTTTCAAAATTTTTTGATCGGTACCTTTTGAGATAGGGGGAGACAAAGATTTTTGGCCATTTTTTAAAACTAATATGAAGAAAAGTACGCGAGTATTACATCATATATATTTTTGAACTCATATTTTCACAAGCTTTCGTTTGACGTCTCACTCAAAGACCGTGGGAAAAAATAATTTCACTTCTGCCTACAAGCTAATTTTGATTGGACCATCAATTCTTATATTTGTGCCAAGTTTCAATTTTCTTTTTCAAATAGTTTGGGAGACAATCGGGTGTGACGAGCAGACAGATAGACCGACAGACGGATATCGGAGTGATCCCATAAGTGTTCCCTAGTAGTGCAAGCGCTGAAAGAAGTTGAGTATGCAAAATGTGAGGACCGGCAACTGTGCTCAAATTCTTTTACCTGAGAAACCAAACAAAAAAAAACCCATGTTGCCGGCAGCTCTATTGGTCCCTTTCCCTTCTATTCGCCATTCCCCCCGCCCTGCGCGTCGATGCGTCATAGCGTGCATAACCGTCAGTAGAAAATAATTCATAGTGCGCATTATAATTTTTTTATAAGTTTTCTTGTATTTGAATGTTTAATTAGTGTTTTATTTAAAAAAAAAATTGAACAATGTCGCTACAAGTGACAAATGTAAAGAGGCGAAGACTAAACGAAATTTCGTGTTTGTTTTGCGATAAAACGGGTAATTTAGTTGAAAAACCAAAACCACAATCTTTTATAAGCATTCAAAGCGCAGCAGATCGAAGAAAAGATGACATTAGTGAGAAGATAAAAAAGAATACAGACTTTACTGGACACGATTGTTCATGGCATCGAACTTGTATGGCAAATTACATTAGTGAAGAAAAAATAAGGCGTCGAGAATTAACATTACATAAGCAGGAGAATGTCTCTATTTCTACCTCCTGTGCAGAAGCAAGTGTTTCAGGTACTCAACGTATTCGTCGCTCATCAAGAACGACTTTAAAATTTGATAACGAGCTTAAATGTTTAATCTGTGGTAAGCTAACAAAGAACAAAAATAAAACACTTTTTTTGTGTTCCAAAATCTCGGCGGCGGAACAAATTTTAAATACTGCCCGAAAAAAACAAGATGATGTTTTTACAAAAATTAGCACTTGCGAACATCCAACTGATTTATTTGCAATGGAAGTGAGATATCATAAACACTGTTATCGTGATTATCTACGACTACCAAGAAATTCAGAAACTCCAGCAGGTAGACCTCCAAATAAAATACCACACGACATACCTATAGAGACATTTGAGAAGCTGATTAATGAAATAAAACATCAATTACCGACTCACTCTTTTGAAGTGGCAGTTTTGGCTAAGCGACTGGCTGAACTCACTGAAATAGAAAATGCAGTCGTAGAAAATCGCCTTATGAAATCACTACTCATTGATAAGTATGGTGAAAAAGTTTTATTTTCATATCCAAGTGATCGATCGAAATCATCATTAGTATTTATGAGCAACATACCACTGGATGAAGTCATTGAACATGTTCGTACCATAAATTTAAAAAATTATGTTGTTCAAGTAGCAAAACAACTTCGAAAAGAAATATTAACTACAGAATTAATACCAGGTGGGTATTTATATGATGAAATATTAATTGAACAATTTTTAAAAAAAAGTCAATTGCCGAATACTTAGAAAATTTTTTTGCAAGCATTATTCAGTGCTAAGAATCAAAAATTAAGAGAAAATTATAATCGACGAACGTTATCAGTGTTTCATGATATATTTTTTACGATCACTGAAAAACATACTCCAAAGCATATAGCTTTAGCTCAATCCATTCATCATTTGACTCGATCGAAACATTTAATTAATATGTTGAATAAATTTGGGCATGGCATTAGTTACAAAGCATTAAAAAACCTCGATAAAGAAGTAACAACGTCAATTGTGTGTGAAGATGTAGACAGAAAATTGCTTATTCCTAAGAACATAGTTCGAGATTCATCGTTATTTCTTCATGGAGCTATAGATAACAATGATTTCAATGAAGAAACATTAAGTGGAAAAGACTCGACCCATGTTACAGCAATGGTGATATGTCAAGAAAAAAGACCCACTAAAAATGAATGAAAGCCTAAAGCAGAGCAGTGAAGCCTAAAGCAGAGCAGAATGAGTATGATTTAAAATTTTTAAACTGTCAAGAAATTCTTCATTTCCAAGAAAATATGCAACTTTCAATACCGAATTATGAGGACAGTAGCTGTTTTTTGAAAATTACAACTAAATTGTATTTCTTTGTGCAAATGTATTAACAATGACTGTCAAAATAAGTAAAGATTGATTATCTGTATTTTTTTTGTACACTTACGTTAAAATTTGCTTTTTCATATTAAATAATTTTTTTATCAACAATTTTTGTTTTTATTTCTTTTTTTGTTTTTTCTTTTAATTCACTAACTATAAGTATCTTTAATCATAAGAAAAAATTGGATATTGTCACTATAACAATCATTAAAATGGTTCCAAAGTATTGGTTCAATCGATTTACTTGATCTAAGAGGAAGGGGTATAAAAAATAAATGGACCAACAAACTTTCCGGCAACATCCAGAATCGTAATCTGCAAGCTTTTCTAAACTTAAAAAAATTTACAGAATGCGGTCCTCATATTTTGCACATTCAACTCCATCTAGCTCCCGGTCTATAGGGAAAACTAAAAATGAAATGAGAGAACTTGAATCTTATATTGCTTAGCATTTTATAATGATATTTTTATTAGAAGAATGATTAGGTAGAAATTTATCTGCCTCAAATACGCTTTTTTTTTAATATGTTTTGGTATTTTAATTATAACTATACGCTTTCGATGAAACTTAATAACTCTTTGACAAATTACTTTTTAATTTCACGTAATTTAATTATTTTCTTCTTGTTTATCATAAAATATAGGGCACATAACTTTAAAAACCATCTACTTAACTGTATTTATGTAGTAATCGTGTAGTAAAATTCTTATTATATACATATAAAAAAAAACGATGTTAAGTGGTTAGGATAGCTTCTGGCTGTCCATTAGTGAATTCAATTTTTTTTTGGTTAACTGAAGATTAATGACGTGATGATGTAGGGTAAAAATTGAAAAATATGAAACACCTTAACGAATAGAGAGAAAAACAGTTAAGGTAATTAGATTTAATATTAATGAGAATTGAGTGCACTGCTTTCAATAAATTGGAAATTTTTGGCTCAACATAAAACATATTCACTTTTACTATGTCACTGAGCAAATATATATTGGCTTTGTAGGCAGAAATCTATGCTATCCTCATGGGTAGTTGGGAGATGGCGAATGGAAGTTAACATGGTGGACCATATATATTTGTTCCGACAGTAGAGCCACCTTAATATCCTTGAAACAGGTTCGAGTAAACTCGAAACTGGTACGCAAGCACAAGGACTAGTTGATCTACTTAGCGAGACACAACAGCCTTATCTTCGTTTGATGTCTAGTCACATGGGTGTCCACAGAAATAAAATAGCTGATATACTAGCTAAACAGGAGGCTCTAACAAGTCCTACGGAACCTAAACCTTTTTAAGGAATCTTACGCAATATAGGTAATGAAGTAAGGCAGATTTACTGAACAACACGCTCATCAGGGATTGAAGTGTTGCACCAGGGATAAGGCAATCGAAGAGACTCGTAAGGAGCCTTAACTCTGAATACACTAAGTCTTTGCTGAAATTATGAAGGAGAGACCTGACGATGGTGGCAGAAATCCTTACAGGAGAGTGGTTCCTGAATGAGTACATTATGAAGAAATGAGGTCAGAGATCATCCACACTGCAGATGATGTTTGGAGGAAGCAGATACATTTCTTCACCGAATTATGCCTTGTTTGTCACTACGAGAGCTATATAATTTCGAAGTGTATTAAAAGGATTCAAACTGGATGATTGCTGTTCTTTTTAAAGGATATTAGCCTTCCAAAATCATTGAACAAGGCAGATTTATAACAAGTCCTGAAGATATTTGAACCACCTCTTAGTAGTGTTGCTATGTATTTTATTTTTACAACTACTAAACTAACTTTTAATCCTTGAAATGTATCTTGCATCGTCAAAACCAGATTAAAGCGTGGAATTATTAGGGAATTTAATATTTGCAAAAAATGGCGACTCGCTTGTCCTGACATAAGTGGATTCCACTACCCCTCGGTGGTTTTGCAACTCAAATCAAGATGCAGTAATTTTATTTTAGGTCGATGCATTAAACTAGTTCGTTTCATCTATAATCTATAATATATATAAAATGCAACGTCTCTCTATCTGTCTGTCTGTCTGTCCGTTAGTGCTCTTATCACATGGAGAACCACTTATCCGATTTACTTTCTTTTTTTTTTTTAAACATACATATGTTCTTTGGCCAGACTATAGGCTATATTTTATTCCGATAGGTAGCACAAGGAATGAGCAGTGACGATAATAGTAAATGAAGTCGGAAAAAAGTTTGCCGCTAGCGCGTTCCCTTGCAATATACAGCCTAAACCATTAAGTATGTAACAATATTATGTAGAGAGAATATCTATAATCTATAATCTGTAATATATATAAAATGCAATGTCTCTCTGTCTGTCTGTCCATTAGTGCGTTTATCACGTGAGAGCCTATTTACGGGTCTTTTTTTAAATTCATACATATATTCTTTGGCCAAGTTATATAATAATAATAATAATTTATCTTCCAAAAAAAAAAATAAGAGAAATACTCAGAACCCAAAAAAAATAAGGCCCCAGGTGAAAATTGTATAACAGTAGAAATGATAAAAGCTGGAGGAGTAGATCTGGAAAATGAAATATGCCGGTTGGTAGAAGAAATATTGGAAACAGAAAAGATGCCAGTGAGCTGGCCAGAGTCCCTCATTTGTCCAATATACAAAAAAGGAGAAAAAAATAAATGTGCTAATTATAGACCAATAGCCTTACTGGATGTCGCGTACAAGATAGTAGTGGTGACTATCAAAAACAGGCTAGAAGAGAAAGCCGAGTCTATTCTGGGAGAGTACCAATGTGGATTCAGGATAAATAGATCGGTTGCAGACCAGATATTTTCGATTAAGCAAATCCAAGATAATAGCTTAGTACAAAATTTGGCACTACACTTGGTCTTTGTGGATTTCCGAAAAGCATATGACTCTGTAAATAGAGAAGGACTCAACAAGATAATGGAAGAACTAAAAATTTCAAGTAAATTGATTCGCATGGTGAGAATGACCCTGAATGACACAGAAAATAGAGTGTTGGTTGAGGGCAAAGTTTCAGACAAGTTTAAGGTGAAGAGGGGAATTAGATAGGGGGATCCAGTGTCAACATATCTATTTAATTTGGTACTAGAGAAGATAATTCGGGAGTCAGAAATAAAAACAAATGGAACGATATACCAACAAAGCTGCCAATGCTTGTCCTATGCGGATGATGTAGCAGTGATTGCAAAAGCAAAAGAGAACGTCAAAAAAGCCATAAGTAGGATAGAAGAAGGGGGAAGAATGAGAGGACTAAAGATAAATTAGGAAAAAACAAAATACATGGGAATTACAAAGAAGAAGGATAATAAAAACAACAAGAGTTTAGATATAATAAACAACTTAGGAAAAAGATATATGTTTGAAGAAGTAGACAAATTTAATTATCTGGGAGTAACAATAACAGAGAGTGGGAAGAAAGGACGGAGATACAAGAAAGAATAGCGAAAGGACAGAGATGAATCCAATATTGAAATCAAAGAATGTATCAAGAAAAGCAAAAGAAAGAATATATACGACAGTTGTGAGCCCCACGGTGACATATGGATGCGAAACGTGGAAACTGAATGCAAGACAAAAGGTGACGTTGGAGGTGTGGGAAAGGAAAGCTTTGAGAAGAATGTACGGAGGAAGGAAAGAAGAGGGACTGTGGAGAAGAAGAACAAACGACGAATTAAAATGCCAATATACGAAACCCTTTATAAGCCAAATCATAAGAAGCCAGCGATTAGGATGGTTGGGACACGTGGCAAGGATGAAGGAAGAAAGACAGGCAAAGCAAGCCCTAATAAGAGGAGTGGTTGGAAGAAGAGGCAAGGGTAGACCTCGATCTACAAGGATTCAGGCAGTAAAGCAAGATCCAGAATTGATAGGAATCCTGCATTGGGAAAAGCTAACAGGAGACAAAAAGAAGTGGAGAGAAATATTCAACCAAGCCGTGGGCCTCTAAGGCCCCTCGAGCTATATAATAATATAAACATAACGAATAAATACAATTTAGTCACAAATAAATTTCAATTTAGTGACAAAAATAAATGATATTGCAACTTAAGCATAGCCATTTTATCTAACTTTGTTTTAAATTCTTAACTTTAAAGCTTTGTGTTTTATTATTAAAGGAAAACTTTTAATTGCTTTTGACAAGAGATCAAGATTTCCCGTTTTCATTGTGTTCGTGAAATTGGATACTTTTAAGACGAATAAAGATTTTAATGTAAATTTTGCAACGACATTGTTTGTTTGTAATATTTTACATATTCTTGCAGTTAGAAGGTGTAAATCTTATCAAGGATTATTTACACATAGTTTGCAGTATAGAGACAACTTAAAAAATACTTCATATGTGGGATGGGGAAGAACTAAGAATAAATTACCATGTAAAACGTTATGTTGAAACTTTGACATCTTTGGCGCACTCAAATTACACAACAATTATTACCACTACACAAAATATTTTATGTTTGATTTTCAAAAGGATCTAACTACTCGTATGTTAGCAACATTAGGACCAATGTTTGATCAAGCTTAAGATTAGAAACTAGACTAGTCATTCTAAGGTTGTGATTAATTTTTTGTGCGTCTATCAGGTATACAAGTATGAAATGCGGATTTCAGACAACAGATGGTGCACCAATGGAGTTTGTGCTATAAGGATTTGATACTGCGCTATTTTATTATGTCATCAACAAGTGCCAGACGTGCACGAGTAATAAATTGGAAAAGTATGTGCATAGTGTTGTGTTGTTGTTTTAAATATGTCGAAATTTATACCGAACAAAGAGCATTCGCGGACAGCATTAATTTTTTGTTTTCATTTGAAGAAAACTGCTGTTGAATCATATCGATTACTTCGAGAAGCGTATGGTGAACATGCTCCATCGCAAGATACATGTGAACTATGGTTTCAGCGTTTCAAATGTGGTGACTTCGATGTTGCAGACAAGGAACGTGGAAAACCGCCAAAAAAAAATACGAAGATGTGGAATTGCAAGCATTGTTGGACGAAGATGATTCACAAACACAAAAATAACTTGCCGAGCAATTGGGCGTTAGTCGACATGCTGTTTCCAATCGGCTACGAGAGATGGGAAAGATTCAGAAGACCGGTAGATGAGTACCACATGAGTTGAACGACAGGCAAATGAAAAAGCTTAAAAACACGTGTCACATTTTGCTCGCTCGGTTCAAAAGGAAGTTGTTTTTGCATCGTATAGTTACAGGGGATGAAAAGTGGATTTATTTTGAGAATCCCAAGCGCAAAAAATCATGGGTAGACCCAGGCACACCATCCACATCGACCGCAAGACCGAATCACTTTGGCAGAAAGACCATGTTCTGTGTTTGGTGGGACCAGAGGGGCATGGTCTATTATGAGCTGTTAAAACCTGGGGAAACCGTTGATACTAAACGTTACCAACAACAATTGACCTATTTGAACCATTTGCTAGAAACTCGACCAACAAACTCACTAAGGTCTGGAAAGATCCAGATGTCACAAAAAATACAAAGCTATGATTCCTATCCAGCCTTATATTCCCCATAGCAACTTACGCATGGAAAATATGGACCATTAAACAAGCTGACAAAAGACGAATTGTTGGGTTTGAGATCGAAGAATCCTCAGACTATCATATACCGAACACCGTACTAATGTATCTATTCTTGAAGAGCTTGGTATAAATGATCGACTTTCAAATATACAGTACCTGAAATATTTTGGTCACATTATGAGAAAAGTGGATGCCATGGAAAAGCTTGTTGTAACGGGGAAAGTAGAAGGTAAAAGATCAAGGGGACGGTCTCGGACAAGATGGTCCCAGCAAGTAAGATCTCTTCTTGGGATGGGCATGCACGAGCCAAGTTAAGTCGCGCAGGATCGAGATTCCTGGAGATACTGGTATTGGGGTGAAAGTATTGAGAGAGAGAGAGAGAGAGAGAGAATAATCTTCTGTCAGACAGATTTTGTATTAGTTTTAGACTACCTATGGTTATTATAAGGTTATGTTCAAGGATACGTTCAGTAATGCTTAATTTTTCTACTCTACCGTATCATAAATGTTCCTTCAAGCTTGTTTGAATCGGCTTTCCACTTTACTCAACATAGTTCTTGTCATAATTACTATAAACTCTAAAAACTAAACTAGAATTTGGAATACATAGTCTACTTTTATTCTTAGCACCGTATCCTGGAGTTAAATCAAATAAAAATATGGGGTGGTTCTAAAATTTTGATGGATTTTGATTCTAGCAAGTATTAGGAACAAAAAAAAACATTTTCTAATATCTTAACTAATTTCAAAAAAATAAATGAATAACTCTGAAGCTAATTTACATGATTTTAGTATTAAAATTGTTTTTTCCAGCTTATAGTAAAAATTATTATGTCTGATATAAACTTCTTTAAAAAAAAAAAAAATTTCGCAATTGTTTAACCCATACTAAAACATCTTATTCGACTCAATGTAAAAATAAGAAAACCAAGATTATATATATTTGTATGAAATGTGGATTTCAGACAACAGATGGTGCACCAATGCAGTTTTTTCTATATCGCAAGATACGTGTGAACGATGGTTTCGGCGTTTCAAAAGTGGTGACTTCGATGTTGCAGACAAGGAACGTGGAAAACCGACAAAAAAAAAATACGAAGATGTGGAATTGCAAGCATTGTTGGACGAAGATGATTCGCAAGAACAAAAACAACTCGCCGAGCAATTGGGCGTTAGTCAACAAGCTGTTTCCAATCGGCTATGAGAGGTGGGAAAGATTCAGAAGCCGGTAGATGGGTACCACATAAGTTGAACGACAGGCAAATGGAAAAGCGCAGAAACATGTGTGACATTTTGCTCGCTCGGTACAAAAGGAAGTCGTTTTTGCATCGTATAGTTACAGAGGATGAAAAGTGGATTTATTTTGAGAATCCAAGCGCAAAAAATCATGGGTAGACCCAGGAGCACCATCTACATCGACCGCAAGACCGAATCACTTTGGCAGAAAGACCATGTTCTGTGTTTGGTGGGACCAGAGGGGCATGGTCTATTATGAGCTGTTAAAACCTGGGGAAACCGTTGATACTAAACGTTACCAACAACAATTGACCTATTTGAACCATTTGCTGCTTGAAAAAAGACCAGAATACCGAAAGAGGCAACACGAAGTCATTTTTCTTTATGACAATGCTCCATCACATACGGCAAAACCAGTTCGCGACACGTTGGAAGCACTCAGCTGGGAAGTTCTACCCCATGCGGCTTACTCACCAGACTTGGCTCCTTCCGATTACTACTTGTTTGCATCGATGGGTCACGCACTTGCTGAGTAGCGCTTTGGTTCGTAGAAGATGTGAAAAAATGGCTAGATGAATGGTTCGCAGCAAAAGGGGATGATTTTTACTGGCGTGGTATTCACAAATTGCCCGAAAGATGGGAAAAATGTATAACAAGCGATGGAGCATACTTTGATTAAAGCACTTTTTATCATTCTTCCGAATTTAACATGTTTTTTTTAGGAAAAAAATCCGCATTTCATACTTGTACATCTGGTAATCGTTTGTATTAATATAATACGTACGTCATTATTGGTTGAAAAGATATAATATCGTCTATAGTCAAAAATACTCCTTCCACTTATCAACTCCCGCGCCGCTTGCACGCTAGATAAATACTAATTTAGTTTCTTACGCTATACTAATACAATAATATAACATTTGTTTATTTGATCTTAAGATAAACGCAATTTTCTATCATGTATTGGAGTTTTGGTCATAAACTAATTAAGGACTGGCATAAAGCTTTGTGTGACTACAATAGCTTACACATGTAAACGCAAGAAAAAACGGTTTAGCTGGTTTTATTTTTCAAAAGATAGTATTTATTATTTAAAAATTCTTATTAATATCACAAAAAATATATTTTGATACTCACAACACATAATTTTTTTTTTCTTAGTTTTTCAAACATATGTATAATGTAGGTTATAGTACCTACGTATAATTTATAGATAATATTAACAATACTTAAATAATAAACACTGCAAAGTTATTACTTATTGTTAGCACAGATATAAAATTAAATTTTAATTTTTGATATGAATGATATACATTATTCCATTTATGTAATATGTTATAAATGTACATGTAGTACATGTCATGTACATTTACATGATTAATAACACTATATTTTTTCTGTTCACACATCCTTTTTTTAGTTTAAAATAAAATATCATTTAATTTACGAGCTTAAGAAAATAAATCAGTAAGTATTAAGCTTGCTGGCGGGAGTTAATAAGTGGAAAGGATATTTTTGACTATTGACGATATATTTTTCCAACCGATAATGACGTACGTATTAATACAAACGATTATAGTCGTAGTTTTCTTATTTTTACTTTGAGTCACTTTTGCTTAATTTTGGTTTGGAAGCTTGTATTCTAGGATTTTTATAAAAAAAACTTGAAATTTTTTCCTAGTTTTTATTTTAAAGTTTAATGTCTAATTTAAACTTCTATAATTTTTTAAAATGTTATATTATTTTAAAATTATATATATTATAATTAATTATAAATAATTATTTAACCTATACGCAATCGAATTTAAAAATTGTATCGACAAATTATCGCGATATGTTTGCAATCTTCTTATAATATTTTTAAATTAGATTACGTATAGATTAAATAATAAACTCCTGGACAAAATTAACGCAACAATCTGAAAATTAATTTATCTTTTTCTTATGTCAGTTTTAACGTTTATCGAGTATTTGAATAGTAGGCTATGCATATTTTGTTTCGTTATTCATGACAGAAATCAAAACAATTCGTTTAGATTTACAGTTTTAAAGAATTTTTTAGAAGATAAACAATTTTCTGTAATAATGCGATCGATTTTCTTTAAAAGTAGGCTTATAAATTGTTCCCTTTTTCAAAATAATACGTTTTTGTGGTAGACTGTTTTATTTTTGACCCCGAGGAATTAGAAAAATGAATCGAACAAGGAATTTAACTGAACACGAGGTAGTGCGAGCATCAGTTTTATTGGACGAGGGATATTGTCAGAGTTATGTTGCCAGTTTGTTAGGCAAACATCGTTCCACAATAAGTCGTATGGTAAGACGCTTGAATGAAGTAGGAACTTATTCTAGAAGGCAAGGGCAAGGGCGAAAACGATGCACTAGCGACCTAGATGAACGTTTTATAAGACAATATGCTTTAAGAAACAGGACTGTCACTAGTTCTATAATAAGAAACGAACTCGAAGCTGTTCGCAATGTCACAATTTCTTCTAAAACAGTTTGAAGACGGTTAAATAAAACTGGATTAAATAGTAGGAGACCAGCCACTGCTCCCTTGCTTACTAGAGAGAACAGAGTTGCCAGGTTACGTTTTGCTCGAAATCACGGAAACTGGTCTGTGGATGATTGGAAACAAGTTTTCTTCACAGATGAAACTAGGGTTAGTCTAAAACATCCAGATGCTCGTGAGCAAGTATGGCGAAGACCAGGAGAGAGGTTTGCTTCTTGCAATATCTCTGCAAGGTTTTCATTCGGCGGTGGCTCTGTTATGTTCTGGGGTGGCATCTGCTTTGATGCTCGCACAGAGTTAGTTCCTGTCCGTACGAGATCCATGAATGCTGATTACTATCTTGAGAATATTGTAATAGAACATGTGATGCCTACCGATTATGCAATGGCCACCAAAAAGCCCGGATCTGAATCCGATAGAACATGTATGGGATCACCTTAAGAAAAATGCGAAACGTCATATACCTGCACCTAGAAATCTGAGGGAACTTGAAAATGTAGTTATCACAGAATGGGAGCAAATTCCTCAAGATTTTATCAAAAATTTAATTAGAAGCATGCCTAGGCGCATAAAGGCTGTCATCTGAAGTAGACGAGGCAACACACGCTACTAGTGTCCCAGTTACACCATTAATTTTGCTACTAGTGTCCCAGTTTATTTTATTCATTATTACATAATTTCAACGATTTTGTTATTAGGTCTTAAGAATAATTTTAATTCGACTCTTGCTGTTAGCTAATTCACTTTTAAAGTATCTGAATAAGTTTTTTCTAACTTTTAGTGTAACCAATGTTCATAAAAAATTATTAAAATTAATTCATTTTAAAGATTTGTATGATTTAATATATTGTTGCGTTAATTTTGTCCAGGAGTGTGTTTCAAAAAAAAATTCTTTTTGAAGTTTACATCGAACATAATAATTTTTAATCTAAGCTAGGAAAAACAGTTTCGGGTTTGTTTCAATACGAAAATCATATGAACTAGCCTCAGCAGAATTTATTCATTTATTTAAAAATTAGTAATAATATTAAAAAATGTTTTTTTAACTTAAAAAAAGTTCCCATAGGATTTTTTTCTATAATGGCTTGAAATGTTTCTAATACCTGCTGTAACCAAAATTCATCAAAATTTTGGATGGTGGTCGAGTGTAAAAATATAGTGTTTAGTGCTAAACTAAGTGCTATTTATAATCTTTCTCTTAGTTATATCGATGATGTCTTTAGCTAATCTTTACCAGAGCAATAGTAACCCCGAAATGAACCCTACAATTACAAGTCTAAAGAACTGTACCCTGACTACGTAAAAAAAAGTTTCTTGCATCAAAGCAATTTGCATTAATGTAAATGTTACGAAGTTTTCCTTAATTTTAAGCTGCAAGTTTTATAAGCTTACGATATAGCAACAGAAAGGAAAACAGTCTATATATACCTATTCCCCCTAAACAATGATTTCTGTTATAATGAACAATCTCGACCTTTACCTTTTATGAGATATATACCAACTGTACTATAAATAATAATAAAGAGATTGATGATAGAAAAGATACATGAGCGACGGGTTTGGGAGAATTACTATGTTGTCATTTTATGACATTGAAATAATACTTTTTATCTTAAGTTTGTCTAGGTCGCGGTTAACTTCAGTAATTTAGTACTTCTTTAGTAATTTAGAGACCAACTTAAATTAACTCAAGATGAAACAGCAAGATACAATAATTAGTATCTCTCGCTGATGTAAGCACAATATGTTGTTGCCTGTTAAAAAATACTCTCCCGTTTGGGCGCAATTTGGAACCTTTTAATAACGCCCGCACATTGAGGCGCAATTTTGTAATCTCTTAAAGCGGGGTCTTTTTTATAGCCTCACGTTGGACCGCTATTCTAAAAGGTCTTATCCTACTTTACTTTTAATAAATATTATATTTATTAAAAAGAAGTCGTTATTTGCCCCTTATGTATATCATAAATTCTGAGTGGATATTAATACTGAAAGAACTAAAGAAATTAGACATAAACTAGCTCAGTTTTTTTTTGGTAGAGAAATATGGATAAGACATCATTTTTGTACGTTTTTTGAAAATAGTCACTGTAGTTGTTTAAAATTGTTGGTTGTACAGATTTTGGGCACCATTCGTTTTAAAATAAAAAGAATCTAACTTCAGTTCAAAAAAATGAAAAAATACTGAAGGGTTATGTAGTTGATGAAAAAAAATTTTAATATGGTACAACCGTTGCGTCCTGAAAGATAAAACGGGTGATTCAGTGAAACGCTAGATTTAAATAAAGAAAAGGGTTTATTAATGACAAAATTAAAAGTTCTAACTTCGCTACACTTTAAAATTACTACTACTAAATAAAATCCCTTAATCTAGTAGATGGTACGATTATATAGAGTCTTTAAATCAGGATTTTAATTAAAGGCTTAGCTACACGAAGTTAAAAGTTTGTGGAATTAACCTCACGAGTTACACATGCTGTAAACGCACTTGTCAGCAGGAAGCAAGATCATGGATTGATGTGCTTATGACTTACGGTTTTTCTGTTAGTTTTTTAGCCTGTCCCGGTGAGATCTTCATAACCATATTGTCTCAACCTTTGCTACCCCAGTTCCTTTTGGGCTGCTAAACACTTCTTGACCCGAAATGTCTGGAAATTACCAGGATATTTCGAGGAAAAGGCCTTGAAGGTCAAAGCTAAAAACCGTCTCTGTACTACCACATCACTAATAAACTACTACGGCAACGTGATGGAAAAAGCCTACTCCGGCTTGCTGATCGAAAAAAAAGCCTACTGCGGCTTGATGATCTAAAAAGACCACTGCGGCTCTATGATGGAAAAAGCCGTTACTGCATCTCGGCTGGAAAAAGCCTTTACTATATCTCGACTGGAAAAAGTCTTGAATAATTCCATCCGCACGCTTAAATATTTTTCTCCCTTCCTTAAAGTAACGTCTTTAAAATGGCTTTCTTCCCGGATACAAATTATTAGCCAATCAGATAAATTCGATGCAAATTAAGGAGTCCAGTAGTCAACCCGCAATGCACACTGTAAAATTTAACTTAAACTGCTCAAAAATTTAAAATACTGTTCCAAGCTACGCTGTTAAAAAGTTGAAATCACTGCAATAAATATAAAAATGGAAAAAAATATAAATTATAGGGAGAAAAACAGTGCCGTAACATGATCTTAAAGTCTAGGAAAAAATGAATGTTACAATGTCTTGCTGGAAACCGTTTAAGCCACAGATCGGCAGAGGAATTCTTGAAGATGTCAAAGTCACAGTTTTTTTTATTGGTCACCTTTCCGCCTGAGTAGAGATTTTACCCTTATTAATATCCTAAGGATATCGGCGAGGATGTCGTAATACCCATCAACGTTGTCCAAGTACCGAAACATACATTTTTGTATTTCACAGCAACTTTTAGATAACGCGGTGGTGCTGCCACGGACGTTATTGCATTTCTGCAAACAACTACTATCTATGTACGTTTTGTCGACATTTGCCCGAAAAAAGCGCAATCCCTAAGGGCCGGTCAACCCATGATATAAACTAAATATTAACTGCCAAAATTGAAGAAACTGCACATTTCAACAATTATTTACTATTCAGTCATCTATTGAATCACCTCGAGACTCAATAGCCGAGCTAGAAATGATAGAGGAGGGAAAACCCTCTGCTCTCTACCGGGACCGTTCAAGACACAGACCGGCGCACAGTGTGTCGAAACGATCAAAAATCGCTCTGAGAATCAATTTTTGAGCTATCCAGTAAATACTATTATTTTTAATGAGTCACACATTTTTTAAGCATATTTTAATAACAGTAATATCCGTATATATGCTTCAGGTTGCTGAATTTAATCTGATATCAAATTCACGATTTCGACAGTTGACAGCTGTCAAATAGCTGTCAAATCACCATCAACTATTGAAAAACTGGAAATAATCTTATAATTTTATGATTTTGAGGTCGCTTAATTCGAATCTTATTTCAGATTGACCATTTGACACTTGGCAGCTGTTACTAGTTGTCAAATGACCATTGAGTATGACGCATATTTTGCATAAAATTTTTTATTCGAAAGCCAAGAAAAATACTATTAGGTACATCAAAAAAAAAAACGATTTTCATTACAAATAGAACCTGTTTTCTTAATTTCTTGAAAGCTGCTAATGGTTTCGAACGATGTCAAGAACTTAAATAATTTCTTGTATATCTTTAACTGTAAAAAATATCTACTGAGAATGAAATCTGAAACTATTTACGTTTGACAGTCTGAAATTTTTTATATCTTGCAGTCTCGTGTTTAAAATTTTTGGTCGTTGTCAAGTTAAATTTCTAACATATTACTTCCTGCTTTTCGAAAAAATCGCATTGTCGTATTAAGGTGCAATTTTTCAATAAAAATGAACCACTTATAGTTTTTTGATAGTGCCAAGTGCCAAAATGCAAATGCAAATTCGATTATTTTATGGACCTCAGTGTATTTTTCTTGGTTTTAGAATAAAAATTGTATGCAAAATATGCGCCATACTCAGTGGTCATTTGACGGCTAGTAACAGCTGCCAAGTGTCAAAATGGTCAATCTGAAATAAAATTCGAATTCAGCGACCTCAAAAACATAAGATTATTTCTAGTTTTTCAATAGTGAGTGGTGATTGAACAGCTATTTGACAGCTGTCAACAATCAAAATCATCAATTTAATATTAGATTTAAATTCAGCGACCTGAAAAGCATATATACGAATATTACTGTTATTAAAAATACTTTAAAAAATTTATGACTAAAGGGATTAAAAAGAACGGTATTTACTGGTATTAGGGTTTCAACCTATATTAGTTTATAGGAGATAGACTACATGCAAACAAAAAAATTCGTCAGAGCGGCAGCAGACTCCTTTGCAAGAATTTAAAAAAAAAAAAACTTTGATAGCTGAAAAATTGACTCTCAGAGCGATTTTTGATCGTTTCGCAACATTCTGCGGCGGTGGAATTCTTGGCAAGGTCAAAGTAACAGATTGCGAATAATTACTGCGGGGAAGCGCAATCTTTAGGGGTCGGTCAACCTACTTGTACAAAAATCAATATTAACTGCCAAAATTGGAGAAAATCTATATTTCAATAATTATTTACTGTTCTATTATTTTTTGCACCATTTTAGGAAACGTTTCTTCATATCATGACTTATTAGGCGAGTGTCTTTACAGTTTGATAAATGAGACAACAATAAATAATTCTAAAATATGGATTTTGTTTAATTTTAACAGTTAATATTAACTAAGGGCATATACCTAGTCATGGAGTCGAAAAGAAGCCTTTTTTAGGATTTTTTTTAGCAAAACTATTTATTATATAAAACAGGAGTTTATTTTATATAACAATACATAGCTTAAAATACAATTTGTGATATTTTAATTTAAAAAAAAAAACAAAATGTGTCGGCACTGCACGTGTTCCCCTACTACCCCTTTTTTTAAGGAGCATTTCGATATCTACGATACTGGGAGCTAGATCATGTGAAATTAAAATTTTCGAAATTAGTTTATTAGAGGAACAATCTTGTCTTTGAACGAAGGATTTAAAAAAAGAATTGTTTTCATCAAATGGCATTGGTTTAAACAAAAAAGTGAATAAATGACGGTACCGCGTTTTGTTCTTGATAAATTCAAAATTCATTGTTTCAAAGACAAGACTGATCCTCTAGTAAACTAATTTCTCTCAGTAATCGTGCACATCGCAATGCTCCTTAAAAAAAGGGGTCGCAGAGGAACGAGTGAAGCATCCATTTCTTTTTTAATTAAAATTTCAGGAATTGTATTTTAAACTATGTATTATATAAAATTTTGATTTATATAATAATTAGTTTCGCTAAAAAAATCCCTAAATAACGGTTTTTTTCGGCTCCAGGACTAGGTATGTGCCCAAGATGTTCCTGATAGTTACCTATTTATTTATGATTTATTTTATAGTCACTATAGTATAACTGACAAATTAGAGACTTTTTACAAGTAGGTATGTTCTTTTCACTACATGTACTAATTTCCATTTCCATAAAATTACATACGTTCATAAACCTAAATCGTAAAATTATACTTGGCAAATTTATTCGCATGCCTTAAATAAAAATAATTTATGAACAATCTTAAAGAAAATGCAATAAATTTATATGTCTATTGGTAGATAGATCTATCACTTTTATTATCCTGTAAGAAGATAGGTTCTATGCTACGGTAGTGTATTTATGAATAAATACAATGGGACATTATTCGTTACTTTTCATTTCTTTACAGAATGCCTTCTGTTATAACTTTGCATTTGAAATGAATTAAATCAGGTGGTTTGAATGCGTGAGAATATAATAATAATTATTCAGGAATATTTTTGATTTAGATAATAATTTTTATGGCCTTTTTTATTCAGTGTTTCAATCGAATTCTGGATATTGAGCTTCTCTAACTCCATCCATTTTTATCTGCCTCCACAATAATCTGGAGTATTCTTTCAAATCATCGCTTCGTCTCAATGAGTTCGTCTCGTTGACTGTTATAGGGACGCTGAATTGAATGTTCTTGTATATATATATATATATATATATATATATATATATATATATATATATATATATATATATATATATATATATATTAGAGTGACCGGATCTCATAGAGGGGAAAAAAAAAATGTCGGAATCTTGTTCGTCTGGACCCCACAAAACGATTCCCCTTTCCAGATATTGAGATAGCCGAAATTTGAGCTCGATTAAACGACGTTAACCCGTGCCGCTCGTCGCTCAAAGTTTGAAAAAATCCAAATTTTTGGCCAAAAAGCTGACATATGGAGCCATAACTCCAGAACGGTAAATAATAGAAACACGCTTAATATCTCAAAAGAAACCTAATGTTGTTCTTCAAAATTTATATTCTATACATAATTGTTGTTATTTTAAGTCAAACCGAGTTACAACAGCCTTTAGCCCCACAAACGTGACCTGGTACCACTAGGAGCATACTTCGTATATTTTTGTTATTAAGTGATAAATTTTGCTTTTTTTTGGTATATTTTTGAGTTTAAAGTAGAAATATAATAAAAAAAACAAGTAATACTGATAAGTCTAATGACATTTTTTATTTTAAAATATAAAAATTAGGTATATAATACATACAAAACAGACACAGAAAAGATACAGACGTAGTACCTACATGAGTTGATAATTTTACATAGTTATCTAATCTATTCTAGAGCTTTTGTTAAAGTAGTTTTTGAAACGTCAGGATATAATGATCGGCATTTACTTACAACTTGCAGGACATATTGCTTTTGGTCTTCATCTTTTGTCAGAAGGTCATTAAAGTCGGTTATTAATTTAACACCACACTCAGCCATATCATTAACTACTTTTAATGTTTTGACAATTTTCAATCCTTCTTGGAAGTCATTATTTTGAGGCCAGGTGTTTGGATGTTGTCTTAGGAAATCTGTTTTTTATATTAAATTGGTCAAAGAATGTAAACGTTTCTTTGGTAAGTAAATTTACCAATCCTCCATCAACTACTTCTTTTAAGTTTTCTTTCCTAACTTTTGGATTTACAACCCTCGCGTGCTGTGATGGATCATCTGTGCTACTGAGCAATTTATTAGCCATTAACAACTTTTCATCGTCTGTAATAGTGGGATCAAAAAACGATAATCCCACCAACTTTGCATTCAAATACCACAAATGGTTCGAAAATTTGTTCAGGGTTATTTCTGCAATGTCGTGGTCACATTCTTTATAGTCTAACAGACTATGCAAAATACTTAAATCTTGCTTTGGTGCAAGATGAGCTTTTGGAGCATTGAACCAAGCTTTACAATAAATTTTAACTAGGAAAACAGAAATGGCACGCACAGAACATTCTTCTTCTTTAGACATCTTAAATTGGCGACGAAAAATGAAAATTTTTAAGCAGTAAATAGCCTTTGCCATCCACCTAGCGTGATGAATGGCTCCTGGAGTTCTAAAACACACAACATTGCCGTCTAGTGATCCAACAAATACGAGAACCAACTGCAATAGCTCCTTGTAGTCATCTCTGGGGTGGCTCTCAGTTAATTTGGTCTCGAATTCGGCAGTAACATTTGCAATTACTTCTGGAGTTAGCTGCTTTTGTATTAGATTGTCACTGATACCTGTGTCGTATTTTCCTTTGTCTATCTTGGGCCACGCAGTGAGGAATCTCTTGAAAATGTCTGGATGAGGTCCAGTGGTTGATCCCATTTTTGTGTCGAATACGCCTCTTAACAGAATTTCCAAGATATGGTGACGGCAAGCTAGGTATAACAATTCTCTTCCTAACATTTGCTCCAATATGACGCATGCTCCTTTGAGTCTTCCCGTGTTGGATGCTGTAGTGTCGAAGCACATCGCCTTGACGGTGTTGAGAAGACCCCATTCATGTAGGCATTCATATACGGCTACGGCTTGCTCCTCTCCAGAGCTGTTTGCTGTTACAGGAACTCCCAGCAGCTGTTCCTTTTCGCCATATGAAATAGCTATAGCTATTCGCTCACATTGTTCATTTTTTAAAACACCCGGTGAAAGTTTACCGTCCCAATGGACAACCACGGGCTCTTTTTCAAGTATGTTTACTTTATCAAAAATTTTTTTATTATATTGTTTTCTGAACATTTGCCTTCTATCATGTAATAAAGTTTTCGAGACTTTGTACTCAAGAGGGTCAAGGTTTAGTGCTTCTAGAGTAGCTATTAAAATTCTCGTGGCATTTCTGTCGGATACCTTACATCGATCTAATAAAATGGACAATTTCATGTTTAAAATCTCTTTAACGCCCCTTGCAAATGACACTTTCATCCTCTTGCTCTCAGATGGTCCTGGATCTTCTGCAGCTTCTTCAGGGATGTCCATTTCCTCCAAGCTCTCAAGTTCCTGGTAGATGCTGTCCTCTTCAGTGTCTTAAAATATCTTCACTAGATAATTGTTCGATCTAACCAGCTCAAAGGCACTTTAGAAACTAAACTGAATAAATAAAAGGTCGGTTGTACGCTGAAGTAAAATCACCATCCCTAAAATAGAAATTAGATTCACCCTCCTTTTTACCTGTCAAACGGGTCTTTCTTTGGTAAACTAGTCAGGTAATCCCCATATAATAAAAGATTAAATTTGAACAAAAGGCTCTTTATGTTTGAAAATTGAGTTCCAAAATACTTTTTAACAAAAAAAAATGTTAATTCCGAGACACATTATGTAAAAACCCGTAAAATTCTTAGAATACTCCCAAACTGGCTCCTACTGGTACCAGGTCACGTTTTTGGGGCTAAAGGCTGTTGTAACTCGGTTTGACTTAAAATAACAACAATTATGTATAGAATATAAATTTTGAAGAACAACATTAGCTTTCTTTTGAGATATTAAGCGTGTTTCTATTATTTACCGTTCTGAAGTTATGGCTCCATATGTCAGCTTTTTGGCCAAAAATTTGGATTTTTTCAAACTTTGAGCGACGAGCGGCACGGGTTAACGCCGTTTAATCGAGCTCAAATTTCGGCTATCTCAATATCTGGAAAGGGGAATCGTTTTGTGGGGTCCAGAAGAACAAAATTCCGACATCGATTTTTTGCGGTCACCCTAATATATATATATATATATATATATATATATATATATATATATATATATATATATAATACATTAAAATTCCGGGTTTCAATCCGTTCGTCTAATAATGAATTTGCAACTCCAACTCAGTTGGTTTCGAGCGGCAGCAGCAGCAAGATCACAGTATCGAGTCGCAGCAGCAGCGGGAGCACTCGAAAATGCCAAATGAGATTTCGGCAAAACGTCGTACAAACGGATATATATATATATATATATATATATATATATATATATATATATATATATATATATGTATATATATAGTCGGAAAATTCCTCCAAGAATCACGATATCTCTTAAACAGATATGTACCGATATATAGTCACAATATTCGGTATATCAGCAGTTTTATATATATATATATATATATATATATATATATATATATATATATATATATATATATATATATATATATATATATATATTGCAAACATCTAATATTAAAAAACTAGTACCTACCTACTCAAAAAAAGACAAAATTAAAAAAGAAATCTTCGCTGTGGTCACTCTCAACAAAAAATGCAAGATACGTAAACACAAAATATAATTCGTAAACACATAAAATTGAGTAAAACCTTGTTTTGTTATTAACTCTTGTACTAAAGAAGAAACTTACTAAAATATGTCTCGACATCGAAAATCCATTAGTAATCACAAACGGGTGAGTACTTAACATAAAATATGTCTACTCCTGTAGACATATAATTTAGTTTTAAGTAAAAATAAGCGCTTAACTGTGCATTTAATTATTATATTTTGTGTATCAACCAGATATATTATGTTTTTGTTTCAATCAAAGTGACAAACTTTAAATTTGTAGTCTCGTTATAGTAGCCTGCATTTGCGTTTGTAATTAGGGAACACCAGCATTTCATAATTGTGTAAACAAAAAAACTCAGCAAAGATATTTATTATAATCAGAATTTGATTGAATTAGCGGTCTATTTTAATTGGTATTGTTAATCCTACAAATTCTGATTTCTTTTATTTACAGTATTTCTCTTAATTACAAACGGCCATAATACACTTCTCGGTGTTACGATGACTTTAATACTGAGGAACCTAAAAATGATTACTGCCATCGTGTCGTATTCTTTTGTTTGTACCTATCTTTATCTTAATAAACGAACCTTGTACCTTCAAGTTATATCTGGCCATTTATTTGTGAGATGTTCTTTTCTTAAAACCTATAGCCTCGAACAGGATCTTACCTAGCCATTCATCAGGTACTACCAAATTCCAACCTTAGTCAGTCACTCTTCGAAATAATATGAAACTAATCTTCTTAGGAAACTCCACAAAACCCCACATAACCGCATAAAAAATATTTAATTCCTTATTAAGAATTAATAATAATTAATTTTATATTATCATCTAACTCCGCTATGAATCAGAATTAAAATTATCTCAAGAATTCATGCGCCATCCATGAATACAATTCGTTTTTAAATGATTTAAATGATGTGTAAAATATTTTATTCAAGCATCATTTGTTTTGTTATATTCCGAGCGGCCTTGCCTGAGGTTACTCAGATTCAATGTTGCCAATTTTTATAATAAATTATTAGTACCTTATCTATTGTTTATCTGATTTTATATTTATTTATCTTTGGTATGCATAACACTGAAAGAAATTTTTTTTTTACATAAGTCACTACGAAAATTTTGAATAATGCTATCGGTGTGACTAGATGATAGTCCATTCTAGAGAGATGGTGGACCATTCCATAAGTTTTAACAACCTTCCAGTTGTCGCAACTCTTTAGTCTTCACAGTTTTCATAACCTTTTTGTTTTCTTAGTTTTCTTAACCATCTAGTTTTTCCAGCAGCCTCAACTTTATAGTTTTCTCAGTTTTCTTAACTTTCGATTTTTTGATTCATAGGTTCTTCGTTATATTGCCCTTCCATCATAAGTGTAGCTGATCCCATTGTATCTTTTCTCCATAAGTTAACTTAACATCTCGCTCGTCAGGGAATCTTCGTATGTAGTCTTTTTAATTTGATCACCTTCATGATGTTGGGATATTTTTATAGTATCTCTGTTTGACGTCAATTAGTTTATATATCTTTGTTTTTTTTTTTAAAAAAAAAGCACTATTAGTGTCTATGTTTCACAATCACACAGTAACATAAGTCTTACTGTCTC
Organism: Pachyrhynchus sulphureomaculatus; assembly: GCA_019049505.1. Lineage (NCBI taxonomy): Eukaryota > Metazoa > Arthropoda > Insecta > Coleoptera > Curculionidae > Pachyrhynchus > Pachyrhynchus sulphureomaculatus. The sequence goes on from CM032456.1 coordinate 51,515,752, forward strand.
GTAGACAGATAACATAGTTACGCAACTCTGATGTAAAAAGTTCTTGCATTTCAACATACATATATTTTCACATATATGCCTGCGAAGAATCCCTGGAAAAGCACTGCCCACTTTTAAGCGTTGACAATGTCAACCACTTTGTCGACTTGAAATCGGCTCCTTTGATGGACTATTAGGTATGTGTACTTAGTACAATTCGTTGTGTCCTACCATCCTGTTCCGTAACTACTTGGATAAGTACCCGTAAATTCTGTTCTCTTATTTGTCAATCGTAGCCTGACTGATGAGCCGCGATAAGGCGAAACGCGTTTAGGAATGGATTTGACGAATAAGAGAACGGTGGATAAACTGCTGAAATATGTGCCTTGTTCGTTTTCAGTTATTTTACATTAACCACATATATTTTTCGTTTGTATTCTGTAGTTGATTTCCTACATAAACTGTTTATCTCATTCGAAGAATAGATCATGTGGTGTCAGTCACAACAGCCATTGTTATCAACTAGTATGGTTAATCTAAACTAATTTTAAAAAATGATTTCCTTGTTTCATACAGATATTTTTGGAGTTTTGTTAATATTACCCTGCTAAGCATCTATATGTAATACTTTAATATCAGATTGAAAGGTCTACGTTATTGTCTATCGTACACTTATAGTCATGATCATACTCTTTTTTGGAAATATGTATATTTTTTATTTTAATTCAATAATTATTAAAGCTATATCTATGACATAACAGATATAATGTTAAGTTCCAACTAATCTACATTACCGTCAACATTATTTATTTCAAATTGTAGTTGTTCATAGTTAACTTTCTTTTCTAATTTAGTTTGAAACATAGAGTATGTACTACGTTTTATATTAAGTAAATTAAGAGAAAATAACAAATATAAAATAAAATAACGGGTATGACTCGGTCTTAAAACTTAGCTATATGCGCACTTCAAACGTAATACGAGTATATTAGAGAAATTAGCAGAACTAACAAATACCCAAAGCCTGACGGATATTCCACTTGTTCAGAGTTATTATTTTAACAGATATACACTATTTTTGCATCATATCCATACGCAAATCTTCATTAAATCAAGATTTGCACAAAAGAGTTCTAATTTTTTAAAGTTTTTAGACCACGAATCCCTTATAGTGGCATAGACAAAAAAAACTATTTCCTATAGGACTTTGTAATACTATATAAATTTTATACAACTAAGAAGGGAAGTTTGAACCCTGTTTTTCAATAGTATATAGAGCCTGTCACCAGATGTGCTAATAAAATAGGAACGTTTCGTATATATATATATATATATATATATATATATATATATATATATATATATATATATATATATATATATATATACGGAAACTCTTGCATTAAAGAGGTGTTAAATCCTGTTGTACGTCGGTTCTAAGGCACTGAGGGAGAAGAATTGCATTAATGGACGATAATGGGCCGCCCCATCTCACAACTGTCCAAACTTTTTGTCAGTAAAACGGTACTGAGCAAATGAAATGGCCTCTGAACTCCCTGGATATGAAAGTTATAGAGAATACATGGGACTTTAAAAAAAACAGAAAAGAAAAATAAACCAATATCCTTTTATTCTGCATGGATTAAGAACTACAGTGCAAGAAGAATGGGAAAGAATTTCCAAGGTCCAGTTGCAGTATGTATGTATAAATATTTGAGCTGGTAGTACCGACTATTAGTTTGGGAAAAACCTGTTTATTTCTCACATAATTTTAATTTTGTTTATTTGACATCAGGCGATATAAGTTCTTTTTTTAAAAAGGTTTTATTATATATATATATATATATATATATATATATATATATATATATATATATATATATATATATATATATATATATACATATACTCGTATATATGTAGGAGCACATTTAATAAACTGAATTTTACTGCCAAACTAACCTACACCTGACAGGCTGCCGTTATACGAAAAAGCTAAGGTGCATGCGCATAATTGATGTGCCGCCTACCTAACGATTATAAACTATCAAATTTTAGGTACAATTAATCTCATAACAGATCAAAATAATAATAGATATTTCACCGCACGCCTAGTAAAAATACTATTTAACCATAATTAAGAAGATTTCTTATCAATTATTTCAAAAGTAATTCGTTATTAATATGCGACAGCAAGTGCGTATATACTCTGAGTCATTGCCACTTAACAGCGTTTAAGTTAACTTTATCCATTTAGAGAAAATAAAAACAGAATATCAAAAAGCTAATAACATTTCCAAGATTAATACCGAAATGGTAAACGATTTTCTTGTAACAAATCTGAGGTTTTTTATTGCTAAAGTGAAAAAATAAGGTAGGTTTAAAAAAAAGTATTTGTTTATTATTTTATGTTTTTTTTTTACCATCAATCTTTAAACCCTAAAAATTTAAATAAAACATATAAAAATATTTTTCTTCATATTTTCTATTCTTTGTACAGTAAAACACATGCAGATGTGTGCAGTAAACTGCACGATATATTTACTGTTTTAATATCGCATGGAATTTACACATATATTTATTTACGAAACTTTATAGACTATTTTAAAAGTATATGCAATATATATTTTTGTCTAAACTTGCCAGAGAATAAAAACTTTTGTCCAAGTTTAAAAATCTGAAAATTTTAAAACTAAATTTTTTCCAGCGTAATAATTTTATTTATCTTAATTGACATTACAATTACTTTACATTAACAGGTGCTAAAGACTTTTGTAAACCTATTTATTTCTATATGTTATAAAGTCTAATTTTTTTTTACTCGTGTACAACAGCAATTAGTCAGTTACTGGTATTTAAATAATGTTGTATGTTTCTTTTGACAAAATTAATTGCAACTTACAAGAAATGCAACTTTCTTTCATTGACCTTTTTTACAACACCAATTTCTATTAGGAATTAGTGATTTTGTATTGATTATTTATTTAAAAACTAATTGTTTATTTTGTCAAAACTAGGTTCAGTTTTTACCAGTCGGATTTACAAAAATGGCCCAAAAGTTATACCCTGTTTAATTCCTATAAAACTTTTAGCTGCCCAAATAATTTTTTACTTTTAATAATATAATATTTTCTATATAAATTTCCAGTGTAAAATGTAGATCTGAAGAAGCTGCATCGACAGCGAAACGCGTCATCGCAATTTAAATAAACCAGTGGAAATTGACTAAAAACAGTCTTTTATTATATATTTATAATGAATTTCCACCAAGTAGAAGCTACAACAATCCAAAATATAAATTTCACCAAATAAATGCTGTTTTAAGAAAATTTAATATTAGAACTTAGGAATAGTTAGAGGATATAAATGTTTACAATTTTAATACTATATTTCATTTATATCAGTGATCTTAATAAAAACAAATTTTCTTGGTCTTATTTTTCACAGCTTTATAACTTTATTTGGCTTACTGGTTCTTTCGTAAATTAGATTAGTTTAAAAAGTTAGATCTTTTTAATAAATTAGATAGTAAGTGTGGTATATTTATAACAATTTTAAAAAGATTTCCGCGTATTTTGTTCAAAATTGCTAATTTCAATCAAATATTCTAAGTCTGTTAAAAATAAATTTCATAAAAAACTTTCTTTTATTTTTCATACCCGGAAATATTTTTGGATTCAAAGTTTTCGTATTCTACGCGTTTTTTAGGACACAAAAACTTTTGAATACACAATTTGAATATTTAAAAGCAACTAAAATAAACCGCCGTTTCAACCAAATGCAAGTTTTGCAGCTCTTAGGGAATCAAGAAGAGTATACTGAGTTATCTATCCATATAATGGTAGTCTATAACATAAATAAGCTGTTAACCCGTTTTTCGTGTGTTTGCTGGCATTTTTTACCGTTTTCCAAAAAATTAGGCATAATAAATCGATTATAAAGTGAGTTATTAAATGACTAGTGTCATTAAAAAAAGAAATTAACTCAAATCAACTACGGGAAAACTCGCCAATCAAAAAATAAATAGGTTAAAGTTTTTAATAAATGAAGGATACATTGTATGAAAAAATGAAATTTTAGTGCATTACATTCTCCTATGAGTTGTTTTAGACGGATTATACTGTTAGAATAGTTATAATTCTTTGAATAATAAACTTTTTCAGGATAAATGGTTTAAAATTTTTAGTATGTGATGTAATTATACGAAAATAAAAAAAAATACAGTGCTCCTTCGGCAATTAGAATATTGAAATATAAAACTTGAAGTGTAATTAATTTTTGGGTTACTAAGGAATTATTTTAAACAAACAAATTTTATGTTTTTTATTATTAAATTTATTGTAAAGGGTCTAGTTAAACTACAGCAACACTGAAAATATCACGTTCTTGTTAACAATCAGTTATATTGTTTATTTGTTTTGTTTACCAGTGGTAGAACGAAAACAATTACTTCATTTTATTTATTTCATCATTTGTTTAAGGTGGATTTTTTATTTTATTATTAAGATCCCGCCATATAAGACAATTTTCTGTAATTAGGCTTGCTACCAGGACGTACCAGTTTCAATAGAATAAGTGGTTTCCATAACACCCTGTGTACATATATATATATATATATATATATATATATATATATATATATATATATATATATATGCATATATATTAAAACTTGTTAGTTTTGTGGATTTCCTAAACGCCATGGTTTAATAACTCGAAACAATGAAATGTTTTGTTCCAGCAATTAAATAGTATTAATATTTTTCATTAAAGAAATAAGAAGTGAAATAAAATTCGCGATAGTTCGCGTTCTTTTGGTTGGGAAGATGCGTTTGAAATTGAAATTTCTCAGTAAGTCGATTACATTATGTTTGTTTATATAAACAGAGTCCTCACAAGTAATATATTATGTATTGATTTAATTTTTGCTGAGCAGAATATATTAATAGTACAGGTTCCATCTTAATGTAATTGACGAAGCCTGTGGCTGTATTTCCTGTTCTGGGTATGCCCTACATATCCTCCTGCATTGTAATGACTTCTACTATGGGTATGATTCAACATCCGTTGCTGAGACTGAATTATTAGATCATAATCGATTAAATAATTCCGGTACTAGAAAAAAATATTTTTTTATTTTTTGAGCTGTTATTGTTATTATTACCTGCTAATAAATACTTATTACTATTATAATTATAAACCAAGATTATGTGTTATGTATTTTCCGTTTATTCACAGGAAAGTAATTAAGCAACTTACTGCTTACTGTGATGAAAGTAAAAGAAATATACCATAAAATGACTCATGTTTGCGAAGCAAAATCTGCAGCGGAAACTAAAATGGACCATTCCCTTTTATTACTCTATTGTTACAATAACTCTAACTACTAGTGAATGACAATTATCAAAAGCATATTGGTATATATAATTTTTGAATATAATTTTTTAACTCCTTTATTTTAATATTTAATAATCTAGAGGAAACATCGAATCAGTAGACTTCTGTTGAGAAACCACGTAAATAATTTTTCGAGTACGGCTAAAAAGAGTATTTTATACTTCTCTTGCCTAAGGGAAGTATTGAGTGAAAATTACACTTTGAGATTTTTGCATTTCAGCTGATTTTAGGGTTTTTCAGTTCGATCCCGAAAAATATAGTCACTCATTTTCGTCTATCGGTCTGTCTGTCTGCTATTACGAACTCTCAAACAAAGTGATATATCGATTTCAATATTAGTAGACCCACTTGATGATCGTTAGCAATATAGTTTAAAGGATAGGAGCTGAAAAGGGAGAGAACTAGAGGGGTTACTTCACTCGTTTCATGTTATAACTACTCTTCGAGGTTCTTGGACTCTTGAGATCTGAAATATGTGGTTAAAAGTTACTTATAGTTTAGTATGTAAATGGTTAAAGAGGAAGCAGAGGTAGTTAGACGGATCGCTAAATATATATCATCACAAACATCCTTTTTAGAGTTCTTGGAATCGAAGAATTTAAAAATTGTACTATTTTTTCGTTATCGTCTATTATTTATGACTAAGCATATGGAGGGTTAAAAAAGTTGTAAAGAATTAGGATTGCTCAATATACGAGTATATCCTATTAAACATCCTTTGCAGAATTCTTAGAGTCAAAAAATTTAAAATTGTGTTTTTTTCTCATTACTTCATTTATTTTGAATCATACATATAAAAGGTTAAACACGTGGTGGAGGTAATTCGACAAGTAGCCCCGTATATATCGTATTTTACACCCTTTTCAGATTTTTTAGATATGAATAATTTGAAAATTGAGTTACTCTTTCAATATTTTCAGCTAGTTATAGGAAGGGTTAAGGAGGTAGGGAAATAAGTTAAAGGGGTTGGTCCGTATATATTGTATTATATTTTTGATATTTTTTAGAATCAATTAATTGTAGTATTTTTTTCATTATTTTCAAGTATTTCAAATCAAACATGTAAGGATGGGTAAGGGAGATAGGGGGCTTGTTCCGTATACTTCGTATTACAAATACGTTTGTGGAAGTTTGGATTCGAGTAATCCGCAATTTGTATTTTTTTTTTGTTATTTTCAATTTAAAAGAAAGATTATGTGGAAACAGGTGAGATGTGTTGACGAATAACCTTAAGAAAGCATTAGTATTATGTGACTTTTTACTTTTTTCCAAAAAAAAAATATAGTTTTAAAAAGTAATCATTCGCTTCTATAGAAGCTTCCAATATTTAGTAATTGATCTCAGAAATTATTATTTTCTTCTTTAAAATATCTGGTAGAAGGGAGTATTCTTTAGGATGAGAAACTCAAATTTCGTATTTATTTTATTACGTGTGTTTGCAAGATAAATACTGGTGGTAAATAACAAAACCAATTTTTTTAGTGTTTCGTACGGAACACTTATCACTTCGATGTCTGTCCGTCCGTGTGTCACACCCGATTTTCTCCGAAACTATTTGACATAAAAAATTGAAATTTAATACTAATATAGGAATTGATGGCATCATCAGAGCCGTGTAATTTGGAAAATTAAATTTTGACTTAAGAGGTTAGTTTTGGGGGGTGAAATCGGAAGCGAAAAAAAAAATTTTTTGGGGTGTCAAATGAAAGCTTGTAGAAACACGAGTTCGAAAGTATATATAATGCAATACTTGTACACACTTTTCTTTGTATTATTTTTAAAAAATCGGGAAAAATCGTTGTCCCCCCGTTGTTCTTTACTACAAATAATTTCTTGTAATTTTTATTTTCTTTTTCAATGACCAATAGTTTTTTTTACAACTTCACTAAATTATAAGCTAAAAAACTTAAAACATCTTCTTAATTCTTTTTTAAATATAATATTACATGAATATTATTAATACTATTGCGAAAAAACCAAAAAAAAAATATCTGTACTTCTTTGATTGAAGAGGAATTTGTAAGAGGAACACAATTCATGAGATTAATAAAATTTAATATTTCAATAACATTACTCTTATGATAAAATTTTTTGCTTTATTCAAGGTGACCCTTTACGGACAAGACACATCAAACCCTAATTTACAGGGAAAACAATAACGAATGTCTAACAATATACAGTAGGTATCATTTTAAAAGGTTTTCCTTGACACTGTTGTTTAGCAACCATGTAAGGTATCGAAAAATTATTACAACCACTAAATATGATCATAAGTCCTAAATAAATTTAAGTGATTTTTTTCATAATAAATCCGACAGACAAAACTTCTAATTTATATGTTAATGAATAATCAAATTTATTAACAACTATATATGTAATCTTATCTAACTGAACAAACTTTTGCTAAGACCGTCACCGACAAAGCACCATTCAAATAATAAGTATGATGGCAGCACCTTCCAACGACCGCCGGATTCCGCCGGAATTCCTCACACTCGCGACTGCAAGAATCTTGCTCTTTTTTATCCTCAGGCCAAAAACCGACGACCGCGACGCGTTCCGTCACGACGCTCTTCTTCACCGGTGGACCAGCAGTGTTGCCATCCCCGCCCCGGCCAGTATTTAAACTAGCGGCGCGCCACTTTATCCGAGTTCATTTCTTCGCCGTCCCTGGTGCAAGAAGAGTCATTTATTGCCGGGACGTTCCACGCGCTTCGCACTTCTTATATCAACTTTGACCGAGATAACATCCCTAAGAATAATATTTTAGGGACCATCACAAGTCTTTCATATATGTCAGTTAATTTATAACTCACTCGAGTCGCGAGAAAAAAAAAACGCGGATGCAAATTTTGGAAAAACTATAGGACTGTCTTATTTATGATCCTCGAAAGGGATCATTGAGTGCGAAGTTCCTTTTATAAGTTTTAAGAAGTTTTTATTTGAGGTAAGAGTGATTCAGTTGTATCAGTGATAAGATTTTTATTTTGTGAATAAATGAAAAAGTGGTTTTTGAAGGAAGTGCCCTTGAAATTTTGGATTTTTCTTATCAACGCAATTTTTTGGACATTTAAGGAATATTAAATTTTTGGCGTCTCAAATTTTAAGGTAAGATTTAGCTGGTCTGTTAATTTTCTTGCCAACCTTACTTCAATAGGACCGCAGAAAAAATATTTTGTTTATTATTTTTTTTATTATTAATGCTGATGGGAAATATTATTTTTTGTTTGAATGTAGATGCATTTCTTAAAATTAAAATATTTAAAAAATTGATTTATCAACTTTCCGATAATTTTTTTAAAGAAATATTATGAATGAAGATATGACAGATTTAAGTATATTAACATATTTTTATTTTTTATCAAAAAAAAAAAAAAAAAAAATGAAAATTCATTATTAACCATAATTACTTGCTTTTCAATTCCTCATCAGCAATTCAGAATAATTATTCTTGAAAACTTTTTATTTGGTGGGAGATGGCGGATTTTATTTATGGGGTAGATATAAAGTTTTATATTTTTCTTCATTCAAGAAGTTACTAAGTTTGTTAAGTAAGGTTGGTAAATAATTGAAAAAGCCGGCAAATCTTAGCTTAAAGTAAATTATATGTGCTAAGCAATGCGAGTTGAATTTGCTTAGGAAAGGACTGTCTTGTGATATCTTAAGTTAATAATTTGGTGTTGTGACAAAATTTTATTAGTTTGGTTTTGATTTAAACGAACGTAGCGTAAGGAAACAATTTTTTTTTTAATGTTTTTTGGGCCAAAATTATTTTTTTTCACCAACTAGTTACACCAAAAATATGAAATACTTATATATACATACATATAAATATATATATATATATATATATATAATATATATATATATATATATATATATATGTATATATATGTAGGTGGGCTTCCTGTGTAAAAATTACTTTTGGAATCATTTATGACAGCAGTCTGCAGCCGTACCTCCAAATCATCCTAACCGCAAGAACAGTGTTAATTTAAACCGACAAAATAATATTTTATATATTAATTATTACTGTATATTTTTATTACTATATTTTCATATACATATAAAATTTTTGCAGCAATGCTTATTATTAAATAAAAAGGAAAATGAAATGTAAGAAATTATAATGACTCCTAAATGATATAAAATTAAGGATTAGGAAAATTGTCAACAGATACAAAAAAGTTTACAAAGAAATTAGTTATGAGAGTCATCTAAATATACATACTCTCCAGAAGATATGAGATGTCAGTCAATGTAATAATAATACGCAGCATATTACAAACCCAAAAAAATTACAATGGATCCTGAACTAGTTACTTACGTTATAAGCAAAAAACCAGTTACCAAACCAGACCATATAATTGGAATCTTCCACATTATTGAAATAAACATAATTTTAAAAACAAGTTCTAATATGGTTACTACTCTCTGATATAAAAAATGTATGTGGAAAATGCAAATTTAAATTTCAACAGAACTTAACAATCATACCTGAATATTTGATTGGTATACTTAGTATTACCACTGCCTGCATAATACTGTATAATGAATGTAATAAATTTTTTAAGTTACAGTTGAGTTTCTCAGTAATCGGTAATTTTTTTTATTCTATTAATTTTGCCACTTCCGCGATAATCCTACTTAAAATAATGATCGGAATATATAAGTCAAGCCGAAATATTATATATCAGATAATATTTAATTTAGATATATGTCATATGAAATTTGTCTAGAATTCTCCAAACATCCCAAAAATTTAAGAATTTATTAAAATATATCGTAACCTTAAAAAACTCTGCTAAATGTTGTTGGTATACATTATGTAAATAAAAAAAAATATTTAAGTACTGAGAGCATTTACCGTGGTAATAATTAACAGCCTGAAAATTTCTTTAGATAAAGTTATGTTATAACAGACCACATACAGAAATAATTATTTTTTATTAGCAGGTTACCAAAAATTAAGTCTGAAAAAAGTGTCGACCAAAATGTTATTTAATTAGAAATTAACAATAATCGATGAATTAAATTAACGTACTTAGTATTACCACTACATAATTTATTTGTCATACCTTTGTATTTAAATAAGTTTAAGGTGTCGTAGAAACAATTAAGTATTTTTATTATCTCGTTTTACAAGGAATGGTTATTTTTCGAGGGAATAATTCAAATAAGATGATATCTATTTTAATCATAACGAACCTCTAATTCGGAAAATATAACACATATTATTAAAGAACATTAAAAAAAAACATATAACTTATAATAAAATTAGGTGTTTCTGTGTTCACTAGTCATTGAATTCCCTGGATATGGTTGAATTTATGTGTTCGTAAAAGTCGTGCCAACTACTAATTGTAGTGAAGTATTAAAAAATTCTTATAATGTGTAAAAAAATAATTGTTTTGGAAAAATATTGCAAAAAAACTCAATCGATTCGATATGTTAAATTATTTTGTCACTTCATGATCAGATATATATTTTCTTGTTTATTTTATTTTAAGTAATTTTTTTTACAAAGCTTTTGTACTTTTTTTTCGTTAAAAGGCCTTTTTTTTAAAGAATTTTTTGTTAAATCTGAAACTCAATCCAAAAAATAACATCAGTCCCAGAATACATAGACATAAATAATCTCCTCAGAATGTATTTAAAAGCTTCAAGAGGCAAAGAAAAAATCTAAATCTTCATCACACGAACATCGAAAAATACACATCCTAGAAAATGGAGGATTTAAGGAACTATTCGTTGGATAAATAAATTTTTAGGGCGAAAATTCATCTGAGAAACACTGAATGTCTCTGGAGTCAAAAGATCGGGAGAATCAATTTTTCAATTAATAACATTATAAAATTACATTAGCAATCTATTAAATCTATTTTGAATAGATTCTAGGCGTGAATTAAAAGTACTGTATATCGAATTCCAGACCGTGGTTGTACAATTAAAGCGACTAAGCAGGTAAGCATCATCAAATATCATACCCGTATTTAATTGCCTAAAGATTTTACATACCCAACTATAACAAGTCCTAATAAGAAAAGAAAATTAAGCAGAAAAAATGTTTAGGCGAATTGAAAATATCGAAAAAATAATATAACTTTCAGATTCTTCTATACTAACTTCGAAAAGAACGTATATCACGAAATATACGCGCAACCCCTCTAACGTCTTGGTCACCTTTTGTACGTTTCGATATAACACAATATTTTGTACATTATATCAACTCTCAAGAAAAATTTTTTAATACCGTAAAAATGTATGTATTATTTAGCGACCCTATTGCCTTTTTTCACTTGAGCGATATCTCTCAAAAACCATAGGTTTCATTCCTACTTCAATTATTATATGTGTACCAAGTTTGAAATCGATATCTCATTTCGTTCGAGAATTATTGTATCAACAACCTGACAGACCGACGGACAGAAATTGAAAAATTTTCATGACCTATGGACTGGAAAAAGTGAAAATGCAAAAATCTTAAAAAGTAATTTTTCCTGAACACAATACTTCCTGTAATATTTGAAGTAATAAAAAAGAATTGTAAACAAAATCTTTAACGGAAGTATTTTAATAGTACCAAGAATGTACGACCATTGAAGTAGCTCTCATGTTAAAATTTTATAATTTCGAAATGTTATGTAACTTTAGTATAAAGAAGTAAAGCTAAATAAATACAAAATACTCAAAAAAAGATACAAATAGAATAAGAAGATTTAAAACAAACAAACAAAAAAAAAAGAAAAATTTCAAGAAGACACATTATATACATATTTTTGTATAGATTGCATTGTGCATTAATCAATTGTCAATTCTATCTCCAATTACTGTACTCGTACTCAACTTTATCGCTAAGTAACAAGCCGACCCCAGCGACGCCTCCGTCACGACGTATTCGCTTCCTCTCTTGCGGATCATTGCCATCTCCGCCCCGGTCGGTATTTAAGCTAACGGCGACTCACCTTATCTCAGCTCATTTCTTAACTGTCCCTCCTGAAAGAAGATTCACATACCGCGACTTTAACCGCGATTCGAACTTACTGTATTTTGCTAACGCTGATCGTGTATACTTGTATCCTATTCCAACGGATGTGGCTAAGAAACTCTGAATTCCTGGAAAATTTTCGGATAATTTATCGAGGAAAAAATTCAAAGCTTAACTTATGAAAACTTCGGGACTTTTATTTTAGTTTGCATAGAAATAATTAAGTGTTAATTTTCAGTTAAGGGGTTTTGGTCAAAAGGTAAGATAACCCTATTGTAGATCCAATCTATAATTATAAAAGTAAAAAATTATGGTTTTTAAATTAAGTAGAAAAACAAAAATGTACCACTCCATAAATAACTCTGCCTGATAATTGCTTGCAAAGTGGTCCGTATCAATAATTCTGGTAAAAAAAATGTTAAAAATAAGTGATATTTTAGTAGTTATAGACATGGAAGCAAATTCTTAAAAATTTGCTTAGTTTCTTGTTTTAATGGAAATTTTCCTTTCCTTACTAAAGAAAAAATCACGCGTCGAAGTTTTTACAGTTTTTGAACGCTATTGCTTCAGGAGTAGGGGGTAAAAAGGAAAATATTTCTTTTATAGTTTTAATAGTATTAAGACAATTATGAACCGCTTCTATAAAAATCGAATTTACCAGGAAATATTACTGCTTACTACAATAATTTTTACTACCCTGTATAAAACCGGATGGCCTTCTTATTTAGACAAATCAATTTGTATTTATATTATTGCTACAAGCTAATCAAACCTAATTTTGGCGCAAAGTAAATATAAACTTATTGAAATTTTTTTAGTTAAGCGCCATTACTGATTTAACTCGGAAATCCCGTACAATTAAAATAATTCAAATTTGTTATTGTTAAAGCAACATGCTCAATAAGAACTTTTAGATGAGTAATCTCATAAATACGCTGGTAATTCTCTAAGAAATACAAGCCTTTTTTTAAATGAAGTTTTTTACGTTTAAAAATTTCACAAGTAATAACAAAAATCTGTCATTCTAAAAGTCCTACATTCATACATTCTGTACTTGCCTGAATGTTTTCAAAGGAGGCTTTGTCTATTTATCTGCGTTTGTACTTCTTATATTTTTCGAAATTGGAATGCACCTATCACTAAGATAAAACACAATGCCCTGTTTATATAACAATAACTTTCACAGTAACTCAAATCACTGATCAGTTGCTAGGGGATGGCGTGTGATGTCTCTTGCCACTCTTAACTTTAAATATTGTTTTAAAGATTTTTTCTTATATATAAAAATGTATGTCCTTTATAATAAATACTTTCGATTTATTAGTACAAAATATTTTAATTTAATTAAGCTGAATGAGCTCATTCCCAATCCAGTCATAAATTGTCAGTTAAAATTGACTGTCTATCTGCTTAAACGGCAAAAATCAATATTTTTGATAATTTTTTAAGATATATGTGTACGTAAAATAATTCATTTAAATATTTAATAATGTAACTGTTTAAATTTGCTTATTTTTTTCCAGCGGATGTTGAGGATCAAGGTTATTAAATAATGAAAGAATTTTTAAAATGTTTAAATTTTGTATTTTGGTTTTATTTTATTTATTACAACAGCGATATTAACGTATTTCTTGAAGACCTCGATAATCCGTTAGGCGAGAAACCTGTTTCCAGAATTAAACAATGTAGAAACTTTGACTATTAAATTTTAAAAGCAACTAACGTTTTTATTGTCCTTGCTAAATGGAAACATTATATTTTGTATTAAAGAACTTACCCTCCTAGATTTTTACATTTCTTCACGTTTCCGGATCTCTAGATCACGAAAAAGGACAGTCTTCCATTTCAGTCAGTCTATCGATATGAAATTAAATATTATTAATATTTACCCTCCCAGGTTAGTTCAGGTTATTTATTTAAGGTAATAAAATTTGTAGCATAAAAAAGTGACGGTTTCTGGTCCCTAGTTAGATATCATTTAACATAGTATCGTTAGGAGATTAAATGGGTTGTTTTGTACATATATATATATATATATATATATATATATATATATATATATATATATATATATATATATAGGTCTTCTAATCTCGAAGAATGATGATTCCTTAATATTCGAGACGAGCTTAAAAATACATATTTTTCATTATTTTTTTTTTTTAAATTTGAGAACAAATTTTTTTTCTGGAAAACAAATTTGACCAAAATTAAGATATTACGATACCTCAACTAGCGTGCTGAATATTCCAACTTCCCATCCTTGTGAATTGTAGGTTTTTGAGTTGAAACTAACAGTTTCAATAAATTTTAAAACAACGTATATCCAACTGATTGGTCTTTATTGAACTTAACCTACAAAATTTTATAACCATTTTAAGGCTAAAATCAGCGTAAAGAACGTAAAATTCTTTGTTCATTGCGGTCCATTACATGAATGAAACGAACTGGTTATTCTTGACATTAAACTGTTTATTAAACTTGACAATGAAAAGTTTATTTCTCTTATAAACGATTTTATTTACTATGTTTTTAATATTTACACACGTTTTTATCTAAAAATAGATTTAAAAGATTTACATATTATAGATTATACTGTGATAATATTAACGTATGCATTTTTGTTTAAAGATTTATGGAGATTCTTGAATTATTCAACCTTACACTTTTATTTGACGCATATTTTAAATTAATAACGTTTCTTAATATTAGGTTTCCTTTCTAATGCATTATCTCCGAAAATTATGCCTTTCAATCGATTTTTTAAAATCGAAAATAATTATTTTTCTTACTACTGTGAAAAATAAATATTTCTGTATCATTTTAACATGCCATGAGATTACAAAAACCTATAAAACTAACTAAACTTCGTGTCTAAGGTTCAAAAATAGGTTATAAAATAGATAACAGTATCATTCATTTTTAGTGTTCCATACGGAACACTTCGGCGTCTATCTGTCCATTTGTCTGTCTGACACACCCCGATTTTCTCTCCGAAACTATTTGCCATAGAAGGTTAAAATCTGGCACTTATATAGGAATTGATGGACTCATCAGAGCCGTGTAGTTTTCAATGTTAAATTTTGACTTAAGGGGTTAGTTTTGGGGGGTGAAATCGGAAGAGAAATTTTTTTTTTACTAATTGCATAAGACTGACTTGCACTTGGCTAAAATTGCCAAAATGACTTCTTGATTACATGAAAAATTCCATATGGTGGATGATTTAAATCCCGGAAACCACAGAGTATGCAGCCTTTAGTCTTCAGGAGACAGCTTTCCCCGACGTTTTGTGCTTTACTGACATAATATTCACCCGTAATAGTACTATTTCATTTTTTAAAGGCGACTAACAAACTCCCTTGGGAATCTCAAAACATGCCTTTATTGGCTGTGGGAATTTAGTATGACACCATCCGTACATTCACATTTACACGTAAAGATCATGGTACACGAATCATGTTTTCAGCTCCCGTCAGAATTAAATCTATTACATCTTTTTCTTGCCCTTCATAGAATATTAGAAACTCAGTACAGCACCCCATACGTCCTTGGTTCTGAAGACAATTTAAATGTTTGTTTATACTCACTTTGTGCATACTGAGATGATCGTATAAAATTCGAAAAACTGTGGTTTTTAAAAGTTCACACATTGTTAATAATCCTTAAGCTTTTAGTAGCCTATTTTTATCATTTCTTCTCGTACCAGCGTAATTCTTTCTGAAGTGAATTGTACAGAAAGTACTAGGCCTTCTATAACCAATAATATTCTTTCGTCAAAAATTTGACGACTATACTTCTGTTTACAATAGCTAAAGTACTATGGATGATAGAGCTACAAAATAAAAACTTCAACCCAACAGAACATAGAATGGGGAGTTGACGGAGTTAGACCTGTTCATACTTGTTTTAATATGTATGGGGTCATACATTTTGGACCTTACTATGTACTTATGTATTTTATCAATATTTCCTATATGTTGTACAAATCTACAAATATATTGTTTAGTATTTATTTATTGTTTAATGTTCAGGTTAATTTAGATCAGTTCAGATTGTACTAACAGAAATTTTGAAACGTATCTAATTTTTTTTACCTTTTAGGGCCAGAGAAGATATAACCACCAGAGTAAAAAACTAACGGTTCTCTGGTTTAGTTTTAATGCAAATTTGCCAATTAAAAAGTATTATAGGCTTAAAGATACGCTGTCGTTTTATTTTTATATCATAATATTTAGGCTGGAACCAACAGAAATAAAAATTACAAGTAATTAAAAGTAAAAGAAATTGAATAAAATTCTGTATTTAAAATATCTCTTTAATGTACAACTATTAATTATTAATTAATTAAAAATATATGTACTCAGCATAATGGCTGTTATAAGTGCACTAAACTTTATTAGGAAAGTTTCAGAGGGCGGATTAAGTAGGAACCTTTAAAATTTATTTTTAAAAATGACAATGGCGCATCAAACAGAGTATTTTTCAATTTAAATAAGAAACTAAAGTCGGAGAATTGCCTTCCCCTAAAGAGAGATCATGAGTTATAAGTTTGTGCTGTCAGTTCTATAGTTAAATTAATTTAATACTAATATATCTCATAAAAAGAAGAAGCCCCAATAATAACTGTTTTTTTTTACGTTAATGTTATGTATTTGGGTGGGACCTAGCGCCAGTTTCTCATTTGCCTCAAAATATGATCCAAAATACCTAAAAAATTCGATAAAATAAATGTCATCATGTTTTCTGGCCTTTACTCTCAATGTATTATATGTAAATTAAGGCCGATTGTGTTGTGCAAAAAGACTAAATTGGTAATAAAATAAGTGGCCCATGGCCGCTAATATTGATTATTAATGATAAATACCAAAGAATTCAGTATTTTCTTTAGGTATTTAACTTACTTTTGTTTGATTTGTATGCATCGAATGCATCGAATAAATTGTACTTAAGAAGTTTGTATATTCCTCCAGGGTCGGACTGGATTGAGTGTAATAGGTTTTTTTTCTCGCGAAGAACTTACGGTAACCATTATTTTATAAAGACAAACATGCAAAAATGTAAAGTTTGCGGTTATTTATTTTTTAAAAATTATATTTTTGAACACAACTGTGTCACTTATATCGTGATCACAACCGCACGTCTTTCATAGAAATTCACATACAGTTCTCGTACCATGTGATACACAATGTTAGTATTTTTTTACCCGTCTCGCACTTAGGATGTGCCGTGATGACTCATCAGGGAGTCTTTATACTTCTGTATTGTAGTGTACTCTTGGAGAAACCGTGTAATCGCGCTTGAGCTCTCTTCAATTCTCTTAATTTTCGAACTATTGCTGACACTAAAAAGGGTCTCCTCAGAGACCGTTACCTATTGCTCGGTATAACATATTTTCCGCTAGTCTAGTCCAGATCCAAGGTTAATTCTCCCAAAAAAATACGACCATACTTGTTCAATCTCATTTTCTACGTCATGGGATTCGACCCCTAACAGCACATAGCGGCATTTTGCTATTAGATCTTCGACTAGGAAGTTTTTGGATTCATGTTTCACAATTCAAAGTCCGAAAACGCCATGACTTGACCTGTAGAATTCTAAACCCAGGAAACACGTCCCCGTACTTCCAATTGACTAATGCTTAGTTTTTTGAACTATTAAGAAAAAATGGATAGAAGATGAATAATTAATTTTACAATTATCACACAATAGAAAGAAAACTGTATAAAATAGAAAAGAGAAATCCAATATATTTAGTTTTCGTGACCATCAGTTCTTTTCAATTTCAAAACTAACCATGCCAATGGTGTTATACTATTTTAATCATAATTTGTCGCCGTGTCTGAAAGTTCTTTACGGTTGCGTTAACGATATGTCGAGAACTATAAATCCAATAGTACTCTTTCAGCGTTAAACAAAGCGACAATTCTCAAAACGTACAGCTCTGCATTCGTGATTTGCAGGAAAACGCATGAAACGAACTCTATCTCTGTGACAACAGTGTAGCCAAGCGTATTTGAAGTATTAAACATTCAACTCTAAAAGGGTGCTCATCTAACTTTTTCTTAAGGCATATTGAATATTCTAGTCCGGCTCTATCTACGCGAAATGTACTTAACGATGACTTTTGTTAATTTCTCTCTAAGACGTGACCTTTTCCCCAGAGAAACAACAAAAACGCTTTTGTGATTTTTTGCGTCTGGTACACACATTGTAAGACTGGATAAGGACTGTTTACTTTGGTATATTAATATTTACACATATTTATTAAACAGCCTTGCTTCAAGAGTGGTTTTTCAAATTTTTATAACTGGTATATCTTGTTTGCTGATTTTCATTATTGATATAATATAAATTGTAAAGGAAAACGCTTAAAATTAATTGGGAGATGGCATAAATAATGGTCTCATTCAAATAACTTTAAATAATAATTTATCAAAAGGAACGTAAATTTCTGAAAAAAAATTTAAGTCATAATAAATTTTCATCGAATTTCAGAGTAGTGTCAAACAAAAAGTAAGTAAATCTAAAGAGAAATTTTATTATTAAAGCTCTATTTTTCTGGGGTTAAATTGTTATTAAAGAAATACAGTGTATTGAAAAATAAAAATCACATATTCTGTTCAAAAAGAAATCAACCTTTTCGAAAATAGAAACAACTAGTAGCGTCAGCTGCTATGTCATTGTCTTTTGATAAATGGACGGAAAATAAGTTTGAAATAAGGAATTGAGGTATAATTTTGTCTTCAATTTCGTTTTACTGAAACGTATTCAATGCTCCAAAAATCATATGTTGAATGTTAACCAGTACTCAAGTATATGAAAGGTTTAAGCGATTTCAAAGTAATTGTGAGATGTCTGAAAATGATGAAAATTCGTCCCGTTGAAATACTGGAATGAAGGACGCTTGCATTCATAAAGTGTTTCATTTCATTAAGAAAGACACGCATAATCACTATTGTGATTTATTCTAGATGAATTGAGGATTCCAAAATTAACTGTACACAATATAGTAAGGGCTAGTATAGATCTTTATTAATTAAATTGGTGATTTGTTCCCTTCAACTTGGTCGACCTCGTTCGGCAAATGAGACAGATCGTAAGCAAGAACGAAATTTGTGTATGGGCTTATTAGCCATATTTACTAGATTTAGCATAAACCTCCCAATGAAAACTTAATCGTGGCAATAACCGGCGATATTTAATTGCCAAGCTGTAGTTTCTCTATGTTTTTAGGCCGCTCCCTGATTTGTCGGTGCGGTATCGTTTTTCTCGATGTGCTCGGTATCGATTCGGTAACGAAAACATGCCGACCGCCTATATTTCAATGACACCCACCTAACTTGCTCCGCGCCCGCGTATCCCGCGCATGTCAGGCACACCGAGAAAAACGACACCACACCGACAAATCAGGGAGCGTTCTTAAAGACTGAAAGAAATCTTTATAAATATGAGTTATTCTCGAATAAATAAATGTTATTTTACTCTAAAAATACTAAAAGTGCAAAAAACCTGAAATTGAATGGTTATGTGTATATAATAACTAACTTAGTTTGTTTGAAGTAGGCACAATATTTTTATGTCATTTAATGGACAATAACTACTCTGTAAGTATACGTAAGCAATAAAGAATACTTAACTCTTAATATTTTTCTCACCAACTTATTGACACCTCAGAGCCACTACCAATGTTTACTTATCTCTTCGCAGTCACTTGTGACCGATGATTACAAACATAGCTGTTCCCACGAAAAATCTAAGAAAATATTAGACACCGTTTATACTTAAAAGTTTAAACAACTTTGGATATATCGACTTTTGTCTATTTAATCTATAAAAGTTAAAAAACCTGTAACTGTAAAATGCTTTATTTTACTTTTTTACTTGGTATATTTGAACTTAGTTCAATGAGAATTTCAAGCTAGTCACTATTAACTGAGATATAAATTGATATTTCAAATATTTTTTCCTCGCAAGTCTTTAGATATTCGCATCGGTAGATATTCAGATATATTTTTTAAAGACCCGGCACTTTACCTCAGAAACGCGCAGTTCTAAAATAAATACTGAAGTTGACTCTTTCACACTAAATCATGCCTTAATGCAAGGATTCTAAATTGATATTTCAAATATAACACGTAGGCTGAAAAGTTTTTGGTCTAGCTAATTAAAACACATTTTTTTGCAAAATTCAACTTTATTCATCTATATAGTCTCCTTCAAGAGCGATACAATCAGTCCAACGTTTTTCTAACATTTTTATATCGTTCTTGTAGACGGATTTGTTTTTGCCTTCATAGCAGGCCTCAGATTCGGCGATAACTTCTTGGAGTCAAATCTCTTTACCGCGAGCATTTTTTTGAGATCTGCGAATAGATAATACTAGCTGGGGACTAAATCTGAAGAATACGGTGAATGAAGCAACGATTCGAACTTCAATTTATACAATTTTGCCATCGTAACCATTGACGTGACACGATGCATTGTCTTGATGAAAGAATACTTTTTTCTTGTTCATTTGGGGCAGTTTCTTTGCGGTTTCTGCCTTCAAACGCACCAAAAACTTTTTAAAATATTCGCTATTGATGGTTTTTCCCTTCTCAGCATAGTCGATGAAAATTATTTAATGCTCATCCCAAAAACAGTGGCCAAAATCTTCCCAGCCGACTGTTGTGTCATTGGTCGCTTCGGGCGACTTTCACCAGCTGCTGTCCTTTCAGCTGACTGCTGATTTGATTCCAGTGTGTAGTGATGGATCCATGTCTCATCCATTGTCACATATCGCATGAAAAAATTCTCTTTATTGCGCCTAAACAGGTCCAAACAGCGCTCAGAATCATCAACACGTTGTTGTTTTTGGTCCACTCTGGACAAACGCGGTACCCATTTCAAACAGAGCTTTCTCATGCCCAAACGTTCATGCAAAATATGACATGAATACATTCTTTTCATATCTTTAGGGTGTCAGCTGTCTCACGCAATTTCACTTTACGGTCATCCAAAACAATTTTGTAGATTTTTTTTATGTTTTCCGGTGTAGCCACCTCATTTGGGCACCCAGAGCGTTCAGCATCATTTGTATCTGTATGGTCGCGTTTATATTCAACATACCAGTAAATAATGAGTGACTTTCCAGGGGCAGAGTCCCCGTAACACTTATCAAGACATTGCTCTGCTTGAACGGTATTTTTTCCCATCAAAAAACAGATTTTTTTTCCACTGTTTTAAAAATATCAAAAGTAGCGTCACTAAAACCACTGTAACTTGTAAACAAATCGTCGATTTTTTTTTTTTTGAAAAGGATGACATCTATGGGTCAGACCAAAACACAGCCTACGTGTTAGATATTTTATGTTGCAAGCGACCCCTGCAACCCTTCGCCTAGTACTATATGATTAATACTTATGCACACTTTTCTTTATATTATTTTTAGAAAATGGCCAAAAGTCACTGTCTCCCCATCCTGTCCCGAAAAGCATTTATCAAAAAATTTTGAAAAAACTCTGCTGTATTTTCCATATAGTGTAGATTGAGGGAAAACTATCAGAAGTGCATTACGTTTGATAATTTATCTGCTATAAAAAAACTATATATCCTGATAGTATGGTGGAGGTTTTTTAATATACTTTTCGGTACATTACTGCTACCGAGTCACGCGTCGCTCCTATACCTAAAGAAAATAATTTTGTTTTATTTCTTTACAATTAAACAAATATTTAAGTAGTAAATATTTATTTTACACTTTTATTACTAGATTCTAGAATGAACTAGATCGATTTGGCTTCTAGGTAGCTAAGATGTCATAACTATTATACATTATTGATTAAGAAAAAACGTGAAAATACATATTTGATCTTAAGATGCCAGGGACCTAATTAACTTAGCCTAGGTAAGAATTTTACTTTATTTTAAAAGCAATCGCGATACGGAATACTAATTGTACAAGTCCAACTTGCACTTGACCGTTTTTTTTAACTTATAACATTTATAAAAGTATTTATAATATAAAAACTTTTTTTAAGGATGCTCAGTTACTTATTATATATTGTAAATATGAGCGACAAATCTATTAATTATTTATAAATTGCCTGATAAGATTTTTTTTCAAAAGTAAAGTACTTATAGTAGATTAGTTCCTTGTGAAATATAAGCGGTAAAATCAATATATTGTTTTCAAAGTTATTCTACGATCTTTAGACTCTGTTATTTGTAAGATCGAAAATAATGTAAAAATAACAAAATTTTCATATCTCTCAACTCCAAGAACTCTACATCTATCTTCACTAATCATTTGACTTTCTAAAGTACTGTGGCGTCGTTTGATTTTAACTGTTAATTGCTTTACTGTCACATGGTTTCTCGTAGAATAATTGATAAGGTAAATAATCTAACGTGTTAGTAACAGCTAGGAGTGAGTTTATTAATTTGCTGTTCGCCTCTTGGCACCTAGACAAAATACAACTTGTCAAGTGTTATTTTATTCAAAAATAGGTCTTTTTATAACCTTTGCAGCAATCATAAACAACCAACAATAAATAAAAAAGATATAAATAACTATGGGTTTCTGTAATGCATATTAGATAGTTTTACAGCGAACTTCTTATAAACCTTTTAAAATAACATAAAAAATTTTATGAACGTCAAATATTAAAAGACCCATATGGATCTCTCTAAAACATATGTTTTAAACAGCAGACTACTCATCCCCTTTTAGTTTACTACCTTCTCTTCCGGATATCCCAAGTATAACTTTTAACACCACTTAAAGAACACCCGACCCAAAAAGTCGACTATCACAGAGTTATATCAGCCACAATTTAAAAGAACTTCTGTTTTAGAATATGTTTATGAGACATTTATGACTGTAATTTTAGAGATAAAGCCCTAAAATGCAGGTACGTGTTAGTTATATGAAATGCTTGTTAAAGTGCAAGAAAGTGCGTTTTTATAGGCCAGTGGTGTGGAATTTTTTCGTTTATAAAGTTGCTACAAATAATACAGCTAATACGTTTTTTTAGCTGGAAAGGTGGCCCATTTCGTAACTTATCATAAACCCTTTCACATCAGAAAAGACAGTAAAAGGGTCGTATATTAAATCTTTTTGTATACTTTCTACTTACTACTAGTACGGTTATTTTATTTATACTAAAAACACTTAATATATACAAAACTAATAATATAACAGGGTCTTATAAAAATTGTTTAATATATTTAAACCCGCAAACCCTGTAAGAACTGTGGAAATCTAACTTCTCTATAACTAATGACAAAATCGACTACGCAGATTTATTTTTTTTTTGGCAAGTAAGTCAATGATTGTAGCTAATACACACGTAAATAACCGGTCAAGTGCAATTTGAACTTGCGCAATTAGTGTTCCGTTTTTAAAACAAAACATTTTGTTACGGATGTAAAAAATGGTCAGTGACTTCACAAAACACACCCCAAATGAGTTTTCAACAAAAGGTTGTTTCCAATCTTTACTAAAAACTGATAACAATGACATTTTTGATTTTTTTTTTATATACCAGATAAATTATTAAAGGTAATGCACTCGTGATAATTTTTGTTCAATCTGCACCCCGTGGAGAATATTCCAGATTTTTTTCAAAATTTTTTGATCAGTACTTTTCGAGATAAGAGGGGGGCAGCGATTTTTCGCGATTTTTTAAAAATAAAACAAAGAAATGTGTGCGTAAGTATTACATTATGTATATATATATATATATTTTACTCGTGTTGTTACAAGCTTTTATTTGACACCACACTCGATGACCTAGTAAAAAAATTTTTTTTTTCACTTCCGATTTCACCCCCTAAAACTAACCCCTTAAGTCAAAATTTTACTTTTAAAACTACATGGTTCTGATGAGGCCATCAATTCCCACATTATTACCAAATTTCAACTTTCTATGACAAATAGTTTCGGAGAAATTCGGGTGTGACGGACAGACAGACACCGAAGTCATCTTATAACTGTTCCGTACGGAACACTAAAAACAACTGACCCCAATTTTCACAATAACCTAGATTGTTATAACACTAGCACGTTTAAAGAAATTTTAGTTTTTCAGTTGAAAAAAGCTGAAGAAATAAGCTACTTTGGAAGTTTAGTGTGTTAAAAAGAATATATTCACTACCAAAAATAGCCCCCAACTCCAATTATTTTTTGTCTTAAATTAACATTTCTCACACCCACTAAAAATCACTTTATTATTGTTAAAATTATTAATTCTTATTGTGGTGCGATTGTTTGATACATTCGACTGTTTTGAACAGTCAGGATTTTTTAACTTAAGAGGTGCAATATTTAGTATTTGTTACTGAAACGTAGTAATTTATACGTAGTTTGCTTTAACAGCATATTATTAAGGGGTTACATACACCTGGGCGCTACAAAAAGTATGTTTATTTAAAAAAAAAAAACATTTCAAAGGTTATTAAGTGAATAATACAAAAGAATGGCGACTATATATTTTTATTGTACTTTAAATTATAAGAATTTTTTTTTTAATATGTTTTAAATATTAACATTATTTTTTATCGTATCGGGTTGAATGGACCTCTGATGAAAACTATGGCGCCTCCTTATCTGCAGGATAACTTTACAAAAAGTAATCTAATGAGCAAAAATAAAAATTAATCTTGTAAAAAAATGTAGTAGTTAAAAATTGTCGAAGAGTTTTTATTTCAAAAATAAAAAATTTACAGTTTACAGTCAAACTTTGGTATGCAATTTTCTACCAAAAAATGTATGTTTAATTATTTATAAAAAATTATCTACTAGAAAAATTTAAAAAAAACCTCTCGACATTTTATAGAAAAAGTAATAAGTGTTTCGGTTCATAATATCGATTTGGCTAAGAGATGGCGTTACTAATACACTTGTTGGTATAGACTAGTGACATCTATGGCGTTTTGGAAGGTAAACATACGCCATCAAAAGCCAGTTCGTTATTAATTGTCACTATCCGAAAAACATAGTTCTGCTTAGCTTTGAATATGTCCTGTTTTGTACCAGAAAAAGACATTTTGCGGGGAAGTTTAATAATCTTCTTTCATTTGAAGAAAACGGCTGCTGAAACCCAAAAAACTTCGGTGGACCCAAGCCAGCCTTCAACATCACAACCAATGCGCAATATACAGGGAAAGAAGGCTTTGCTGTGTATTTGTTGGGATAGTAGAAGAGCTGTGTATTACGAACTGCTGAAACGATTTCGCCCAAATACACGATAGAGTCATTTTTCAACATGACAATGCTCGGCTCCATGTTGCAAAATGTGTTAAAAACTATTTGGAAAACATCAAATGGGACATTCTACCCCACCCGCCGTATCTACCGGACGTAGCCCCTTCAGACTACTATTTATTTCGATCGATGCAGCACTAACTTTCAGAACAACACTAAAATTCTTACGAAGAAGAGAAAATTTGGCTTGATGATTGGTTGGCCTCAAAAGATGAAAAGTTCTTCTGGTGCGGAATCCATTCTTTGACAGAAAGATGGGAAAAAGTCATAGTTAACGATGGCCAATACTTTAATTATTAAGGCAATTCATTTTGTGATGGAAATAAACGCTTAAATATTGCGAAAAAATCGACATTATTAACCGAAACACCTATTAATTATTAAGATTTAAAAAAAATAAATAAAAAATATTAAAAATTGATTGAGTAGTATTGCAGACAGTGTCTGAAAACAGGTAGCGGTTCCAATCCGACGCAAGGTCACATTTAATGCTATAACTATATGATTTAATAGAATTTTCCTCAATTTTGTTTTGAATAATTCTTAGAAGTATAGAGAATAAAAATCCGTAAAAAAATCGAATTTTTGGAAATTAGAGGTGTATGTTACCCCTTAAAGAACTTAATCAGGAAAAGTACTGGAGAGAGTAAAAATTTAGATTTTGATTAACCTTTTTTATAAGAAATATTTACAGAAATAACTATAAGAAAAAAAAAAATTCCATGGTCTGATTTAGCAAGAGCTGATTTTTTTACTTGGAAATTCAATTATTTAAATTTGTTACTAAAAAAAGGTCAACATTTGTCAACATTATTAACAAATGTCTCACGAGTGCTGGTATATGAGATTTTTACAAAAATTTTCCGAATTAAGGGAAAAAGAGGCAATGTTCCTTCAGCATAACAAAACGATTTTCATAACAGCCTATATATACATATATATATATATATATATATATATATATATATATATATATATATATATATATATAATGTAAGAAAGCCCATATTTATAAAAGTACAGCTTTTGGGGGGCTTATGTTTTCGCCATCCTTATATCACCCGTAAACTTTAGTACGGGTGAAACATCTTTCCCTTTCTGCTTTTTACAACATTTCATGGATTTAGTACACGTTGTACAAAAGTAAATCATAGTTCCTTGTTTGACATTCATTTTCAGTCCATTAATCAAAACGGGCTGCCACTCTTCCCACTATAATTAGGCATCAAATGAATCAAATATCATAAAACAGCTAACATAATACTAATAAAGGTTGCAACTTTTAAAACGAAATAAATGGAATAGCTGGCATTGCTATTTTTGAAAAGTAACAGTTTTTTGGACAGAGGATGTCAATAGTGGTGAGAAACATTACTATCTTGGCGTGATCACTATGACAGATAGTAAATTTTAAAATTTTAAGTTAAATATAATATTTCAATAAAAATAGCTGCTAACGTGTTATTCGCTTTATGCACTAGTTACTGCAGATGTCTCAATAAATTAAGTATATTTAACATTTGAAAACTTTAGACACTTTAGAAAAATTAGGTTACCAATGCAATTAAATGCATTTATTGAAGTTGTAAAGATAAATGTGTGTAAAAATATGCATTATAAATACGTATATAACTCTAGATCAAGTGGATCTTAAATTTAATTCATTATAGATACCACAGACATAATTACTAACATCTACAAATAATTTATTTTTCCAAAAACCGTCCATAAATTGATATAACGTTTATAAGTATAACTAATAAATAAAGGTTCTTAAAGAGGTTACCTACATTTCATAATAAATTTGAAAAGCAACACATATTTTTTTCAATTCTTCTTGTCACAGTAAATAATAATAATGATGATGCGAAAGTGAAAAATTAAATCTTCTTGTGAAGTGGCTTTTGCCTATTTTGCCCTGCTAGCTAAGCAAATGTAAATATTAGTCAACCTGCTGTATGAAAAATAACATGGGTGCACCCATATTATACACAGTGCGATTAAAAACCTATTTCTATTGCCTTCTACAAAGCCTGAGTATTATTCGTAGTGTATTTTTAGGAGATTTAGACTTTACAAAATTCCAAACTCATCTCCAACCAGACTCGAACCCCTAAGAATAATTTATATCTAAAAAACATGAGATACAGATCATTAAAATTTAATCACAATGCAATTCACATTGTGTCAGAATGTCAACTGTAAAACTCGTTGAAAACTTGACATCTGAAAAAATTTCTATAAATAAAAAATGAGTGAGTCCACTCAGATTTAATAATGCGTATATTTTATTCCGAGTCATCTAAAAACGGTGATATAAAAAAGAGAAATTGTATTCTTGTTATTTTTTTATATCATTTTATAGTATACTATATTATATTTCGAGTAACCTAACTCGTTTTTCATGGAAATTAATACAATTTCGTATAAGTGTGTGTTGTGCTAGTTCTTGTGTCTAAACAGTACTACTAACCCAAAGAATCATCTTGTTTTATTGTTCTAGTTTATTGGACAGGTTCCTCGCTTCTTTGTAACTGGAAATATGTATATGTATGCATTTTTGCAAATATATCCGTAAAACCGGACTTGGCCGCCTAGCTTCCTAGCCCATGTAAATATTACAAGAAAATAATTTGGTAGATAAAACTTAAATCGAAATTTCTGCAATAAATTTGTTTTGTTTTATAACTTTCATGTATTGTATTTCGTACACAAATATAAAAAATCACCCAAGTGCAAGTCGGACTTAGTGTTTCGTAAGGTAATATTAAAATAAAATAAAATCATTACCTAGGCTAAGTTAATTAGGTCCCTGACATTTATCTATCGTAAAATCCAATATGTGTTTTCACGTTTTTTTTTCTTAGTAAATAATGTATAATAGTTATAGCATCTTAGCTACCTAATAGGCAATAAACGAATCTAATTTAATCTAGAATCTATTAGTAAAAGTTTAAAACAAATATTTACTACCTAAATGTTTGTTTTATTATAAACGAATAAAATAAAATTATTTTATCTCGGTACCTATTCGTTGGTCACCAAACGCTTAAAGCAGTAGCTCTTTAACCCGGTTATATTCACAACTTTCGACGAAATAAACCTTCACTATTTTGTCGGTCAAACGTAATGCACTCGTAATAATTTTCTTTAATCTACACTTTATGGAGATTATTCCAGAATTTTTTCAACATTTTTTGGTCAGTACTTTTCAAGATACGGTGGTAGGACAAAGATTTTTGGCCATTTTTTGAAAATAATACAAAGAGAAGTGTGCACAAGTGTTACATCAAATATATTTTTGAGCTCGTGTTTCCACAAGCTTGCATTTGACACCCCACTCAATGACCTGGAAAAAAAAAATTCTCACTTCCGGTTTCACCCGCCATACCACCTTTTAAGTCAAAATTTAACTTTCAAAACTACATGGCTCTCATTGGACCATCAATTTTCTATATTTGTACCAAATTTCAACTTTCTATGTCAAATAATTTCGAAAAATATCGAGTGTGACAGACAGACGTACGTCATTATATAAATTTAGAAATTTTACTGAACAAGTTTTTAGCATAAATATTATGTACGATAGTTGAATGAGATGAAACTCCCTTCATTACGTTACAATGTAGTCCCTTTGCCTTTGTATCCTTGGCATCCAGCTGTCAAACATGAAGATAACCTGAATAATTTACCTTCTAGTCCAATTTTTGGAATATCTCTCCATTTTATTCAGATATTTCCGATGAACTGCGGATTTTCTACAATGTTGATTTTCCCACTCTTAATTTTTGCTTCTATTACTGTTCACACTGCATCACTTCCCATATTTTTCTCCTTAATCTGCCCATATGAGAACAGTGGCTATATTAATATTAAATACATTGCAGGTAATGAAATAAACATTATTCTTCGCATATAGATTTGTTCACATGATTTAAAAAGCGCGACCATATAATATTATAATGTCTTTTTGAACATACTGTGTTACTATGTAATAACGTGCTAAATTACAGACGTACAGACACATCGGACATGGCATAGTACGTTTCGGAATGTCTCTGCGAGAATTTATAGGAATTAAATTATATGTTTAGGTGGATATGAATGTAGTGAATACTAATTAGTTAGTAGTTTTTGCTAGAATGTATAAGTGCAAGTACATTTTTTGTAAAATATTATTTACTTGTAATTCAATAATATAAAGGTAACACAAGGACTGAATTATATTTAAATTATAAACCGGAAAGCTCCTGGGCTAGATAACATTAACAATGATCTGGTAGATTTTGAGGGAGGGCAAGAATTTTTATAAGAATTAAAAGTTTCAGTTTGCAAGAAATACGGTGTCCTAGAACAATAGAAATCAACTATAAGTATACTTATTATCAAGAAGAGAGCAACGAAATATGCCAAAAATTATAAAGGAATTAGTCTTGTGAGCTGAACCATATAGTTGCTGAAGAAGATTATATCCAAAGAAGTGCAAAGCGTAATAAGTGAAAAGCACCAAGAATTTCAACAGAACAGGTCTAACATTGATACGATATTTATTCTTTGTTAAATGGGAGGACAAGTTACTGAATATATCAAAATTGCCTACATGCGCTTCGTCTACCTCACATAGGTTTTCTATTGGGTCAAACTCAGAAATACGCTAGCATTACTTAAGGAAGTTGAACTCCAGCGATCTCCAAGTTATTAAGGACTTAAATACTGTCAACAGCACCTCATAAAATTCAAGAATAAGTCATTACATAAAGGTCCAGTATCTAGTGGTATTAGGTAGGGTGATTTTTTTAATGATATCGTGGTTGAAATTATCAAGGAACTGAAGCCTGTTGTCAGCATGAGTTATAAAATGTGAAATCGAGAAATTAAATTATATGTGATGCTCATGATGTAATAAATATATCAAAAGACGAAGAAAACCTACAGAGACTGCTGTTCAAATTCGAGACAACCGAATACAGGTACAACATGTACAGTTTTGCTCAAAAACCCAGGCTCTGTCGAAGTCCAGAGAATCAAGGAGATTAGTACTTGTAATTTACGAGAAAAGTGTAGAACGAGTCATTACTTTCAAATATTTAGAAATCAGCATTAGCAGTAATAGAAATCTGAAGAAGAAAAGGCCAACACAAACAACGACAGCCATCATGTGCTCAGAATTTCTTTGAGACGATATCTGGAAAACTAGAATAAACACAAGCAAAGTGGGAATATATAAGACTAGTGTAAGACCCAGCATGACTTATACAACCGAAATAAGAGCAGAGACAACCGCAACCAAGGAACTATTAAGAACAATAGAAATGAGGACGCTGAGATTTATCACTGGCTATGAGTTTCATGCCAAAAGGAGAAATGAGAAAATACAAAGTGATATTCAGGATATCGTGGAATGGTCCAGAGCCAGAAGAAGAATATGGAGAGAACACTTTTATAGCATTTTCATGATCGACTTGCAAAAATTGCAAAACCAAATATTTCTAGAGCCGCCAGAAGACCAGCCAAGTACTGGCATGAAAGCTGGACATCTAGAAGAATAGATTTTAAGCAAGATTAACTTAAGCAAGAAAACTTAAGACAATGTCTAAGAAGAAAAATAAGAAGAAGAACATTCTTAAGGGTTTACTAGAAAGCTAGGCAAAAAAAAGTAAGGACCTCCCCATTTACACAGTCAAATGGTACTATTTCAACAACATCTATTGAAAAATCTGATTGCCAGAACTATATGCTTTACATGGTCGACTTTAGGAAAAAATACAATTCCAAATATGCAATAAAAAATGACCGATATTGTTTTCAGGTTGGGTGTCATATAACTTGGGAAGTAGAGACTGAAAAGGACACTAGCCAACCAGTCATTGTACGTAAAAACGTAGAAGTGAACTAATATTAGTTTTTTATACGTTTTCGAAATTATTCTACGAAAAAACAGTATTTCCATTTTGCTGAAAATGCTGTCGGATATAAACTATTATCGACCAGTCGTATTGCTTTCAGTAATATCTCAAGGTTATGGAATAAGCTATCAATATTTTACTGGAAAGATTTAATGTTATTAGAGATTAACAACATATATTTCGTAAGCAGATAGCAACAAAATATTTTAGACCTAACGTTATATATCTTTGGAACAAAGCCGTTCGAGATCACGGATTGTTGAAAAAGCTTCGCTCATGTGACATATCAGGAAGTTTTATTTACAGCTCCCAAGTATCTCCAGAGAACGTTCTTTACCAGTGTCTGTCGCCTTTTTATACAACATCGTGTCTCAAATTTATAAATTAAAGCATAAAATTAAAAAAATTCCGTGCCAAACCCCTTCTTCTTTTCAGCCTGCTCTCATCCACTTCTAGATATAGGCTTCTTCCAAATCTTCCCATCTCTCTCTGTCCAGAGCCGTTCTATTCCAATTTTTTCCTCCGATATTCTGGATGTCATCTCACCACCTTCTTTGAAGTCTTCCCACATTTCTCTTACCTTTCCTATGGCGCTATACTGTAAGGTTGAAGGTCCATCTGTCGTTCTTTTTCGCTATGTGGCCAGCCCATCTCCACTTTAGTTGAGCCTCTCTTTCCAGAGCACCGGTCAGCCGTGTTATTTTCCGGATCTCTCAAACCGACTCCAAGCATAGCTCTTTCCATTGCACGCTGCGCCACTCGAAGTCTGCCTGTTCAACGACTTACATGTTAGCGATAACCTTTCAAGACCGGACGTGAGAACTGGCAGTACACACGACTCGTACGTTTTCCTTTTAAGATTTACAGAGATATCCGGCGATCTGAAAATAAACCAAAGTTTACCAAAAACTGTCCAACAAGAAATTTCTGCTGTCCGAGGTATATATATTTGGATATGTTCGCTAATGGCCGATTTTCGATAGTAATCGTTATTTGCTCTGGGCTCATTATCTTTGTCTTGCTCAGGTTCATTTCCAGTCCGGCTCGTGACGATGCATGATGCAGTTCTTCCAACATAGTTATTAATTCTTTCGGTGTAGTACCGATTAGGACGATATCGTCCGCAAATCGTAGATGATTAAGTTGTGTTTCGTCTACATTAATCCCCTTATTTTGCCAGTCTAAGGTCTTAAAAACGTGCTCCAATGCCAGTGTGAACGTATCTCCTTGTCGTACTTCGCTTTTGATCGGTATTTTTTGAGGTCTTCATGTCTTCATTTACTAGTATTTAACTGTACGCATTGTCATAAATATATTTACTAAGATTTTAGTATATGGTTTCTATCCTAGCATTATCTAGGGCCCTTAAAACTGTCCACATTTCTATAGAGTTAAAGGCTTTCTGGTAGTCTACGAAAGCCAAGTGTAAGGGTATATTATATTCCATAGCTTTCTCAATGAGCGTACGTAGTGTCTGTAGGGGGCCTATTATGCTGAATCTCTTTCGAAATTCAGCGTGTTCCCCTTAAGAAATTAAATCCTTCAGCTCAGCTTCTGATTAACGTGACATCCTTGTATTTTACTTAATGGCTAATTTTAATTAGGTATGTCGTTTTGTTATTACATTTAATGTCTTTTGGTTCAAAAGAGAATAAAATAAACAACAAAAAGGAACGCAACCAACACCTGCAAAATTATCACTTCGCGTAAAATTACACGATCTGAAGAGAAGAAAACAGTTTCATGATGCTGAGTGCAGCGCACCGTGTAAAATCCCCGTCTTGAAAAGAAAAACAGTCAATCTTCTTTTTCTGCTAGACGTAAAACGTTAACAAATTGTGTAAAGTCATTTTTACACCATGTTAACCATTTTAAGTGCATTGTTTTTGCTTTGATGCTCTTATCTTTTTGTGCAATTTAGGGAGATGCTGTCAAGGAAATTACCGAAAACATTAAAAGTAAAACTTAGACATGCTGCTGTAGCGTGCGGTCTACCGTGCTATAACATTGCTATACAATAATAATTGATAAGACACTACACCTATCACAGATGTTATTTTCGTCATTCTTCATAAGTAGATTATGAGTCACGGCTGCATCTTCGTTAAAAGAGATATTAATATAAAAGTCTCGCAAAAGTATGACTTATTTTGAACTGTACGTATTAACAACTTGTCATTCTCATTAATAACGAAACTTACCCTATTATTTTATTGCTTTGCTTAAAAATATATTTATTGCGGGTAGACCACACACTACAGTGGCAACAACTTACATGTGTGATCGCATCAATACACATTTACACAGACTTTTTATAAATGATATTTTGAGACTGTTAATTGCATAGTCTAACCATTTAGCTCTCTCGTCAACGAACGATGGGTTTGTGATAGGGGGGTGAAACTACGGATTGGCATGGCAAAGGATCCCTTTCTAAAGTTGAAAAATATTCTGCTTCAAAGGCAATTGCTACTCACCCTGCGCCAACGAGTAATAAAATGCTATATGCCTGTCCTCTTATATGGTGTAGAGAAGCGAGATCATTCAATCATAACGAAGCTTCCGAGCTATGAATATTGTGACGTTTACTACGAATTTCTTGGACAGACCACCTATCCAATGAAGAAGTGCTTTAAAGGGTCAGGGTGAAGAGGTAACTACTGAATATCGTAAAACAAAGAAAGGTGTTTTATTTGGGCCATATAGTAAGAGGGGACCGCTACTCGATCCAAAACTTATTCTTCAGGGAAAAATGAATGGTCGACGAGGACCCGGCAGAGAGCAGCACTCGTGGCTTCGGAATATCGGGGAATGGTGTGGGGTTCCAGATGCTGCGACCATTTTTCGACTAGTAGAGAATAACAACCAACCAACCCAGTATAAACTGAAGAAATGGTATAGAGACTCCGACGTATGTAAATACATGGGACAGGAAGAAGAAGAAGAACTATTTAGCTAGGTTAATTCCTTTTAATTACTCTTACTTTTTATGTTCTTAAGATCTCGTCGGTCCTTATAGTGTTAGGCAGTAACCTAATGCGCTCTAGTATGAGGTTACTTCATCTCAGGTACCTATCCTTAACGTCTGGATCCAGCCTGAAGGTTTTGCCGATCATTCGATTGGCATGCTAAGCTACCATCTCCAGAAAGTGTTGTTGCAACCTACTACTTTAATATATTGTATTATAGTCTGGATACCTACATCCCGAAAAATTTGGTGGTCTCCAACGCGCTGACAATCGTTCTCAGCTTCTTATTCTATACCATTAGCATTGGATTTCTCCATTTATTACACATCTAAATCTGTCTTGCAGCCTTAAGCGATGCTTAGAATTACAATAATCTTAAATATGGTCAGTTTCAGTTAATTTGGAAGTGATATAGCATTAATGTAAAGGCTTTCTCTGCAACGGTAGCAGATGCACCTTATACCTTGCCGTAATTATGCAAATAAATTTTGTTTTTACAGATGTCTGTGAGGGGAAGTCTTACTAGGTTTGAGGCTTTGACTCATATATTTGGTTCCTCCAATAACCTAACCAATGGCATAACTTCTTGAGGTGTGCCTGGAGTGTACTGGATATTATCTTTTCTGCTTTCGAAAATGTAGTTACGGTGATTTAGTGGGTTAGTAGTTGCGACAGTGAAGAGTCTAGAGCCATATGAGACACCAGCTTTCATTACGGTGCCTTATGAGATTACTTCATTAATTATGACTCATCTATAGGAAGTAAATAATTGGGGTGTAAAAAGCAACTTTTTTAATAAAAAGGACAAAAACAAAAATAATTATATAAAGTATAGGCTTCTAAATGTTTGAAAAATAGCAAAATTTGCTTAAAACCAGTAATGGATAATAATATACAATAGGGGTAATATTTTAATAAACTGGTTTCGTCAAAAATAGCATGTAATAAATGATCTAACATCTGTTGTATAGAGAAAAGTTTTTCTTTCCATGGACTAACCTACGAAATCGGTCAAATTGTCAATAGGTATACTGGTAACTCACAATCCACTAATCATTTTTTTTTATGGCTTTAACAGGGTACATGTGGTTTTCTAGCTGCTAACAGTGTACATCAACATCATCCATCATTAGCTTTTTCCACCTATATTCGGATGTAAGCCTCCCCGAGTTGTCTCCAATGAGCTCTGTTGTTTGCTCCCGCTAATCTTTTTATGTTGTCTATCCATCTTGTTTGTGGTCTACCTCTGCATCTAGTATGTTCTCTAGGCCTCCATTCAACCATGCGGCGTGTCCATCCTTGCAATATGCCCTGCCCAATTCCACCTTAATATACATATTCGTGGTATTACATTTGTCACTTTTGATCTTCATATCTCGATGTTATGAATACGATCTTGGAGTCTAATATTTAGCATTCTCCTCGCCATTGCTCTTTGGATAACCTGTAGTTTATTTATTGTACTTTTATTTAAAGCCTACGTTTCAGTGCCATGTGTTAATACCGGCAGTACATATTGATCGAAAACTCTGGCTTTTATTATATTTGGAATGTCCAATTTAAATGTAGATTGTAACCTTCCGAACGCAGACCAAGCTAACGAGACTCTTCTATCGAAGTCAGCCTTTAAATGATTTGATTTTTTGTCTTAAATATATGCTGTTTGTACTTTTCCTATTATTTCACTTTCTATTAATAGTTCCTAGCTGTTATCTTCGCTTTCGTTGTTCAAATATTTTTTGGTAAACTTTATTTTTAGACCTATTTCTCGCAATGGACATTATGTACATATATATATATATATATATATATATATATATATATATATATATATATATATATATAATTTGAACCAAAACGTGTCTTTGTTTTAAAGTAATCTTATAAAAACTACACCACGTGATAAATACCATTTATATTTACGGTAATTTAACATAACAGTCCATTTTGCAGGAGTTCCCTAAAATGCATTTCATTTTACAGAAGAGTATTTCATACCTGACTAATCGCATGATGTCCGTAGCATCGCGAAGTTTAGCAAAGCAGAAAATCTACTGAGCTATATTTACATCTACTGAAGCTCAACCTGTTCATTAGCTGTTTGTATAAAAGCCAGTTAGGGCAAAGTCAATGACTTTGGGTTAAAAAAAAATAATTAAATTATGAAGGAAAACTAGTGTAACGTAATAATGTAAGGATATCTAAGCAATATATGAGTATATGTTTTGATATGTTTACTAAGATTTATGATGTGTTTGTCTGTTTCTTTTTGGAAAAAAAATTGAAAGTCACTAATGATGTCACACTATTTACATTAAAAGATGTACGTAAGACGACAAGAACTAATGAGAAATGTCAAAACAGGCCTCCCTTAAAAAAATTTATGGTCGAGCTGTAACGCATATAAAGACTCTTTAAAGTAATACTTAATTACGTGCTAAATTTAAAGGTGAAAAAGGTCAAATTTTTTAGTCATTTGGTTTAAAACAGCATAATTTTAATCACTCGCCGACGTAATGTAGTATTTCACAGTCACTAATTCCGACTAAGGTTAAAACATTGCAATGCCTCGAAGGGAGAGAAAAGTAAAAACCGGCCAAATGCAAGTCGGACTTGCGCAATTAGTGGTCCGTACGTTGATTGCTTCACGGTGTTATAAAACAATTAATGACTTCACAAAACACACTTGAAATGAGTTTTTTTTTTTTTTTTCCGATCTTTACTGCAAACTGATGACCTTGAAATTTTTGTTTTTTTTTCATATACCAAATAAATTATTAAAGGTAATAATGCACTCGTGATGGTTTTCGTTCAATCTACACCCTCTAAAGAATATTCCAGAATTTTTCAAAATTTTTTGATCATTACTTTTCGGATAGCGATGTTTCGCAATTTTTTAAAAATAATATAAAGAAGTGTGCGCAAGTATTACATTAGATCTACTTTTGAACTCGTGTTTTAATTTTAACTTTTAAAACTTTGGGGCTCTGATGAGGCCATCAATTCCTATATTAGTACCAAATTTCAACTTTCCATGTCAAATAGTTTCGGAAAATATCGGGTGTGGCAGACAGACGGACACCACACACACATAAGTGTTCCATACGGAACACTAAAAATAGAGAGCAGGAGTTTAAAATAATACAAACAAAGACGGTTTATCGTTTATTTTAATCGATGTTTGTGTTTAAATTTTAAATAAATTTCAGATGAGAACTACAAAATATATATATATATATATATATATATATATATATATATATATATATATATATATATATATATATATATATATATATAGAAGGTCTCAATTATTTTCACAGATCGCAGTTGTTGGGAGACCAAGAACTGAATACTGTTTTAAAACTTGCCATTATCATTACTTTTATAGATTACTAGCTAGTTTCTATGCTGTAACTGTTATATACTGATTTGATTAGAACATGATTAACATTTGGATCTTAAGATATATACATGATAGGAACCAACAGAAATTTGAGCTGGGCGCTGCTGATGAATTCCCGGATTTTGAGCATCTGGAGGTCTCTATGGAGCTGAGTGTTGCGGACGAACCATGGAGCTTTGGTGATGAGAGCCTCGTTTTGAATGGTCTGGAGGTTGGATCTACAGGTGCTAGATATTTGGTACCATGCTAGGCTGGAGTAGGTCATTCCGGCTCGGATGTTCATAATGTAAATTGTCAACTTGTTACGAGTTGACAATTTGCTAGACTTATTCAGGAGTGGTTACAGCTTACCGAAAAGTTGGTTTGCTTTCTTGCCGGAGGCGGTAACCTGATCCTTCCATACTAGCCGCTTGTCATAGTGGGACAAAATTTGTCATTACGATATTTTAAGAGGTTCCTGCAGCACTTTCTTTTAAGGAAATGAAGGAAAGATAGTACTTTCTGTGTCATTCTACCTATGTTGTTGTCCTAATTACAAGACGAAAAATGTAAAAAACATTATTGAACAAAAGAAAAGAGGCAAACTCTATAGTAACGAGGATGTAAAGAAATGGTCTATATTAATAGTGTGACCAAAACAGAAAGAAACATTAAGGGTTGCTAGTTGATCCAAAGCGAACTACATGAAGATGACACATTATTTCAGAGAGAGACTAATTGCTAAAATAAGGAAAATGGATGTAATAAAAAATAGACGTTTAATAAATAGATCCTTTAAAGGCAAATATGATTTATACACAATAAATAGCGGTGTCATTAATTAATTCAACAATTTTATTCATTTAGAAAATTAGCCATGTAAAAGTACAATGTAACACTCGGCTGGCATACTCAGTATACTTATACTACTCGTAAAAGAATCTTCTTAAACATAACCTTGGCTATAATTACCTAATGTTCAGTGTGTCGGCAGGTTGAACATGAAAAAAAAACAAACTGAAAAGATGATTCTCCTTCAAGGATTTTTAACAGCATTGTGTTGATTTTTTGCAATTTTTTATCAATGAGGATGTATAGGAAGTTAAATTAAAGTTGATGATGAGATTTTGTTTATAATATTTATAAATAGATTATTAATCTTGTTTGGAGTAAATGGAATTTTAAGTAGGTTTTAAAGAATATGAGGCTTTTAAGATAAATGCTTGATTTTGACATCATTTTATTAGCGTGACCGATTTGTTATAGACAGCTTCATAAAGAAAAGATATTAGTAAGTCTCGATTATTAGTTTACTAGTTTAGTATTTGAGATGTTGAATAGCTTTAAAAATATCATCATCATCACTTCAGCCATCTAATCCATCGTCTGAGATAGGCCTCCCCTAGGTACGTCAATTTTCTTTGATCTTGGGCCTGGTTTATCCAGTTGTATCCGGTTATCTAATCATACTCATTCTCCAACTCGCCTTTAGTCCGCGCGGAGGATTATGGCTAAAAATACCTTAAACATGGCAAATTTTCAATATGGCGAGTTTAAAAGTATACCACTCTCAAAATTCATTTTTCCATATTTTAACGTTCCTTTTTTTTTCTTTTGCAGGTATGTCTTTAAAGTAACTTTGAAGCTGCTGAATTCAAAAACATGCGTAAGTATAAGACAAAATAATTACCAAGATATCCCATATTAAATATTTCTTATGAAAACAAATTACACCACACGGTCTTCGTAACCTTTCCGGGAAATAAGAACTTCTGGGTGACGTTGCGTCTTTATTACGGATTAACTTATAAGGTTGCAAATAGCATTACTTTCTGTGCCGACTTCTACAAATGCTCCTTGTGATGCTTGATGTTTTGTACAGTCGGTCAAGAAAGAAAGTGTCCGCGATAATTTATTTTTGGTAGATGCATTCTAGCGATTCAACAAAAAATCGGTAAAGGGAACCTTTCTCTACGACGCATCAGTCGATTCCGATGTTTCGTCGAAATCATGTAAAATCCAATATGAGTCACTTGTTTGCGGGTCGGTTCGACGCAGTCTTTCTTTGGTCCCATCCAAAGGGGCCGAAAATATCACATTCCGCGGTTGTTAAGTATATTAAAAGTCAGTATCGTTAGTGAAGAAGTGAGTAAAGGGACGAGAAATGCCGACAACTTGCTAAAACGTGGCTCGGTAGGCAAAGTCACTTGTGTCTTTGTTTTCACAGGACCCGAAATTTAAAGAAAATCGTGTTTGAATAGGTCCCATGGGACCATTTGATAACATCCTCGTGCCCATGATGTCAAATTCCGAAGCACGAAATACTCTGAGGTCTTTGATTCGGTTGTCTCGCGAGATTCGAAAAATAGCTCGAGTATGCAGAAAATCTCGTTGACAGCATGCCTCGAAGATGCCAGATTATTGATGCAGGAGGCGATTGGATAACTTACTAAGGTAAGTGTGCCATTGTTAGCACACCAAAGAACACATTGATGGCAAAAAAATTTTGTCGAAACACATTCGTTCAAGAATGCTAGCGGTCACGTTCTTACTTGACTAACTGTATGAGACGGTATCAACCTGGTTGTTGATAGATCATTGAGATGCTGCTCACTTTAAAATATCTTTTTTTGTGCTTTTAGTCCCTTTATTTGACAATCTCCTCATGGTACTTATCTCGCAGATTGTTAGTATTTGGTAGTACGACGTTAATTACCATTGTGTACCGTGAAGCTTTATACACCATTATAATGCGTCTGGTCTATTGTGAGGGGCTATTTGATGTGTCAATTCAGCTCAATCCCAGTACTTACTGTTCTCTAAAATTGCCTCCGGATGGTAATTGCAGTGAGGTAACGTAACAACTACTAATTTTTGGTGAAGCATCTTAGCACCTGCGTCGTGTTTTTCTTCGTATCCTGACACAGAAAATGCCTGGCAACCTCCCGTCACATGCTGGACTGTTTCTGATATCTGATAGATCTCTCCATTATTCTGAATGAAAAGAGCGCGAAGAAAATACAGACCCAGAGTTTGGTTGGAACGATTTAATCTTGTGTAGCTAGGAGTAGCGTTCTATCCCTCCGCAGCCAGATAATATTATTTGGATGTCGGCTATGGGTATCCTTTGTTATTTAGGCTTATATCTTCTATTGCTCCATTTAGTCGTAACAGTGCAGATCATGTTCCCTTAATCGTAACGATGTTGAATCCTCTACTTCGGAAACTGTCCTGTCTAATATGGATGATAGGATGATA
Source organism: Pachyrhynchus sulphureomaculatus (assembly GCA_019049505.1). Classification (NCBI taxonomy): domain Eukaryota; kingdom Metazoa; phylum Arthropoda; class Insecta; order Coleoptera; family Curculionidae; genus Pachyrhynchus; species Pachyrhynchus sulphureomaculatus. The sequence continues at coordinate 51,556,880 of CM032456.1, forward strand.
TTTCAATAATTTTTAGTATAATTACTTCTTCAATTCCACTACTCTTCTATTGCCTGATACCAATTGAATGTTGATCTTTTGATGGCACTACGAAAGTGGATGTCTTGTACCTCAGAGGACTGTTGACGTTTTCCTGTACAAATTTTTTGGAAGTTGCCCCAGTCTACAATTTCATATGGTAGTAGTAGCTGACTATAATATTAGTAATAATTATTATACAAAAAAGTTCTTCTTTCTCACATTTTGTCAGTGTGGTTCCATATTTGGCTGACGGGCCCAAGCCAAGTCAGTACAAATATTATTACCATTGTGTACTAAGGAATGACCTGACATGTTTTCAAAATCACTGACTTCTGAATGTTTCTGTGTATGTTTGTGTTGAGTCCTAATTGTACTAAATGTGGTGTGAATGTTATTGGTGTAACGCCTGTGGCTGATATAATGAGGCGGACAATGATGACTTTTTCTTATTTCCTTAGCCTTTTTATTTCTGTTGCAAGGTCTGTGTATTTAGATATTTTTTCTGTGTATTCCGTTTGGATGTGTGTGTCGTTGGGGACAGTTATGCCAATTAGATAGGTAACCTTTCCTATTTTTGCACTGAAAAGTAATATCGGGTCTATTGGCGGTGACTATTTTATTTGTATGGATACTGATATCTCAGTAGAGCTTGTAATCTTTATTTTCAAGGATGTTGGCGTCTATTTGTAGTAGGGATCTGTGTTTTCTATGAGTCTGTATGTTGTGGCTAATGCTTGGTAAACTACTTTTGCCGCTGAGTCATGTCTGGCTGTGTATTCCGTTCCGGCTAATATTTTACATCCGCTTATTATGTGTTCGATCGTTTCTGCATCCATCTTCTGTAATAGTTGGATCTTTGATGATATGCTTTTGGTAGTTTCTGGTTAATATGCCTTTATCCTGGATGGCAAGTAAGAAGCCTTCTGTTTCAGGGAATAGCTGCCCATCCTGTAACTAGGTGTATGATTGTTTTTTATTTACGTGGGCTTGTTCTATGTGGTATCTATGTTTTCTGTGGAGTGTTTTTTCTGACCAAATTTTCCTGTTGTAATTGGGTGTGAATGTTTGGCTGTGATATGCCCGGGATAAGTCGAGAGGTATGTGGTTTTCGTCTGCTTTCACTGTTACTATGTGGAGGCTGGTTTGCTTGGTGTGAAAGAAGTTCCTAAGTGCTTGTATTTGTTCTATGTGTAGTGATCTGATGTCTATGATTCCTTTTCCTCCTGCCTTCCTCTCGATGGTAAGTCTTTCTTTGCATGCGTTGAGGTGTAATTTCCTGTATTTGGTGAATTGAGAACGTATAAGGATGTGAATGTTTTCTATGTCTGTGTGTGACCATTTGACGATACCAAATGAATATGTGTATATAGGTATAGCGAACGTGTTGATAGCTTTAGTGAGATTCCTGGAGTTGATTTTTGTTTGAAATATACTCCATCTGATGTACAGCTCCTCTGTTTGGATGCGTTCGGTTTGTGTTTTTAGGTGGATTTTGGTTTTCCACGTTTTCATAATTTGTCTGTGAAACTGCCTGAGGTTTTGGTTGATTTTGTAGATTTCTAGGGCTCTGATTAACCAGCTGTGGAGTATGGAGTCGAATGCTTTTTTATAGTCTATGTAACAGATGTGAAGGTTTCTGTGTTCTTCCTGATTTGTCCCCTGATCACGCTATCTATGGTCAGCTGCTCTTTGCATCCTCGACTATTTTTCCTGCACCCCTTCTGCTCTTCTGTGAGAATATTGTTGTCTATTAGGTCTTGTTCTATTTTCTTGGAAATAGAGGCTGTAATGATCTTGTATAAGGTTGGAAGACAGGTGATAGGTCGGTAGTTTGACGGGTTTGTGGTGTCTAAGCTTTTAGGTTTGACGTATGTTATTCCTTGTGTAAGGAAAGTGAGGAATGTGTGTGGTTGTAGAAAGGTTTTGTTGATTTGGTGTGTGAGTGCTTCGTGTGTGGTGGTAAACTATTTGTAGCAGAAGTTTTGTATATTGTCTATTCCAGGGCATTTCCAGTTGTGTGTGTTTGATTGTTTCTGTAATTTCTTGTGTAGGTAACGTGGAATTTTCTTGTTCTGTCCCATGTTTATTTTTGTCTTTGTTTATTATTATTATTATTATTATTTCGTGTAAAACAATAGAAGCTTCTATTTATAAAGCTAAAATTTCTTCTTATTATTTATAATTTATCCAATAAAAAAAGTCATAAAAAAGATATAATGTAATCAATATCAAAAAAGTCTATAAATACAATCACATAATACCAACCAAAAGCCGACCATGATTTACATATCGGGTTGTCATACTTAACAGTTGTATTAATTATAGATTTTAGTAGGTATCTGGTACGTGGGTAGACAAATGACCATAGCTCTGCAATGAGACTTTTTAATATTCCACATGTGCTTTACCGAATGTCAAAAGAGAAATTGGTGTCTGTTGAAACAGCACGAATAAGTTATGTGATTTTATATATTACGATATTTTTATTACAGCTTTTCTGTGCACTGCATGTTCTTGTTCATTAAAATACTAGGATGTTTTAAAAGAAAAAAAATGTCTGCATATATACTGTGGCGTAGCCAAGGGGTATCAGGGAGACATATTTATATAATATATATAAAATGCAACGTCTCTCTGTCTGTCTGTCTGTCCGTTAGTGCACTTATCACTAGAGAACCACTTATCCGATTTACGTACTTTTTTTTTTAAAAAAAACCTACATATGTTTTCTGGCCAGGTTATAGGCTATATTTTATTACGATAGGTAGCATAAGGAATGAGCAGTGGCGTAAAAGAGTGAATGAAGTCGGAAAAAAAGAGTGCCGCTAGCGCGTACCCTTGCAATACACAGCCTAAACTATTAAATAAGGAACAATATTATGTAGCAGAGAATATCTATAATTTATAATCTATACTATATATATATATATATATATATATATATATATATATATATATATATAATGGAATGTCTCTCTGTCTGTCTGTCCATTAGTGCGTTTATCACGCGAGAAATACTTATCCGATTTACGTGTCTTTTTTTAATTCATACATATATTCTTTGGCCAGGTTATATAATAATATTAATAAAAAAAATCTATATCTATAATATATATAAAATGCAATGTCTCTCAGTCTGTCTGTCTGTCCGTTAGAGCGCTTATCCCTCGAGAACCACTTATCCGATTTACGTGATTTTTTAAATTCATACATATGTTCTCTGACCAGGTTATAGATATATGTTTTATTACATCTATAATATATATAAAATGCAACGTATCTCTGTCTGTCTGTCCGTTAGTGCGCGTATCACTGCAGAACCACTTATCCGATTTACGTACTTTTTTTTTTAAAACATGCTAAACCATTAAATATGGAACAATAACATGTAGCAAAGAATATCTATAATATATATATATATATATATATATATATATATATATATATATATATATATATATATATATATATATATATATATATATGTATATATATAAATACAACGTCTCTCTGTCTGTCTGTCTGTCCGTTAGTGCGCTTATCACTGGAGAACCACTTATCCGATTTACGGTCTTTTTTTTTTAAACATACATATGTTCTCTGGCCAGGTTATAGGTTATATTTTATTACATTAGGTGACGTAAGGAATAAGCAGTGATGATAATAGTGAATCAAGTCGGAAAAAAGTTTGCTGCTGGCGCGTTCTCTTGCAATACACTGCCTAAAGCATTAAATATGGAACAATATCATGTAGCAAAGAATATAGTATATATAAAATGCAACGTCTCTCTGTCTGTCTGTCTCTCCGTTAGTGCGCTTATCACTCGAGAACCACTTATCCGATTTACGTGTTTTTTTTTTTTAATTCATACATTTATTCTCTGGCCAGGTTATTTATAATCTCCTATCTAGAATATATATAAAATGCAACGTCTCTCTGTCTATCTGTCTGCCTGTCGTCTGCCTGTCTGTCTGTCTGTCTGTCCGTTAGTGCGCTTATCACTTGAGAACCACTTATCCGATTTACGTGTTTTTATAAATTTATACATATGTTCTATATAATTCAATATAAGCCTAGATAATGGGAGATAAGATGAGATAATGGGAGATAAGGAGAAATAATGGGAAATAAGTCGAGATAAGCCTCGATAATGGGAGATAAGGTGAGATAATTGGAGATAAGTTTAAATAATGGGAGATAAGGAGAAATAATGGGAGATAAGGAGAAATAATGGGAGATAGGGAGAAATATCGCGAGATAAGTCGAGATAAGCCTAGATAAGTCGAGATAAGCCTAGATAACGGGAGATAAGATGAAATAATGGGAGATAAGGAGAAATAATAGGAGATAAGGAGAAATAATGGAAGATGAGCAGAGATAAGCCTAGATGATGGAAATTATGTAGAGATAATGGGAGATAAGAAGAAATATTGGGAGATAAGGGGAAATAATAATATCTTATTGGGTAACATAAGGAATAAGCAGTGACGATAGTAGTGAATCAAGTCCACGCGAGCGAAGCCGCTGGCCCGGCTAGTGTTATTATATATTATATACTATTTTAATAAAATTCTTATAAACAATGATAAAATAAGGTATCAATCACACTATCACACTAAATTCCTCAGTCTGATTTAAGACTTGCCGACTGTATAAAAGCAATTCTCAGTTTTTTCGACATGTGTAGAGAACTGATATTCTGCTGTTCTAATAAGTGTTTTAATTCCAGGTGATTCTAAATTTACAATGTTTTTCTTACCATTTCGTTTTTCGGTGACGGCAGTTTACTGCCGGACCAAGGTATTCCGCTGCGCCTTTCATAACCTGCTCCCACTCATCTCTGTTTATGGCCGCAGACCATCCACAAAAGAGAAGTAAAGCTCTTTGCAACCTTGTACGCTAGTACCACCACAATTCGATTATAAAGACACTCTAAGCTCAAGAGTTCTCTTTTGCTTTAATGACGTTAAAAGTATATTCGAAGAACAGGCGATCAAGTGGCAGGTTCTTTTTGCTTTAACCTACCGGTAGCTCATATGTTGGAGCAGGTAGATTTCAGCTATGAAACGCTGCTAAATATGCTTCTAGGGTGAAATTCACACCATTTCTTATAATTAATAAATTGTATACACAACTTTTGTCCAGGTATTTAAAAATATATAGACCATTTTTTATAGACAGATTATTTAGAAAGAGGTTCAGTATGACGATAATGTACAGACAAATACATAATTTTTAAAACTGGAGTTCACTTCATGTCATATATAATCTAATCTACTTTCAATGTATAAATTCAAGTATTCATTCTTTTTACTCTGGACTCAAAAATCAAATAATAAATGACTCCATAAATTTCATCAAAACAAAATCATTTTATCAGTATTTGTTGTAACCAGAAATGTACCAGAGGCGACTAAAATGAGCCCACTTTTCACACTGGTATAACCAGCACAGTAAATAAACTGCAAAGAGAGGCAGGGCAGGGTAGAGGCTGAATAAAAATTGCCATAAATATTCATTTACAGCTCACAATATGCCATAAATTTATAGCTTTATGCCCCGCCCCTAAGGGGCTAATGTTATGAATCATATGTAGTTTAGAAGTCGTGACCTTCAGAGGTGTTCGTCACCATGTGACCAAATAACAAAGGTATTATCCACATATCTACAAAGACGTCCCTGAAAATACTTTCTTCTCCAGGTAATAGTGGGGAACTCATGACTGGTCCTAATATTGTTCATAAAATATTCCTTGGAATAAAATATCTAGACGATAGACATGTTTCTTTCAATCAACCAAAGATGAGTCAAAGTTGTCACTTTATCTACGCGTATGTAATCATAATGACACGTTGGACAGTGACTCTGATTTGGCATGCCTTGATTCAAATCATCATGATTTCTTATCTGAGAGAGAGACGTTAAAGACTGCATTACGCTTAACTACATCTTAACATCTGCACACGTACAATCTGCGAGTTACTAGAATATGAAACCTATTATTGTCAGTATGAATGAAACCTAAGCTAAAAGCGAACAATCGGCACATGCGACCAATAATAGCACTTATTTCTTCCATTAACAACCAAATTGTGAAGCGAAGCACCCTGTGCCTTTTAAAATCTCTTACAAAGTATGCAATATGGTCGAGCACATGCCAGGTGTTAAACAGAGCTCGGGAAGAAGGTATAATAATAATAGTAATAATATGAGGATTGTTCAGTAATATTTTTGTGTAAACATATATAGTTATAGAGAAGTGCAAGGGAAATTAAAAAAAAAAGTGAGTTATGAAACATGAAAGTTCTACACTAGTATTTGATATTTATTTTTTAATACTTTACGTGCCAGTACACGTAAGTGAGGTGACAGTGAGTTACTTTTATTACAAAATGTACCTCGATATAAATTAGATCTCCAGATCACATATTAATGTAATTACATATTAGGGAAATATAAATATTATTGATAAGCCAAAACATTGAAGACACTTATAAGTGTTTTAATAGATACGATTTGTTCGAACTTTAGCAGAACATAATGTGCTCTAGCAAGTCTAGATCAGATCTGATCTACGTCTAAATCTCAATCTTGAATCTAGATAAGCTCCCCAAAATGTCACAGCTATTGGACTGTCATCAATATTTTCTTTGGGTATGTTGAAAAAATATATCGACACCGTGTTCTCCTTTCTTGAAATGAGTCTATTCGATAGGTATGACTAACTCATAGTTTTACACCCCATTCAAAGTTCATATACCAGTGTGTCTTCATTCCTCTGCTTACACAGCCACTGTAGTGTCATCCGTAAAATTCATGATTGTTGCCGACGGAAGTTCAGGGTTATTGACGAACAAGAGAAATATCAGCGATGTTATCACTGATCACTGTGTCACTCCAGTGTTAACGTCATAGTATCCCAATTGAAAGCTCTTCAATTGTACAAGGAGTTTTCTTTATTGAAGAACTATAAGAGACTGTATATTTTCCCTTATTTCCAAAAGATAAGTCTTTTGTTAAGCAAAACTGTGATGCCTGACAAATAAGAAAACAGGCCGCAATAGCATATCCCGATTTTAGTTGCTGATGTATAAATTGTACCAGTTTAACAGGAGCTGTTGCAGTAGATTTATCAGGTCTGAATCCATACTGGTCTTTATAGAGAAGTTGCTATTTGTTGAGAAAACTCATTAATTTACCATAGAGGACTATTTCCCTAATCTTCGAGAATACACTCAGGTTAAAAACGCGTTTATAATTTTCAATACTTTTTTGTTCGCCCATTTTGAATTCTGAAAGTACTATTAAGATTTGTTGAGAGTCGAATGAAATACATTTGTTTTTATAACAAAGCGAATCAAAGTTTTTTCTATCGCTTTAACAACCTTTCAGTCACTGCTGACTGACGCTGTGTCTGCTGGTCGTCACATTGTGGTGATGATTTCTTCACTCATAACAGGCTTCAAAAAGATAAAGTTAGATTGGAAATCTGCAGGTGTAGAAGTTGAAGGAATTCCAGTTCTTCTTTTGTAGCGGAAGTAAAATTCGTCCCAAACTTGTCAGCGACTCCGTTTTAGTACTTAGCTGCATAAATTTGTTACGAGTTCAGACTTGAAATTGATATCATAAAACGGAAACTAAATGCTAACATAGTATAAACATCAAAACATTATTTTATTTTAAACGATTATATCCGCGATTTATTAAAGGTGGAAGTGGATCATCTGATATTAATTTCAACTTCACGATTGCATTAAAGCCACACCGGAATAAAATAGTTAACATTGTTTTAAAATAATTAAAAAATACTTCTTTTCCCGAGGCACTTCTCTGTTCTAATTTGGATTTCCACTCATATTCATGTGGGCGTCTGAACGCTGAACATCGTCTGCAAAAAAATATCGTATAAAATTATCTTATTTGTTTGAAATTCTGTTCATCTAGTCCAACGAGAGTACCGTTAGCCACTTTTACATTTGCTTAATAAAATAAATTCGCGATTTATCTGGCTTACCACAGACAAACTTACGACTTCTTTTCAAAATCTGGTCATACCGTTGTGTTTAAGTATCGGTTGTTTATCACTTTGTATGTCTTTGTATTTTTTTTTGTTGGAGACCTCGAATAGAAATGGAGCTTTACAAATACATTAGGGGTTTTAGATCAAAATAACCGTGAATATGGCTTTTACCTTTTATAATACTACGAGTATAAAATAACGTAAAACTTACCAGGACATGTTACTGTCCTTCTAAATGAAGGAATATTTTTTTCAAAAATTGGCAATAAACTTTCTCATGGTTTATTAATTGTTTATTTTTTTAACCGATTTTAAAAAATGTAAAAATATTTTTGTATGCAGTTTATATAAGTTTTCGAATAGATATACTAAATTACGAGAACGTTATTTGTCTTAAAATATCTACAAAACTACTGGACCGAAAATTTTTTTGAATTCAATCAGGTTTATTTCAGCTTAGTTAATAGTGAGAGAATCAGTTTTTTTAGTTCAAAATTATGTTTATAAAAGTAATTGACAGACTTCTGAGTAGTGAGGCTTTGGCGACTATCAAGTCTTAACACCCCTGCACATACAGGGAAACATATATATATATATATATATATATATATATATATATATATATATATATATATATATATATATATATTTATATATATATATATATATATATATATATATATATATATATATATATATATATATATATATATATATAGAAACGGGATACGAAACGAAGAAAGTATTGAAAAAACAATAGTGGAAATAAAACGAAGATATGAAAATAAGGGATCTAACAGAGAAGGATGTAATTACTGAGCGAACTGGTCCTAATGGTCCTTAAAATGTTCGAAGAGGTGCAGTTTCATCAAGGAAATGAAGATATTAAAAACAGAATGAAGATGATAAAAAAGTTCATAGATAATAATGTTCATAGATAATAATAGAATTAAAAGCACTCGAGCAGTTTGATCCAAAAACCAAAAACATATTCGTTAAAAATGACGTCAACGCAAATACTGGAATGATGATATTCAAAAAGTCATAACGCGAAAAATTCTGGTAGAATAAATGGTACTAAAATTAATAACCGGCCAAGTGCAAGTCGGACTTGAGCAATTAGTGTTACGTACGTTGATTGATGATTTTTGTAACGGAGGCATAAAATGATCAATGACTTCACAAAACACACCCAAATCAGTTTTGAACAAAGTTTTTTCTGATCTTTACTAAAAACTGATTTTTGTTTTTTTTTTATATACCAGATCAATTATTATAGGTAATGCACACGTGACAATTTTCGTTCAATCTACACCTTGTGGAGAACATTCCAGAATTTTTTTCAAAATGTTTTGATCAGTATTATTCGAGATAAGGAGGTTACATTATATATATTTTTGAACTCTATTTTTACAATATTTCATTTGACACACTTTCAAAACTACACGGCTCTTATGAGGCCATTCATTTCTATATTAGTGCCAAATTTCAACTTTCTACTTCAAAAGTTTCAGAGAAAATCGTGTGTGACAGATGGACAGACAGACACCTAAGTGATCTTATAAGTGTTCCATACGGAACACTAATACAAAAATAGCCCAACAAAAAAGTTATAAAAAGTACGAAACAATATTTAATACAATACAATACGAAGTTAATACTTAATACCCAAAATATAACACACAATAAGCAAAACTAATACCAATACCGGCGAAAGTCGAGTTTCCTTATATCACTTTTAATTTTAGTTTTATTATTTACTTAGATTGACCATAAATAAATAAACAATTAAATTATAACTATTAAATCCAAGCTACAAGGGCACCTAAAGAATGAATTCAGCTTAATTAGGCATGTAATCTTATCTCTATTAAAAATGATAAAAACGCACATCCCCTAATTAACTGGTAAAACAAAAACTCTGCTAATTTCCTTGTGAAGTATATTATACCGATCATGTCCAGCAAGCGGCATTTAATAATAATGTTCTTTTACTTCTTATAGGATCTTATAGGCATGAAATTACTATCTCATCTGTTTCGTGGAGTTTTTTTTAATATAGGAAACGGCATTATATGAGAATAGCTTTTTCTGCATTTCTCATAAGAAGAGCTCTTGACGGTGTACGATCTATAAATTATGAAATCAATTTAGCTGTTTTTTGTGCTTTTTTACCTTTCTTGTCGATGTTTTTAGGAAAACGTAATTTAAACGTGGTTTATAAAGTTCAATTGCCAGGGTCTCATTGATTTCATCGTGAAGAATTATAGCAATCTTTCGAATAATACACATATTACGTTTGTGAGCGAATTTACATAAATTCTAAGTATAAGTATATATGTATATATATATATATATATATATATATATATATATATATATATATATATATATATATATATGTATATATATATATATATATATATATATATATATATATATATATATAGAATAAAGAAAGAAAGCAAAATGTTGCCTTATCTACCAAAATTATTAAAAATACAATCTTAATTGGGGAACTCGGCAAATTTGGGCGTGATAGGAGATCACACAATTCTCATTAAGCCGCCAATATTTCGGTCCTGGATTGGGACCTTCTTCAGGGCATAACTGAAAAGAAGAACAGAGCGTATTCACTGATAGTGTCTGGGACAACTTTAAATTAATGATGTTATCATTAGGTTGTTATAATAAATACAATTAGTGTGGAACAAGAATAAGATATTAGTCATAATAAGTTAAAAAACTCACATGAGAAGTGCAAAGATTTCGTTAGCCTGAATGGCCGTAGGTTATACATAAAAAAGTTGTTACATATAAAAGTTGGTTAATCCATAAAATATACAAAATACACATTAAAACACTGTAGACAAAATTCTAAAAAACAAATTTAACACATGGATGTAATTGGGAACCTTGGATGTTGAAAACATCGTTAATTATTTCACTTGTGACCACCACATATGGCCACCGCCATTTAGGAACAAATGACAAGAACGACAGGAGATAGCTACCCGACGGAGATAAGGGGTTTAGTCAAGAAAACTCAATTAACCAGAATGCGGGGTCGACACCTGGAAGGAACCGATAGAAAAGGAAGTACAAATATTGGACCCTAAGTGAGAGAGAGGTAGCCAATTGAGCGACCAAAACCACCCGGTATGTAATAGCGGAAGGATAAAACACACCCTAATTATAAGTAAATGGTGAGCGAGGGAGCGAGAGAGAGAGTGACAATAATGGGATTTTATGTATAACCTACGGCCATTCAGGCTAACGAAATCTTTGCACTTCTCATGTGAGTTTTTTAACTTATTATGACTAATATCTTATTCTTGTTCCACACTAATTTTATTTATTATAACAACCTAATGATAACATCATTAATTTAAAGTTGTCCCAGACACTATCAGTGAATACGCTCTGTTCTTCTTTTCAGTTCTGCCCTGAAGAAGGTCCCAATCCAGGACCGAAATATTGGCGGCTTAATGAAAATTGTGTGATCTCCTATCACGCCCAAATTTGCCGAGTTCCCCAATTAAGATTGTATTTATATATATATATATATATATATATATATATATATATATATATATATATATATATATATATATATATAGATATTTCAGTGCAAAACCACTGAAAATGGACAACGTCCATGTTTCAGCGGTCTACCCACTTCTCTCTTATTTGTCAATGCATCTTAAGGGGTTTTGTCGTATCACAGCTCCTCAGTAGTGTTAGGATCGACAAACAAGAGAACAGAACTTCGAGTACTTATCTCCGTACTGGTGTAACATCATGGTAGGATACAATAAATTGTACCTAAAATTAAAATGCATACCTGCCATCTACTGCCACAAGCCGATAGAGGAATATATATATATATATATATATATATATATATATATATATATATATATACATATTTGAGGGTATATCTAGCTATGAAGGAATACTCTCTACATAACCACCATCTATACTAGTACCCCTGGTCCTGCGAGTCCCGTCTGCCACAGCAGCACTTTGGGCCCTTAAGGTCTTTCTCCTGATGTTTGAACAAAAGAAAATCACAGGGCACTAATTTAGGTTTATAAGGTGGACGTTGTCACTTGGTAAATCCATATTTTTCGGTAATGGCTTATCGATATTGCACTCATCATCCTTTTTCCTCTAATGGCCTTCTTCAGGTGTTACAAAACTCCTTCACAGTCCTAAGAAAACGATCGCCATCAACTTTCCATAAGGCCTTCTTTGGAGGTGACAAGTCCCATTTTTTTATAGTCACTCACAAATTCGTTACGGAACATAGTTTTGTCATTAATACATAAAAATCTTTATATATATATTTTATATATATATATATATATATATATATATATATATATATATATATATATATAGCTCGCTTAGACCCACAATAAGATACTAGGGTGGCCCTCACAAACGCCGGATGCCAACCCTTATTGAAAACGGTTGGCCCCTTGTAAAGGAAAAGCTCAGAGGAAAGACTCGTGAGATTCGAAAAATTTGCAAAATATGCAGAAAATCTCGTCGACAGCATGCCTCGAAGATACCAGACGATTATTGATGCAGGAGGCGATTGGGCAAGATAATTGTGCCGTTGCTAGTACACCAAAGAATACATTGATGGTAAAAAATGATCTCGAAACACATTTTTTCAAGAATACGAGCGGTCACGTTCTTACTTGACAGACTGTACATTAACTATTAGACGACCGCTATATTCCAAATAAATCGATGTTAGATTTAAGTATATGACGTCAATATGTTGTCACACGTATTTTACGTTTTTAGAAAACATCACGATGATATTAGTTAAATTTGAAAGTACAGTAACATTCACTTGTTTCGCCAAAATTTTCTTGTTTATAAACTCACTGTGAAGTATCTTTTACAACAACTTTAACTGTACAAGTAGACTGCTTCGTATTGTTGGCTTTTCTATTCTTCATCATTATATTGTATTATGTCTATACAATGTCTTTGTAACAAAAAGACATTTTATGCAGTTAAGAAGCCACTTCTATCGCGAAATCAGATCCTTATCACTGGTAGTTTGTTTGCTGTTCTATACAAACTTTGTTACTACTTGAGGATGTCTAAGATTTCAGTAGTTTTCGCAAGAAACTTGGGGTAAACAATTTTGATAAATATTGACTAGAGTTAGTAAAGAAAGTAACGTTTTATCGTATTAACTTATGCTTTTAATTAGGAATTTAGACGACAATTCGTCATGCAAACACACTCGACTGCCTTGGATATATCAAAAGTGGCGTATTATTTCAAACAGGAACGAAACTATTAAAACAAAGAAGGAAGAAAAAGTAAAATTATCGAATTTAAGGGTTAAAAGCTGACTTCAGGGCGACATGTTTTTACATAGAATTATTGTACAAACTACAATGCAGGTTAATAATAATGTTTTATATTAATAATATGACGTCAGTGTTACAAAAAAGAAATGCAGAATTAGTCAATGTTGCGAAAATAGCATAACATTACTGGCAAAGCTATGTATATGAGTGTTCGATATCCAGTTTTCATTAAATTAAAAGACTTGTTAACCTTCTGGAGGTCAATGTAAAGTAAATCCGGCTACGTAATGTATAGGTCTATTATACTGCTTAATTTTTGTCTGACATTTTCCCAATACAAAGACTCCTTACTGAATGGCACATGACTTGCAAACTGCTCGCCGACGCACATCAATTTGTCGCCAATATTGACAAAAGCTTTTGTCAACTTTATTTTCATTATTTTACAAAGCACTGATTTGGTAGAGAATTTTAGCAAAATAATGACGTGTGGATTCTATTGTAGTTATAAAATTGACAAGTTGACAATTTGATAGTAATAACGATTCCTTTCTTTGGAGCTTTTTCGCTTTTATATCAATGCTAGTAACAAACATGCAGGATTTTTTTTATCATTCACCTCTCCGCCCGAATACGGATTATCCCCCTTTTCAGATAAATATCATCAAGGGCGTCGAAATATCCATCAATGTTCTCCAAGTGC